>CM077163.1:47269030-47794205 GCA_039583875.1 Platanthera guangdongensis | reverse complement strand
TATGGGACTTATGGGTCTAATAAAAAGAGTTGGTCTACTCTACCCCTTATAAAACCATTTTCCAAGAGAAAGCATGCTAGGGTCTCATACCATGCTCTAGGAGCTTGCTTGAGACCATATAATGCTTTATGTAATTTAAAAACATAATCAGGAGTTAAGTTGGAGAGATAAAACCTGGAGGTTGTCTGACATAGACTTCCTCTTTGATGTCTCCATTTAAAAAGGCACTTGACATCCATCTGATAAACTTTGAAGCCTTTGTGAGCTGCATAAGCTAGAAATATCCTGATGGCTTCCAATCTTGCAACAGGTGCAAAAGTCTGGTCGTAGTCAATTCCTTCTTCTTGAGAATATCCTTGGGCAACTAGCCTTGCCTTGTTCCTTATTATTACTCCTTGATCATCCAGTTTTGTTTCTGAATACCCATTTTGTTCCAACAATGGAATGATCCTTAGGCTTTGGCACTAGTTCCCATACTTTGTTCCTCTCAAATTGATGCAACTCCTCTTGCATGGCAATGATCCAGTGTGGATCTTGCTCTGCATCTTGAATGGACTGAGGTTCAATTTGAGAAAGGAAGCAGGTGTGCAACAGGTTTTGGTTGACCTGATTTCTGGTTTGCACACCAGCTGAGATTTCTCCAATTATTTGGGAATTGGATGGTCTCTTGATGTTACTAAATCAACAGGGGGTGTTGATTGTTCACAACCTGTGTTGTTGTTTCCTCTTGTGGTACAACAACTGGCTCTTCAAGTTGGTGCTTCAATATGTTGAGCATTGCTTTCATCTTCACTGCTTTCATCCTCTTGAGCAACCTGTAGCTTGTTCATATCTTCAACTAGAGAGTGTTCCTGCAAAGGTTCTATGGTAGAAGAAATCTTCTCCTTGAAAGACATGTTAGTTTCATCAAAAGAAACATGAACAGATTCCTCAATTTTCAATGATGATTTATTATAGACCCTATAGGCCTTGCTGATCATGGAGTATCCCAGAAACACTCCTTCATCAGCTTTGGCTTGAAATTTTGCTAAATATTTCTATCATTATTGTGAATATAGCAATGCAACCAAAAATTCTGAAATAGTCAACTTTAGGTTTCTTCCCTTTGAGTAATTCATAGGGAGTCTTTCCTTCAGTTTATGTATCAGACTTCTGTTCAGCACATAGTTGGAGGTGTTCACTGCCTCTGCCCAAAAGGATAGAGGTAGATGAGCATCTGACAACAATGTAGTGGCAGATTCAATAAGGGTTCTATTTTTCCTTTCAGCTACCCCATTTTGTTGAGGAGTTCTAGGAGCTGAGAAAGTATGCCTGATCCCTTCACTCTGACAGAACTCTTGCATAAGAAGAGAATCAAACTCTGTCCCATGATCACTTCTGATCAGGGCAATGTGAGTATTGAACTCAATCTTTATACATTTGAGAAACTCTGTCAGACACTTAAAGTTATCAGACTTCTTCCTTAGAAAGAACACCCAAGTGAATCTAGAGAAGTCATCTACAATCACCAAAGTGTAGGATTTCCCTCCTAGGCTTTGTACTGTGATGGGTCCAAATAGATCCATGTGTAACAGATACAATATCCTAGGTGAATCACTCTTATTAAGTGACTTAAAACTGTTTTTAGTTTGCTTGCCTAATTGACAAGCCTTGCAGAGTCCTTCCTTCTTGTAGGGGCCAGAAGGTAGTCCTCTAACAAGGTTGTCCTTGGATAGCCTAGCAATAGTTCTAAGGTTTAGGTGTCCTAATCTCTTATCCATAAAACATTTGGTCTACAAACTGAATTGAATAAACAAATCTATAGTAGTTGAAAGAAAAAAATCTACTAGGTAGATGTTACCTTTCCTTTTACCTGTTAACACAGTTGTGTTGTCCTCTGACTTGATTTTGCATAAGGTTTTGCTGAAGGTCACCTGGTAGCCTTCATCACATAGCTGTCTGATGCTGATTAGGTTTTTTTTTGCTTCAGTCCTTCCACATATGCTACTTTTTTGAAGGTTACAGAACCAATCTGGACTGCTCCATATCCTTTAGTTTGTCCAAAGTTGGAATCACCAAAGATAACTTTGGGTCCAAGCTTGGCTCTAAAGGAATTGAGGTTGTCCTTGTTCCCTGTCATGTGCTTAGAGCACCCACTATCCAAATACCATTGCTGGTTAGATGTTGATAGGTCTTCACCTGCACATAAACAATTTACTTGTTTTTGACCCAGTTTACCTTGGGCCTAGGTTGATAACCTCTAAATTCAGAAATGAAGGACATCCCTGGCTGACTCTTATATCCTTCAGGATGATATCTCCTTGGAGGTAAAATCCATTCAGTATAAGGGTTGAAGGTTTGGGATGAAGAACCCTCAGGATTCAATTTTGACTTGCCTTTGAAAAATTTCCAGAGCTCTGACCTTGTTCGACGATCTTGGAGCTGAGTTCGACGATCTTGGGTCAGATCGTCGAGCTCCGTTCGACGGTCGACTATGGCTGAGGTCAGGTATATGGGATCGTCGACCAGCGTTCGACGATCTTGGCTGAGATCGTCGACCAGCGTTCGACGATTTTCCTGAGGTCGTCGAGCTGCGTTCGGCGATCGTCGATCTTCATTCGGCGATCGTCGAGCTCCGTTCGACGATTTGTGCTGGGACTTAATTTCTGAGGCAGATCAGAATTTTTCCTGGCAACCTCTACAACTCCCTTTCCCTTGTAGAAATAAACTTGATGGAGTTGTTAGGACTATAGGTTGGCTGGATGAAGCACCCAAGCCCAGTGTACTGTTGAATCTTGAGTTCACTGTGCTTGTGATGTCCATCAGCTTGATGCTTCTCCCATTAAGAGATTCTTCAAGCTTCTTGGCCTCAGAGAGCTCACTCTTCAGTGAAGCTATCTGTTCCCTATAGTTCTCCAACTCCTGAGAGAGTTTGAGGTTTTCTGATTTTAAAACATTTTGTTCAGATAATTGATTTCTGAGAGAGATGATCTCTTTCTCAGACTTTAGCAGATCTAAACACAGTGCTTTAAATTCAGATTTAAAATCTTCTGAAGTAAAATCAAAAGAACTGATTACCTGATCTTCTTCAGGTTGAGTCTCTGAGTCTGACTCTGACTCCTCTTCCTCTGAGTTGTGCTGTGAGGCATTGATTGCCATCATGCAGAATTCCTTTTCTCTACATCATCCTCATCATCACTGGAGCTGGAAGAGGCTTCTGACTCCTCTTCAGTCTCACTCCAGGATTCAGCAACAAATCCTTTCCTTGTATGCTTATTTTTGCTGGAAGAGGTTTGCTATTGCCACTCCTTTTGGAGTCTTTCTCCTTTCTTCTTTCTTTTCTGTCCCTTCTGTCCTTGTTCTTGTTTTCTGGACAGTCAGGAACTATATGCCCTGGTTTCCTGCAACCAAAGCAAATAATGTCTTTGTTATTGCCAATGGACTTGTCATACCTTGGCTTGTCCTGCTCCTTGTATGATCTTCTTCTGAAGTCCTTTCTGGCCATCTTATAGAATCTTTTGGCCAACAAGCTGAGAAGTTCATCATTGCCTGTTCCTTTTTCTTCAGGCAGATCCTCAGTTGCCTTGAATGCTATAGTCTTCTCCTTTCTTGTGGCTGGTGAAGCAGCCTTCTGTTCTTCCTCTCTGTTCTTGATGAGTAGCTCATAAGATTTGAGCTTACCCAACAAGGCTTCAGTGGTGATCTCATTCAGACTTCTGGCATCTTTAATTGGCCAGATTCTTGAATCCCAAGTGCTGGGGAAGCACATTAGGATCTTGTCATTAAGTTCTGTCAGTGAGATCTCTTTGTCTAATGTCCTCAGTTCACTGACAATTAGACTCAGTCTGTTGTACATGTCTCCCACTGACTCAGTTTCTCCCTTCTTGAAGTTCTCATATTGGGAGATGAGATGGGATCTTCTGTCCTTTCTCTCATCAGCTGAGCCAGAGACAATTTCTGAGAGCTTGTCCCAAATCTCCTTGGCTGAATTGCATTCAGCTACTTTTTGAAAAATGTCATCTGACATTGTCTGAGCTAAATGTTCATTGCCTTGGCATCAGCTACTTTCCACTTTTTGATGTCAGCATCTGTTCCTGATGGAGGTGGAACAGCATTTGTGCTTGTGCCCTCTGGAGGTCTTGGACACACTGTCAAAACAGAATTAAAAATGTCTTCGTCAATAGAATTCATGTAGAGTCTAATCCTTGCTTTCCAAAGTGCAAACTTTGACAGATTGCACACTGGAGGTCTGGTGCTAGCATAATCTTTGTTTTGGCCATGATTTGTGCAAGCTAAATCTAATAATGAAATATAAAAGAAGGATCTAGTTTGGGATCTTGGGGTTCAGGTGTTAGCCTGTACAACCAAACAGATATGGTATGTTTAACCAACCTCCCTCTGATACCAATTGAAAGGGGAAACTAGATCTGATATACTCTAGAGGGGGGTGAATAGAGTATATGGTGCTTTTTAAAACACAAAGAAAAACTTTTGCAAAGCTTTACAACAATTGTTGTAATGAGTGTAAGCAGGGAAGCAGAAATAAAACTAATCACAAACTAAGCTATGCAGAAACTAAGCACAAGAAAATCTAGGCCAGAAACAAAAAGAAAACATGCAAAACCAGATGACACAAGGAATTATAGTGGTTCCCCAACTTGGGTACATCCACTCTTCTACCACCCTAGGTAGGAATCCACTGCAGGATGAGTTGATCAGGTGTCCTGGGCACCAATGAGCTTTTGATAAGGTGCTCAAAAACCAAACAGATTTTTTGATCAGGTGTCTTGCCACCAATGAGCTTTTGACAAGGTGCTCAAAAACCAGATTCAAACTTTTGAAGGGAGTTTGAAAAACCCTTTACAGAGTGGGGGTGAGAGAGTGATGGCAGTCTTCTCTTTCTCAAGCAACTGAGAAGACTAAGTGGATTGATGTCAAAGCTCCCCCTGAGTCCTTGATCTTCAGGAAGATGAGCTTTGCTGAGGGTGATAGGCCTTCAAAGATAGATCTCCAGCAAAAGATGATTTCAGCAAGCTGAAATGTTGAGTGTCTGGAGTCTTGAATGATGTTGGCCTTGAACACTTTGAGAGCTGAAGAGATCTGAAAATTTTGAAAGCTTGATCTCTCTGATGAGTGTTCTTCAGAAATCTTTTCTTGTTGACAGAAGATTGAGAGAGTCTCTGTATTCTGAGTTGTGTTTTCTGTTCTTGTCAATCTCTTTATTTCTTCTCTGTTTTATTCAAAAACATTCTGTCTATTATTCTCTGTGTCTGAATAGGATATCACTCTGTCAAAGATAGCCGTTGGTCTGCATTGATTACAGCCTTAATTGCATAATTCTTCTGAAGGAAGGTCCACTGAATTGTTCCTTGAAAAATCCCTTGAAACTTGCTCCAGAGTAAATGAAAACGGCTGGCAGATCTTCTGAATTAAATGCAGAATAACTTCTATCTGATTTGAATTTGAATTCTGAAAGATAACTGAAATCGTCGAACTGAGCTCTGCTATCGTCGAGCTGAGCTCAGCGACCTGGAAAATGCAAGCAGCAAAGAAATCGTCGATCTGAGCTCAAAGATCGTCGAACTGAGCTCAGAGATAAGGATCCAGTGCAGAGTCAAAATCGTCGACCTGAGCTCACCGATCGTCGAATGGAGTTCGACGATATTGCGAAGTTGAGCTCTGCGATCGTCGAGTGGAGCTCGACGATATTATGAGGTTTGAGCTCAGCGATCGTCGAATGGAGCTCGACGATCTGCAGAAGTTGAGCTAGACGATCGTCGACCGGAGTTCGACGAAACGTCGTGCTGAGCTCGACGATTAGACTTGGTCTCCAGAAAAACTTTGGTCTTCAGGGCAGCTTCCAAACCTAGACTCCTGATCTCTTAGACTCAATTCTAATTGACCTATTAAGCTATACAGAAGGTCAAACACAGATTCCTAGAGACATAGTGATCCTGACGCAAATTAGTAATAGGGTGTTCCAACAGTATGGGTGTTAGTGGAACTTCCGGATAACCATCCAATCATAGGTTTAAAATGGGTTTTCAAAAATAAACTTGATGGTGAGTCTTGGATAACAAGAAATAAAGTGAGGTTGGTTTCTCAAGGGTATTCTCAGATAGAAGGTGTGGATTTTGAGGAGTCGTTTGCACCAGTTGCACGTCTTGAGTCCATTCGTATGTTCTTAGCATTTGTCAGCTATAGACAGATTTGATTATAGCAAATGGACATTAAGAGTGCATTTCTGAATGGGTATATTAAGGAAGAGGTGTATGTCGCGCAACCACCCGATTTCATGAATGTCGCCTATCCAAACCACGTATACAAGTTGGTGAAGGCCTTGTACAGACTAAAGCAGGAACCCCGCACTTGGTACGATAGGCTCGCTACTTTTCTCTTAGATCATAGCTTTAGGATGGGTAGTGCGGACATAACCTTATTTGTAAAGACCAAGAAATCAAATCTAACTATACTACAAATCTATGTGGATGATATCATTTTTGGGGCCACGAATGAAAATATGTGTGAAGAAAATGTCACCCTAATGAAATCTGAATTCGAAATGAGCCTAGTAGGAGAACTTACCTATTTCTTAGGATTTCAGATTTCTCAATGCAACTACGGGATTTTTATAAGTTAATCGAAATATATCAATGATATGCTCATGCGTTTTGGGTATGAGAATCTGAAACAAGTCAAAACTCTTATGAGTGTTTCTCTGAAATTAGGAAAAGATGAAAGTGGCATTTTTGTCGATCAGGCAGTTGTTAGAGGTATGATAGGATCATTGTTATATTTGAGTACCTCTAGGACCGATATCACATTCGTGGTGTGTCTTTGCGCAAGATATCAAGCCGACCCTAAGGAGTCACACTTGAAAACCGTAAAGCACATATTTAGGTATCTGATTGGCACGCAAACCCTTGGACTCTGGTACCCACACACCACTGATTTCACACTTCACGGGTACTCAGACTCACACTATGTCGGATGTTCACTTGATCGCAAGAGCACAAGTGGTACATGTTATTTCCTAGGCCCGACACTAGTCTCCTGGTCAAGCCGCAAATAGAACTCGGTTGCACTCTACACCGCTGAAGCCGAGTATATCGCATTAGGAAGTTGTTGCGCTCAAGCACTATGGACGTCTCAAACGTTATAATACTTTGACCTAACTTGTGGAATGTTACACTTAGGTGCGACAACAAGAGTGTCATAGACTTGACATATAATCTAGTGCATCATTCTAGATCTAAACATATTGATGTGCGTCACCACTTCATTCGAGATCATATAAAAAAAGGAGAACGTGAGTGTAAGCTTCATTGGCACCGATGACTAACTAGCGAACATATTCACTAAACCACTTCCAGATGCACGTTTCTCACTACTTCGACTCGAGCTTGGAGTTCTAGGCCTTTTATCTTAGTCATCGTTGTTTATGTTTGACTGTCTTTGTTTGTAGATATTTTTCTTTGTCCATGTTTCATTTTTCTTCGTGTATTTGCCTATGAGATGTTTTTACTTGAGTTTCCTTGTCATTTTTTCTTTAACAACAACAAAAAATTTATATATATATATATAACTATTGTTGTTTTATAATGCTATAGGGCTCACATGACTGTGACTTAGACCATAATGCGTATGTACAATATTTGAGTTTAGATTCGTAATCTATGTAAACATTGTCCTCTGGTCATAGTGGGCTGAATCTATAGGTGCTTAGCTATTGAGTGCGACAAGACGGGGTCGTGTCTGTTGACTATGCCTCTAGGTATGTGTGAGGACTTAGAGGAATGACGTCACATGATACACACATTATAACGCCTCCACTCGTCACATGGAATATAACGATGGGTCCGGCCGGGGCCCCGTGCCATATTTCATAAACAAGCGAAGGAATTATGTGTGAAAATCAAAATCTACTCGTGTCCTACCTCAAAACATTCTAGCGCAACATTTTAGGTTTGATCTCAGCATAGGGAATGTCCACTAATATACAAACTCCCCGTTTATATATATAATCATGAATGTATACAACACACACACTCATGGCCTTAAGGCCTTACAGGTTCCTCTTTACAAATGTACAGTTTTATACATCGGCACGCAGGCCGGCCACACATGAAATCAAAATAGGCTTTGCACGGCCTTCAATGGACTTTCGCAGCAATCCTTCATTCCGCTCAATTCAATTTAAGCCTCAGCACCTGCAATTAGATATCCACCCACAAGCGGTAAACAAAGTAACGGTCAGCATTAGCTGACCAATTATAACGACTCTACCCCATACCCGGGGCAGTGGTTCCTTCCTTGTATGCATTGCCATCATAATATTTATCACTCTATCATGCTACAAAACACAACCATGTCACAAATTCCGGTATCCACCAGACACTTCGTGCACTCATGGTACCTTATTGGTGTACCAGATATACCTGTCATCAACCGCCGATTAGAGGTTTTTAACTTGTTGGTTGGCCGGTCCGGTCCTAGTCCACCAATCCCGCAGGTTAGCGACATTCCGTCCATCCCACTCAGAGGTACTAACCTCACTGCATACATGAGCAGATCGACCCATCCTAGTGGTGTAGCAAGTCGGGTTTATCTGCGCTCTCCAGGCATTACCACCAATCGACCTCCCATCCTAACACAGATCGACCCACCCTTGTGGTGTAGCAAGCCGGGTTTAACTTGGCTCCCCGGTCATTGCCACCAATCGACCCCTCAACTAATATAGATCAACCCACCCTTGTGGTGTAGCAAACCGGGTTTATCTCGCGCTCCCCAAGCGTTGCTACCAATTGACCTCTCAACACAACTAGGAGCTTACACAAAGTATTCATACATCCAGCATCAACATCCATACATCCATACATCCATACAATAAAGCCAGTACTCATAAATCTTACACATCATTGAATCCACGGAGTATTCTCCGATTTACCCATAATCATCACCAATCCAGACTACCCGTCCAGATGGGCTTCACACAGCATGTCTATGCCGTACTCCACACTTCCGGCTTTAGATGCAGACTCACCAAGGAATCATTTACGACATCCACCTCTTGGTGGAGGATTCCATGCATATGCATAAAGAAAGGACTTCAATGTCCAAGAAAGAGATCGTTACCCTTGAAGACCGCTTTGGAGACATGAACTAGCCGGATGGAAATCACTGCCTCGGCTTTGCCTTCACGAATCCAAACTCGGATCTTCAATCCGCACTCCACAGCTCCTCCAGCAGCTGGCTTTCTCGTTCCTCCTTTCCTTCCCTTACCCTGTCTCTCACTCTCTTTGAGAATGAGAATGAGAAGAAGAAGAAGAATGGCTTAAATACTTCTTTCCCCCTCATTCTAGCCTTATCTCAGCAGAGAAGAGCCTGGGCCCTTGGATCCAGGCTAAGGGAAACGAACGGCTCTGATTTGCCCAAAAAGGCTGAACACGGCCTGACACGCCCTGTGACACGCCCGTGTCACAGGCCGTGTCCCTTAAGCGGCAGACAAGCGACTCAAAACCAGACAGTACACGGTCATGTGACATGCCCATGTCATACCCTACATGCCCGTGTCAAGCCAGACACGCCCGTGTTTAATAGCCGTGTGCTCACACAGCACAACTAATCTCACCCGAGCGGGACACGGCCATGGGACACGCCCGTGTCCCAGGCTGTGTACCCCAGGACACACCCATGTCCTCAAGCACACACAACATTGGCTGAAACTCGTAAAAGACACGCCCTATGATACGCCCGTATCACAGGTTGTGTACTCTACAATCGACGATCGTCGACCCAATTTCGTCGACCACACACCCAACTGCTCAAACCGATCACGACACACCTTGGGACACGCCCGTGTCCTAGGCCGTGTCACCCAACCCTGAACCCAATGTGGGCTCTGGGGGTGTTACAATCCTCCCCTCCTTCAAAAAAATTTCATCCCGAAATTTGGATCAACTACAGATGGTCATCTAAGCACTTCTCGTTACATCATCAATAATCGATCACTCAAATAAAGCGAGTCGGGTTAGAGCTCAGAGGTCACAGCTTGTCTCGCCCCATGGCATCGCACAAAACAAACATCGCATACACACATACAAATCTCTCACAGGTGCACATCCATCCACAATTTCATTCACAATTTCATCTAGTGATATATAGTCAAAACATCATATATAGCTATACCATAATTGATTGATCAGCTACATAACACCAACTGTGCACTAAGATTTACATGACATAGAACATCTATGTACACAACCATCACATGATTCGTAATAGAATTCACATCATCAAAGTAATACGAGTCACTTTTCTATGTTTACTTCTGCTCAACTGCCTGATTTGGCGTCAAGTTAAACACTCGAGGCTATACTTCCCCAATTGTGCTTTGCAGCTGTTGCACTTCTAAATTATACAATCGAGGTTACGTCCGGGATGCAGATGACTCGGCCACTGCTTTACCCTTTTCTTCATATGACACACCTGTCTTTTGCTCACTCCTTGTAGGGGCATTCCAACAAAATTTAGCTATATGTCCTTTCTTGTCGCAGTTATAACAGGTACGTGTATCAGGACGTCCTTGGCCATAGGTTTCCCCCGATGAGACAGTCGACGTAGTTGATTCATCAGGCCTGAACCTTTTCTTCTCTCGTCTCTTGAAATCCGACTGTTCTGACTGCGGAACTTTAAAGTCCGGCTTCACCACCGCCAGGCTCCTCTTTTCTTGTACCCTCTTCAAATCCTTTTCCAGCGCACGGGTTGTATCTACCAACGCTTGGAAGCCCTGGTTCACCGAACTCAGGAGTACCAACCGTAACTCATCCCGCAGTCCCTCATAAAATTGATTCGTCTTCTGTGCTCCCTCAGCGAAGGTAGACCCCGCATAGCACCCCAGTCTGGTAAACTCATGCAGGTACGTATCAATATCAGCCTCACCCTGCATCAGACGTTGAAAATCGTTCTCCATTACAATCCGCTGCGACACTAGCAAATACTTGGCGAGAAACAATCTGAAGAACTCATCTATTGATATCTCCTCTAATCCTCTACCTGCCAAGTGATGCACTTCCACATCATCCCACCACAGTCTCACATCTCCCTCCAGCAGAAAAGTGGCTAAGGTCACTTTCTGCTCCTCCGCAGTCATGATTGCAGTCGGGATCCTCTTCACTCTTGCAAGCCAATCCTCCGACTGCATTGGGGAAATCACCCCACCAAACATAGATGGATGAAATTCCATAAACCTTTTCAACTGCTCATCCGTTGCTTGCTCATCCATGACCACAGCTTCAGCACGCTCCTGCCTTGCACCAACCCGTATTGGCACCCCTGCAGGCCTTGTCTGCCCAGTAGGTTGTGTCTGTAATACTGCAAACACCGTCTCAGTCACCACACGTATGGTCTCCGCCGAGGGAGGTGTAGGCGCTTCAACTGGTGTCGTACTCTCATCCGACCGTTGGGGCTCAGACTGCCCAGCACCACTCCTCGCCACCTATCAATGTACAAAACACCATTTATCATCCATTGCATCAGTGCCAATAGACATTGACTATATGGTGACGCTACTCACGTGCTTGTATAACATTCCTAGTGGACATTCTTGAGTTCAATTATGTTCTCCCTCCTATAAATCTCAAACATGGCTCTGATACCACTTTGTAACGCCTCCACTCGTCACATGGAATATAACGATGGGTCCGGCCGGGGCCCCTTGTCATATTTCACAGAAAAGTGGCAGAATTACGTGTGGAAATCAAAATCGACTCATGTCCTACCTCAAAACATTCTAGCGCAACATTTTAGGTTAGATGAACTCAGCATAGCGAATGTCCACTAATATACAAACTCCCCATTTATATATATAATCAGGAATGTATACAACACACGCACTCATGGCCTTAAGGCCTTACAAGTTCCTCTTTACAAATGTACAGTTTCATACATCGGCATGGAGGCCGGCCACACATGAAATGCAAACACGCTTCGCACGGCCTTTAAGGGCCTTTCGCAGTAATCCTTCATTCCGCTCAATTCAATTCAAGCCTCAACACCTGCAATTAGATATCTACTCACAAGCGGTAAACAAAGTAACAGTCAACATTAGCTGACCAATTATAATGACCCTACCCCTTACCTGGGGCAGTGGTTCCTTCCCTGTATGCATTGCCATCATAATATTTATCACTCTATCATGCTACCAAACACAACCATGTCACAAATGCCGGTATCCACCAGACACTCTGTGCACTCAGGGCACCTTATTGGTGTAGCAGATATACCTGTCATCCACCGTCGATCTGAGGTTTTTAAATTGTTGGTTGGCCGGTCCGGTCCTAGTCAACCAATCCCGCAGGTTGGCGACATTCCGTCCATCCCACTCAGAGGTACTAACTGTTAGAAAGTAGAGAAAAGAAGCGAAAAGTAGAGAACAAGCGAATAAACTTTTGAATAATTGAAATTTTATTATCCAAAAAAGGTATCTATTACAAAGGTATGCCCTCCTTTATATAGAATGGAGGAGAGATGAGAGAATACAAATAAGAGATGTGGGACTATAATTTACAGGACAAGCAGACTATACAAAACAAACCGCACAAGCCGCGCGGTTAGACAGCAAGGCTAACCGCACGGCTACCACCAGAGAGGAAGAGAGACTGCCAGGGAAGACCGCCAGACTGCCCAGTCTCCAAGCCGACTGAGACAAACCGCCAGACCGCGCGGTCTTCAACCCGCCAAGACAAACCGCCAGACCGCCCGGTCACCAACTTCAACACTCCCCCTCAAGCTGGAGCATATATATCGATCATGCCCAGCTTGTCACAGATGTGGAAAAAGGAAGCGGACACTGGCTTGGTGAAGATGTCTGCCAACTCGTTGTCGGACGTGACAAATGGAGTGCAAATCTGTTTCTTCAATATTTCTTCTCGAATAAAATGACAGTCGACTTCTATGTGTTTTGTTCTCTCATGAAAGACCGGATTTTTGGAAATGTGTATCGCGGCCTTATTGTCACAGAACATAGGAAGAGGATAGTTGTAAACCTCTCCTAAGTCAAGCATGAGAGCCCGCAACCACTTCAACTCACATGTAGTCGATGCCATGCTACGATATTCAGCCTCTGCACTAGACCTGGAAACGACAGACTGTTTCTTGCTCTTCCAACTCACAAGATTGCCTCCAACAAATGTGCAGAAACCTGAAGTCGATTTGCGGTCCCCTTTGTCATCTGCATAGCTTGAATCAGAGTAAGCTTCAACCCTTAGGTGACCATTCTTCTGAAATAGGAGTCCTTTCCCTGGAGCAGCTTTAATATACTCTAATATCCTCAGAGCAGATTGTAGATGACACTCCCTCGGAGCTTGCATGAACTGGCTCACCTTGCCAACAGCATAGGAGATGTCGGGTCTGGTTACCGTGAGATATATGAGCTTGCCCACCAGACGTCGGTATCTCGTAAGATCAGAGAGAAGAGGTGAGTCATCTGTCCAAGTTTTGTCTTCTCCAGCAGCCATAGGACAACGTGCAGGTTTAGCACCAGTGAGTCCTGCATCCTTTAAAAGATCAAGAGCATACTTCCGTTGTGAAAGGACCATGGAGTTGGGCTTTCTAGAGATTTCAATCCCCAGAAAGTATTTCGGGGAGCCCATATCCTTTGTAACCAGATGTTGACGAAGGTGTTTCTTGGTCATCAGTATCCCATCCTGGTCATCGCCAGTAAGAAGAATGTCATCAACATAAACCGCAAGAACAACAAGACCAGAGGCGGTTTTCCGAACAAACAAGGAGTGATCTGCTGAGCTTCGTGTAAAACCAATGGCCGCAACAATGCCACTGAACTTGTCAAACCAGGCACGAGGACTCTGCTTGAGGCCATAGATAGCCTTCTTTAGCCGGCATACCCGTGTCTCCCCCTGAGCAACATACCCAGGAGGTTGCTCCATGTAAACAGCTTCCTGCAGATCTCCATAGAGGAAGGCATTCTTAACATCTAGCTACAAGATAGGCCAATCCCTATTGACAGCTACAGAGAGAAGAACCCGAATAGTGCTGAGGCGAGCCACGGGCGAGAAAGTGTCAAAGTAATCAACCCCATAAGTTTGGGTAAAACCCTTGGCAACCAGGCGAGCCTTATAACGATCCACACTGCCATCCGGGAGAAACTTCACCACGAAGACCCAGCGACAACCAACAACATCGGTGCCGAAAGGAGGCGGAACAAGGGTCCAGGTACCCCGTTCAGTGAGAGTAGCAATCTCCTCATCCATGGCAACTTTCCAGTGAGGAATAGTAAGGGCCTCCTGGTAGGAACGGGGGGTGGTAGTTGCCGAGATAGCCAGGGCAAAGGCTCGGCGAGCAGGGGTAAGGCGATCGTAGGAAACAACCGCAGCAAGAGGATGGTGGGTACAAGCCCAAACCCCTTTACGAAGAGCAATCGGGAGATCCAGGTCAGCAGGTGCCTCAGTATCCGGAGTATCCATGGTGGAGAGAGCTGGCCCGGGAGTAGAGAGAGATGGCAGCGGAGTGGAGGGAGAAAGCGGAGTAGAGGGTGGAGATGAGGAGGATGGGGAAGGCGGTGGAGTGGGTGGAGAGGGCGGAACCTCAGTGGGAGCAGAGGGAAGGGATGGGTTGGTATGAGAAGGAGGAGCAGGAGGAGGAGAAGAGGAAGCAGGAGAGAAGTAAGAGGCATTGGCAAAGAAGGTGACATCCGCAGAGACAAATTGCTTGCGGGTAACAGGGTCAAAGCAACAATAGCCTTTCTGAGTGGAAGAATAGCCCAGAAAGACACATTTGGTGGCACGGGTGAGAGTTTATCACGGGTGGCAGCGGGAGAGTGCACAAAAGCGGTGCACCCAAAGATGTGTAGAGGAAGAGGAAAGGGATCCTTGTCCGGATAAAGAATGGAGAAGGGGGTAGCACCGTGGAGAACGGTGGAGGGAAGGCGATTGATGAGATAGCAGGAGAGAAGGACAGCATAGCCCCAATAGGAGCGAGGAACATGCATTTGATTCATCATAGTGCGAGCGACATCAAGGAGGTGACGGTTTTTGCGTTCCGCCACCCCATTTTGTTCGGAAGTGTAGACACAGCTGGTTTGACGAATAACACCATGGTGAGTGCAAAAGGAGGAGAAGTCGTGGCTAAGATACTCCTGAGCATTGTTAGAACGAAGGATTTTAATAGACGTAGCGAACTGAGTTTTAACCATCGAATAAAAGGAGGTCCAAACAGAGAATAACTCGGAGCGATCTTTAAGAAGATATACCCACGTAGATCGAGAGAAATCATCAATGAAGGTGACAAAATAGGAACTGCCCCGATCGATGGTGAGGGTAGGAGCGGGACCCCATATGTCAGAGTGAACGAGGTCGAACGGATGGGAGGAGCCCCGACGCTGCGTTGGTGGGAAGGAGGAGCGGTGATGTTTGCCAAGTTGACATGCATCACAGTTTAGAGGAGGATGATGAGGAGGGAGGTGCGGCAGGAGTTGTCGTAGAATGCGGGGAGGAGCATGACCAAGGCGAAGATGCCATTGGAGAAGATCTGTATAGGAGGAGGAGAAGACGGATAGAGCAGAAACGTTGTCAAGGAAGTAGAGGCCACCACTCTCAGTCCCGGTAGCAATCGTCCGTTGGGAGTCCGGATCCTGAAAAGCACAAGAGGTAGGGGTGAATGTGACAGAACACTGTAGTTGCTTGCATAAAGAAGTAACCGATAATAAATTGCACGGAAACTTGGGCACATAGAGGGTATCAGCCAAGCAGAGAGACGGAGTGACTTGAACCATGCCCGTCCCATGGACCGGGGAGGGAGATCCATCAGCGACAATGACTGGGGGCAACTGAGCCTGTGTGTCAAGAAGAGAGAAAAATTGAGGGTTGCCTGTCATATGACTTGTTGCACCAGAGTCGATGAGCCATCGTCCGCGAGTCACAACATGAGCACTACCAGAAGAGGTGACCACGGAGGCTGACGGGCTGGAGGAGAGGAAAGCCATGGAAGCAAGAGAGTAGCAAACCGCTACGAGAAGAACAAGCCGCGAGAAGAGAATAGAGCACCAAGCCGGCGACCAGAAAATAGGTCGGGCGGCTAGAAAGGCCGCTTCCAAGAAGCCGAGCAAAGCAGAGGGAAAGAAGTCGCACGACCTAAAAAAGTCGGGCGAACAGAGGAGAACAAGTCGCGCGGCCAAAGATGAGGCCGAGGCGACTAGCAAGCAGGAGCGGGTAGAAGGCAACAAGAAGAAAGCGGCGAAAAAACAGGCACAGGTCCAGCGGGGAAGAGGTCGCGCGGACTGAGAAGACCGAGCGAACAGAAGAGAAGAGAAGAGCAGGTGACCGCGACCAAGATGCGGGTGAGAAAGGGACAACCCGCACGGTCAGGCAGATCACAGCAGCAAGCCGCGAGTGGATAGACAACACACGCGGATAGGGACAGACCGCAACGACTAGGAAGTCGGAGCGGGAGGAAAGAGCAAGGAGCGCGGCGACAAGGAAACAGGTCGGCGCGACAAAGATCAGTAGGAGAAGAGAAGAAGAAGCAAGCCGCGCGAACAGGGCAGAAGCCAAGTCGCGAAGCAAGTCGCAGAATGCTGAAAACAAGCCGCGAACAACAGAGGGCGCACAGAATCAGGAGGAAATGACCGTGCCCTCTGATACCATGTTAGAAAGTAGAGAAAAGAAGCGAAAAGTAGAGAACAAGCGAATAAACTTTTGAATAATTGAAATTTTATTATCCAAAAAAGGTATCTATTACAAAGGTATGCCCTCCTTTATATAGAATGGAGGAGAGATGAGAGAATACAAATAAGAGATGTGGGACTATAATTTACAGGACAAGCGGACTATACAAAACAAACCGCACAAGCCGCGCGGTTAGACAGCAGGGCTAACCGCACGGCTACCACCAGAGAGGAAGAGAGACTGCCAGGGAAGACCGCCAGACCGCCCGGTCTCCAAGCCGACTGAGACAAACCGCCAGACCGCGCGGTCTTCAACCCGCCAAGACAAACCGCCAGACCGCCCGGTCACCAACTTCAACACTAACCTCACAGTATACATGAGCAGATCGACCCACCCTAGTGGTGTAGGAAGCCAGGTTTATCTGCGCTCCCCAGGCATTACCACCAATCGACCTCTCATCCTAACACAGATCGACCCACCCTTATGGTGTAGCAAGTCGGGTTTAACTCGGCTCCCCATGCATTGTCACCAATCAACCCCTCAACTAATACAGATCAACCCACCCTTGTGGTGTAGCAAGCCGGGTTTATCTCGCGCTCCCCAGGCGTTGCTACCAATTGACCTCTCAACACAACCAGGAGCTTACGCAAAGCATCCATACATCTAGCATCAACATCCATACATCCATACATCCATACAACAAAGCCAGTACTCATCAATCTTACACATCATTAAATCCATGGAGTCTTCTCTGGTTTACCCATAATCATAACCAATCCAGACTACCCGTTCAGATGGGCTTCACACAGCATGCCTATGCCATACTCAACACTTTCGGCTCTAATTGCAGACTCAACCAAGGAATCACTTACGACATCCACCTCTTGGTGGAGGATTCCATGTATATGCATAAAAAAAGGACTTCGATGTCCAAGAAGGAGATTGTTACCATTAAAGACCGCTTTGGAGTCATGAACTAGCCGGATGGAAATCACCGCCTCGGCTTTGCCTTCACGAATCCAAACTCGGATCTTCAATCCGCACTCCGCAGCTCCTCCAGCAGCTGGCTTTCTCCTTCCTCCTTTCCTTCCCTTGCCCTCTCTCTCTCTCTCTTTGGGAATGAGAATGAGAAGAAGAAGAAGAATGGCTTAAATACTTCTTTCCCCCTCATTCTCGTCCTTATCCTAGCAGGAGAAAGGAACATGGGTACAATATATATATATAGTAATATAAGCAGGTACAAGCAGGTGGAATAAGTACATATGTCGTGAGCAGCAATAGAAGAAATGTATAACATCATTATCAGCAGTCTATTCTCGTAATTCTACACGAGCTATATCAATCCATCAAGTATATCGATCTACAACAGGAAAGTAACTTAACTTATAAGAATGCTCATACAAACTTATAAGTTAAGGATCATCTTAATAGTAAAGTAACTCATCGTATAGGAGTGCCCATACAAACTTATACGATGAGGATCTTGTGTATGTAATTGTATGTATGCAATGCAATGACTCACCCATGATCACTCACATGCAATCACTATGTCGACACAGACTTGTAGTTCCCACTTTTCGAGCAGATAGCTAACCTCTCAGGCGTCAACCGTCGTGGCCAGGCGGTGACAGTAGAGCGGGCTTCTCTACTACTAAGCGGGCATCCACACTACCTCGCTTAGGCCTCCGTACGCCTCAACGCTAAGAACACAACAACAGAGCCACTTATCTTGACGAAACCATCCTCCATCATCACATAGAAGGAAGGAGAGGTTGAAGACATCTAAAACCTAGGACACATGTCCTAGCATGACATTTCCTAGAAGACTTCTTCTCTCAAATCAAGACTCTCTTCAGTCGATATCTCTCCTAAGAAATAATTAGAGATCTAGCACCAAGGGAGAGGGGAGGAATCTCACCACGTTTCCGGCGTTTCCACCATTTCCGGCCAAGGATCTTATCACTCTTCTTGGCGGCATCTTCTTCTCCTCGGTGGCGGCGGTTCTTCATGGGGTGTAGGTTGGCTCCTGCACCTCCTTCCTCTTCTCCAGTAGTTTTTCCCACAGAAATGGCTTAGAAGAGAGTGAAAAACTATTAGGGCTTCTTTCCCCCTCTTTATGTGGAAACAACACGGGTAGGGACACGCCCATGTCCTTACCTGTGTCCTACTTGGGTAGAGCATCATCGACGGTTCGACTGCCATTTCGATACACAAACACGGGTATGGACATGCCCGTGTCTCTACCCGTGTCCAAGTGACAAGGCCGTATTTCTGATCGTATCCTGCTCGGGACACACTTCGTCGAGTTCCATTAGACGCACACGGGTTGGGACATGCCCGTGTCTCTACTAGTGTCCTGCTCGGGACACACTTCGTCGAGTTCTGCTTGACACACACGGGAAGGGACACGCATGTGTCTCTACCCGAATCCTGCTCGGGACACACTTCATCGAGTTCTACTCGAAAAACATGGGTAGGGACACGCCCGTGTCTCTAACCATGTCCCGCTACACACGGGTAGGGACACGCCCGTGTCACTACCCGTGTCCTTCTCTTGAAGGTCCATGAATTTCCAACTCTAGCACCATAGTACCACATGAGTATGGACACGCCCGTGTCACTACCCGTGTCCTACTCTGGACTGATTTCACCTCCCCTACACAAGTGTAAGCCTAGCTGCGTGCACCCCCTGAGCCCAAGTCAATTCTCCTAACTCAAAAGCACGCACGAGAGGCCTAGCGCGAATCGGGACGTTACACGGAGGACCAAGCTTGATGCAAATGCAAGGAAGCTTGTCTTTGTTGGCTATGATGTACGGAAGAATGGGTGGAAGCGCATGGATCCTACGACAAGGAAGTTTTTTTGTTTTAAGAGACGTTGTCTTTGATGAGCTGACATTGTATGGAGGTGGCAATGTTGAACTGCAGTAGAGCAGGGTTGATGAAGAGCAGGAGGAAGCTGCTGAAGATCTTCAGGTGGAGCTGTCTGTGTCACTAGGTGCTCCAGTTGTTTCAAGATTTGGGCAAAAGATTCTGGTTCAGGAAGCAGGGTGAGCGATGCTCCAAGTGTGTCCGGGAACAGAGTTGGTGCTGACGAAGCAACGAAGGTGGTAAGCAAGGAGCAGCCTCTTACAGAGATCAAAGAGGACCATTAAGCCACCAACTCAGTATTGCGAAGGAAACACGGCGAGCTTCGTTATTTGTTTCTTCGCAGGCCCCTTGGATGAGTGGGAGCCTTCAAAGTTTGAAGAAGCCACTGGAGTAAAGGAGTGGGTTGATGCCATGGATGAGGAGATGACTGCCCTCAAGAAGAATGAAACTTGGGACTTGGTGCCCAAGGTGGATGGCGTTACTCCTGTTACTTGCAAGTGGGTCTAAAAGCTGAAGAAGAAGACGGATGGAAGAATCGAGCAGTACAAGGCTCACCTTGTAGCTCTGGGGTTTTCACAACAGTACAACGAGGACTATGAGGAGACGTTTAGTCCTGTGGCGAAGATGACTTCAGTACAAGTGGTGATTTCTTTGGCGGCTTGCCAGGATTGGAAGATGTGGCAGCTGGACGTAAATAACGCTTTTTTACAGGGAGATTGACAGGGACATCTTCATGAATCAGCCGCTCGGGTACATATCTGAAGAACATTCGGACAACATCTGCAAGCTCCGGAAAGTGCTTTAGGGATTGAAGCAGGCTCCTCGAGCTTGGTATGGGAAGATTATAGAATACCTCCAGTTCTGCGGCTATCTGGCTTCAAACTCAGACTAGATCCTCTTCGTCAAGAAGAAGAGGGAGTTTCCAGTGCTGGTGCTGTTATATGTGGATAACATGATCATCACAGGGAACTCCACGGAGGAAGTAGCTAGGCTCAGGGCAGAGCTAGCTATCAGGTTCGAGATGAAGGATCTGTGTGAACTCCACCATTTCCTTGGACTTGAGGTGGAGAGGAAGGAGAGCGGCATACTCGTATCCCAGAAGGGCTATGCGGAATGGATCGTTCAGCGATTTAACATGCAGGAGGGAAAGAGTAGCTCTACTCCATTTAATTCAGGCATCAAACTTCGGCTAGATGGGGGTAGGATTCTTCCAGATCCTTTGGTGTTTTGAGCTCTTGTTGGGAGTCTTATTTACCTGACGATTACAAGGTCAGACATTGCTTTTGCGGTTGGCCGAGTAAGTTGGTATATGGAGGAACCCAGGAAGCCTCATCTGATGGCGGCTAGGAATATCTTAAAGTACGTGAAGGCCACTTCTGACATGGGTCTCCAGTATATGAGAGGCACGGAGTTTGTTCTTCAAGGATACTCGGATGCTGATTACAGGGGAGATTCAGACGACTGGAAGTCAACATCCGGTTACGTCTTTACTTGTGGATCAGGGATTATTTCTTGGTGCAGCAAGAAGCAAGACTCAGTGTCCGTCTCTACTACGGAAGTGGAATACAAGGCTTCGGCCTTGGTAGCTCGGGAAGCCATCTGGCTCAGCAGACTAGTAGAGGACGTCTATGAAGAAGTGCGCAGTCCTACTCTGCTGAGTGGTGACAATGAGAGTGCCCTAAAGCTGGTGAATAATCCAGTTTGTCACGCTCGGACTAAGAACATAGAGATTGAACACCACTTCATTCGGGAGAAGATGTTGGATGAGTCTCTTATGGTGAAACATGTGCGGAGTGAGGATAATGTCACAGACATCTTCACGAAGTCGTTGCCGAAGGTGCCTTTTACACGGTTACGAGGATTGCTGGGCTTGATCACCACTTCTCACTTCATGGGGGAGTGTTGAAAATTATGAAGTGAAAGTGGTTGATTGAGCAGACTGCGCGGTCTGGGTGGTCTGAGTTCGCGGCCAAGGCAGACTAAAGGTGTGGCTTGGGTGGTCAGTGTCCAGGGTAGACTTGGCGGCTTGGGTGTCTATTGGAGCGGCCTGGGTGGTCTGTCTTTGGCGGTCTGGTGGCGGTGCTCAGCTCAGCCCGCGGTTCTGTAGAACTTGTTCTTGATGTAACCAGGCGGATTAACAATGAGTTTGCGGGAAGGTGGCCGACTCAGTTGGAGTCCGCAGAGTCCGTTATGGCGGGCTGTTTTTGAGATTGCGAGAGCAGCAGTGGTCCTTGCCTTGATATTTTGTGATGCGGCGGGTGATAGCCCCATTCATGGTGGTGGACTATCCATGGGGTTGGTGGTCTAGCTTCGTGTTCGCCGAGCTCACTGCAGTTTGGTGGATTGGACTTGGTCAGACTTTGTGACAAGTCCAGGGTGTTCGCAGTGTCCATAGAGTCCGCATGCTATTATGTGTGTGGACTGGAGCAGTGTCCGCCAGGTGGCGGACTGGTTTCCTGACTTGGCGCCCGGTGAGTTGGCTGGAGTCTGGCCTAGTCCTTGCGGACTCGGCAGACTGGGTTGTGCTACCTGCAAGCTGGGGTGGTGACTCTATTCACTAGGGTGGTGACCACACTCCTCACCCCGCCTATAAATAGACCCCTCAGCACTTCTACAGTAACTGAGTGAACAGTAAGTTGAGCGCAGTTCAATTGTTGCGGACTGGGTTTTCAAGTCGCGCGGTTTGAGAAGTATTGACTGGTTGCCGTTTGTAGGTTGTGCGGCTAGCACTGTGAAGCCGGGCGTCTGGTTCTGATAAAGGTCAGGAAGCAGTAAACTTGCAGTTTAAAATCAGCAGTTGCAGCATGTCTCTTTTGGCGACCAGCCAGTTTTCTCATCAATTGAAGTCTAAGTTCAATAACCAGGTCACCGGTCTCGACGGGCTTGACGGTCTGTTCATTCAGTTCGACGGCGGATTGTAGGGCGAACGTTAGTAGAATAATGGGTTGTCCGCGGTTTGCGCGGACTCCGTAGATTCAGTGATAGCAACATCGGCTTGGCTGTCTCGGCGGTCTCAACGGTCTCTGAGGTAGTCCGCCCGGCTTGAAGATTACTTTTGCTTTACTTCTCTTTGTACTTGGCAAAATCATGTCTCGTCATGTATATCTTGCCTTGTAAAGATTAATAGTTGATTAATGCAAGATCTGTATTTGCTCTTCATTGTTTCTGATACATAGCTCAGTTTATGGTTGGAGTGTTTGTGCGCGTAGTTCTCGTTTTCTGCTTGATCAAGTGTTCAGCTTGATAATTTTGAAAGTGTTTGCTTGATACAGAAATAACAGTTGATCAGCTTGTGAAATTTCAACACGTTTTGAGTATGTTTAAGTCCAAATTTTGATACTCTTGAACTAAAATCCAAAATCAAAATGAGAAAATTTGCTTTATGTTTTGGCAACAAAGCACAAAGATAGGGTCAAAGCAAAATACTATTTTGCTCAGTAGCACTCATTACTCGAGAAGGCGTTCCAAGGGACATGATCAATAGACTGGGGCAAGCTTTCATTATGGATATATTCAGTAATCAACCTCAGCAAAGATCATGAAACAAATCTAATGGATGAGTAGAATTTGTACATATTTTTAGTACAATAGTTTGGTTAATATTTATGTGAATTTGTAAGTATTATATCTATTTT
This sequence comes from Platanthera guangdongensis, assembly GCA_039583875.1. NCBI lineage: Eukaryota > Viridiplantae > Streptophyta > Magnoliopsida > Asparagales > Orchidaceae > Platanthera > Platanthera guangdongensis. Next base: position 47,771,039 of record CM077163.1, on the reverse strand, counting down.
GGTTAATAAACCATTTCTTTTATAATTTTTGTTCTAATAAGAGTTGTATTTCTATTTTACAGATTTTCTGGAGTTTTTGCCCAATAATGCCAGTACACGCCCTCGATAACGCACGTGACCTGGGTGTGTTAACATTAAATCAAGTTCAGAGCTTGCTGCCACCATCTGAGCTAAATTCCATAACAAATTCAAGTCATGCCCTCGATCACATCCTTGATCGAGGCTGTGTAGTTTCTCCCGCCCATGTCTAGATGATTTTGAAGAGCCTAAACGCCAGCCGCAGAATCCAATATTTTTGCCCAGGTACATGCCCGTGACATTCAGGTCACGACCGTGTTCGCCGACTTTTCCTCCCTAGACACGCCTCAGTGCACGTCGAACTAAATTGGTGCTGCCTCATGTACATGACACATCCCATATCACACTCGTGACATAGGGCGTGTACTTCCCGAATTGCCAAAATCAAGCCGTTTTCACGGTTGCTGCCGTTGGATTTTGATCTATGAACTTTTTAGCTGGACACACCCTAGGTCACGCCCGTGACCAGGGGTGTGTAATCTCAAATTTTTCCTATAAATGTAGATGCCCGATTCCAGCAATCTCTTATCTTCCTCAGCCAACTTTGGGCTCTTTTAGTATAGTTTTTTTTGTATTTTCATTTCTAGGCTTAGTTTTTATTTCATGTGTTTCCATTTTTTAATTTATGTTTTATTTCATGTATTTTTATTTCATGAAATCTTCATAATTTCATGTATTTTTCCTTATTGCATTCTTAATATAGCCTTTATTCCTATTGCAATGTTTTTCCTTATTGCAATCTTAATATAGTCTATATTCTTATTGCAATGCCCTTTAATTCCATGCACTCTTCTTTCATGAAAGTTTTTAATTCATGTAATCTCTTTTTATAAAATGATAATATAGTTTTTATTTCATGAAATTTATCTTTCTCTTTTCGTTTCACTTAACACTTGATTATCACAAGCGTCAGAACAGAATTATCCTTTTCTTTTATAATCGTTTCTTTTTACCTTCGATTTAATCCTAATTTTGTCGCATCGGGTTCATATTCTAGTTATAGATTTCGATATTCGTTTTCGTACTCTAGTAGTCAAAAGGATCGTGCGTACGAATCGATCGATTAAAAATAAAAAGAGTTGATCGCACCCCTAGAAAGGATGACGTAAATATTCTAAACAGGAGTCAAATCCTATAGAGTGATTCACATCGTCAAAGAGAGTTTTAGGAATTTCGATTATAGAACGAAAGTTTGGTCGATCATCCTAATCTCAGGTGGGTGTACCCTCGAAAGAGATGCGTTCATAATTCGGTAATATCTGCGGTCAAGGATCGTATTAGAAGTTCGTAAATTATCTTTTTTTTGCATTCAAAGAGCGTTTTAATAAAGAATAGTTTTCATTCTTTACTTCAGTTTTAATTATATTTCATTTCCATTTTATTTCAACAAAATAATATTCTACATTCTCGAAGTAGAAGTACTGGACAGACCCGGATTTTAATATGACTTTGATATGTCTTTCATTTTCTATGTTATACACGATATGATGGCTTGATCATTTAGAAACACTTTAATTTTTTTAATCATTTTTTGTCGCCGTTGTCGGAAATTATCTTGCTGATAATTTAAAAAGACAACACAATTTGTAACAACACATATAAAAAAAGGGTTTAAATTAAAGTTTTAAAAAGGAATGCCATAATTGTAAGTTGCCTAAGTCAGCCCTGCTCTTAAACCTAAACCGAGCCCCATGCTAATTAACACTCGGGTAGGTCTTTTTTTCCCGCAACCCGCTCTCAGCCCGCCTCTCCCCATCCTTCCTCCCTGTCGGCCCCTTCTCCCACTCCCGCGCCAACATCGGCGTCTCCTTCCGCTTCTGATTCTGCCTCCCTCCCATGCACCCATTTCTCTGTCTGGCAGCCCTGCAACCTCCTCCTCTGATTTCCCAGGGCCGGTGGCCCTTCTCCTTCTCTTTTCCTTTGGCCGGCATCCTGCCTCCTTCCCGTGGCAGGCGATTTTAGGGCCGACAACCTCCTCTCTTTAGGCTGAGGGTTCCTCCTCCTCTGCAATGGCAAGCCGCATGCTGCTCTTCTCTAGTCCTCTCTTCAAGGCCGACAACAGCCAGCCTCTTCTTCTCCTCCTCCTCCAGCAGCCCTGATTTCTCCACTTCTTCGTTTTGGCTGTGGATTTCAAGAAACCCGTTAAGGGTTTTGTTCGAACCTTCCTACGCTCGGATTTTTGAGTTCGAATTTGGTTTCCTTGGGTAAGAATTTCCCCTTTCCCCTCTATTTTTTAGATTTCCTTGTACTTGCTTCGAGATTAATTGCCTCCAAATTGTGTATATGTTGCGCTTCTTGGTTTTTTCCCGTTATAATTGTTGAAGCAGGGAAAATCCCTACTCCAAAATTCGGATCAAGGTAGCCTAATGTTACCGGTTCAGCAGTCGGGCTCGACGGCTAACGGGATAGAACACAGAAACAGATAGGCAATAAAAAAGACCTTGGGTGCTGCTGCAGGAAGGTCCCACCACGTACCCAGATGTTTAGAAGAAACTTCCCCTCCACAACCAAAGATGGTCAGGCAGGGTACGAGGTAGATTCTAGTTAGCGATTAAGTCAATATGGCGACTAAAATGGATAGCCTCCAGCTCGCGACCCGTCTCTCTGGAGAAATGATCCAAAGGCTCAGCTCAAAGTCTAGGAAATAAGCTGATCGAGATCTTTTGCGAGATTCTGAAGTACATCTTCTCGTACCACGAGAGTCTTATTTATAGGCAAATCCAAGAAGGGGGGGTCTTATTTATAGCCCCACCCTAGCGACTAGGAGATTTCTAGGGGGAGCTCGCTCAGGTTGGGCGAGTAACTAGCCTAGTCGCCTACATGGCGAGTATGAGAGGGGAGCTCAACGTACTCGCTCAGGTCTTCTACTGTCTTACGTGTTGACTCTGACTTTTGTCTTGACTTGTTGACTTTGACTCTTGCTGACCTGGCACTGGGGGGTCCACTGTTGGATATTGTATCCACAATAACCCGAAATTGAAGAAGGGTCCAGTTAAGCTAAGATGAATTGTGACTGTATTTGATGTTGCCTTTTGAGTTATGTACTTACAGATTTTCATTGCTAAGTACACACCAATGTTAGGTTACAGTGGGTCAGTAAACACATGACTATACAATATAATCTCTCATTGTGTAGGTCAATGTGTTGACACACATGTAATCTCTCTATTGGTGTGTACTTCTATCTCAAGTACATGAGAAGGATCAAGGAAGGACTAAGGCTTGGATTCAGAAAGACAGGAATTTGCCTAAGTAAAATTTGTCGGGTATGACTAGGAATACACATCGAATTCGTCAAGTATGCTCATTAATATTCGTCGAATTCATCGTATATACCTTCCAACACTTGTCGAATTCACCATTTGTACATATGGAAAATTCTCTGAGAATTGAAAAATCCGCCAAGTAAAATTAGCTGAGTATCCTCGTGTATACTCGCCTAATTCGTCGAATATAGTAGACGATATACGTCGAATTCATCGAGTCCATTCGACGCTACTTCTCTGGATTTTTCTGAGTCTCATTCGTCGAATATTGCTTGTCATGGAATCGAGGGAGTTGAGTCATTCAGTCTATACTCGACAAATTCATCGAGTATACCAGCTGATACTCGATGAATTCATCAACTATGATTCTTCGCTTTGACGTTAAGTGCATTGCCAGCCTGAGCTGATTTGACAAAGTCTAATTCGTCGCATATAATAGACCCATTCGGCGAGTATACTAATGATACTCGGTGATACTCGATGAATTTGACTTAGGGCATTTTTCCGAAATTTTCAAACCGCTATTTTGGGCTTTCGGTCGGCCAAGCACAGTAACTTCTTGATTTCATTTTAGGAAATTTTCTTTATATCGTTGGGAAGGAAATCTCTATAAATAACTAGAGAATATTTCCTTTCCACACAATCGTAATAGTGCTCTCAATTTCAAACCTAGAACATTTCCAAATACGTAAATCCGTCCGTACGACCTCCAATGAACAGTAAAATCGTGATTCTTTCGATCGGCCACCGATTACAGTGCGATTCATCTTCTTTGACATACACGACTGGATTGCTTTCTCTCTAGAAATCTCTAATCCTCCAGATCAAGTCGTTTGAAGATTCAAATTGAGATGCAAGATCTTCCTAGTCCACAAGTTCCGTGTTCTCCAAGCGATTTCAAGATCAATTATTTTCGAAAAACAACGGACTGAAGTTTTCAGATCTTGTGTAATATTGTTGTAATATTCTTTTACATATTGGAGAAGATTTTTCTTCGAGTTTGTAGATCCGATTGTGGATCGAGTTTGTAGATCCGTTTGTGGATCGAGTTTGTAGATCCGGTTGTGGATCGAGTGGTAGGAGCGTCGTCTCTGAGTTGTAGGAGTTTCAGCTCCGAGGTGTAAGATTGTGGAAATCTGAGATTGGTGAAGTAGCTGAATCTATCTCTTCGTGGTAGATAAGTGAGGTAGGAAAGTGCTATAACTATTGTTGCAACAAGACATGTCACATGATAGTTGAATGCCCAAACAAGGAGGGCTCCAAGAAAGAGGAGAAAAGATCCTTCAAGGGCAAGAGAAAAGAAGAAAAGACCTTCGTCGCTAAGAAGTCCAAAACTCTTAGTGACAGCGACTCAATCGAGTCCAGCTCAGAGAATGAGGAAGTCTACTTCGGGCTCATGTCTCAATCAGACGAGGAAGTTGGTGACTCAGAGTATCGCGGGAAGGTAAACTCGCAAGCAAAAGATATTGCTTCTCTCAATACAGTGGAATCAAGCCCGAGGGAGGAAATTGCAGAATTGACTCCTCTCAGAAGTGAAGTTCACTCCTTGCAAGAGGAATTGAAAAGCTCAGCTAAAATATTAAGTCTAAAATAAAAAACATCTTGATGAGCTGGAAGAAAAAATCTTGGTGGAGAGAAAACTTGTTGAGAGTTTCTCCAAGCCGAAGATTGTTCTCCCTCTCATTGATGAGTTCTTTGCTCCGAAAAAGGGCAGTGGTCTTGGTCACATAGTTGGAAAAGGTAAGGCTTCCAACAAAGCCAGTGCCAAGGAAAATGGGAAGGCACCTCTAGGTCAACCCTCGTTTGGGAAGGTAATCTTTCCGACAAAAAAAGTTTGACCTTGAGTCGTCCTACAATCATCTTGCTAGGCCTACCTATGTAGAGTCCAAGAAGAGATACTAGGGATGGACCCATGCCCGAGACTATGGTGCTAGTGTTTTTAAAGCACCTTATGAAGAGATAAAACTAAAGAGTTATGGTTCTTATATTCATGGATATAACCATAAGAGGGCACCAAAAGCCAAAAATTTTGTACCTAAGGCAAAGGATATGGAGAAGCCCTGTGTATGCTGTAATCAGGAGGCTTCCACCTCTAAGTATGTTTCCCATGCTAGACCTCATGTTCAAAAGGTAAATAAGGAGTACAAGAGAAGATACAACAAGTTTGACTGTTGGTACTGCGGCAAAATTAGTCATTTTGGCGTAAATTGCTGGTTTAACCCTACTAATTTTGTAACTCCACAAGTTAACTATGCGAGGCCGACCACTCATAGAGTTAATGTTCCTAGTGGTGTTAAGCTGACCAGGAACCAAGGACCAAAATACGTTTGAGTTCCTAAGGTAAAATGATTTATGATTGCAGGTGTGTCCAAAGGCCAACAAAAATCCTATCTCGTATTTGGACAGTGGATGCTCTCGGCACATGACCGGGACAAGAAGCCTGTTGCTTGATTTCACCCCAGTCAAATACGGACCAAAAGTCATCTTTGAAGGGTTAGACTAGGGAACTACTAAGTGCTATGATATGATCTCCAATGGAGTAGTCTCTTTCACAGATGTGGCTTATGTTGAATGATTACACCATAATCTTATAAGCATAAGTCAGTTATGTGATAAAGACTACATCAATGAGTTCTGCAAGGACAAGTGTTTGATAAAATCCTCTGCAAATTTGGAGACGGTCTTAACAGGCTCTCAAAGCAGAAATATTTTTTTAAAAAATTTTCTTTATTTAGACAATTCTATACCAGTATGCTCTCTCGCAAAAGATAGTGCATCTCTTTTTGACGAATGACACAAGAGATTAGCACATATTAATTTCAAAATAATAAATATGATATTTTCTCACAACTTAGTACGTTATGCCCCCAACCTTAAGTGTCTTAAAGAGAGTCCGTGTCACTCATGCCAAATGGGTAAACAGACAAGGGCTACCTTCAAGGGTATTGCTGAAAAGGATTCTTTAAGAAATTTATACTTACTTCATATGGACTTATTTGGTCCTATGCCTACTCACATTTTAAGAGGTAAGGTCTACACGTTAGTAATTATTGATGACTACTCGCGTTTTACTTGAGTGTTCTTTCTGAAATATAAGTTAGACACCTTCAACACATTCTCAAATTTTGTCCGGCAAATTCAGAACGAATTGATCTGCTCAATGGTCAAAATCAGAAGTGACCATGGAACAGAATTTGAGTCTGGTGCCATGATAGAATTTTATGAAAGTCATGATATCTTTCATGAGTTTTCCTCCCCCACACACTCTACAGCAAAGTGGAGTTGCTGTGATAAGGAATAGAACCCTAATTGAAGCGGGTACAACTATGTTGAATGACGCTTAAGTTTCGGAGTACTTCTAGGCTGAAGCAGTCAACACAGCTTGTCACATGCAAAACAGAGCACTTATCAACAAAAGCTATCGTAAGACTCCTTATGAGCTATTGAAGGGCAGAAAACCGACTGTGTCCTATTTTAGAATCTTTGGAAGTAAATGCTTTGTACTTAATAATGGGAAGTATTACCGCATGAAGTTTAGTGAAAAATATTTTGAAGGTATTTTTGTAGGTTATAGTAGCCATAGTAAGACATATTTGATTTTCAATGAGAAAACGTTTTCAGTAGAAGAGTCAATAAATGTTGTATTTGATGAGACAAGTCTGCTCCAAAGCAGCTCGTCTAGTGTTATTGGTGCTGATGCAGGTACCAGGTTCAAGGAACTAAGCATGTATAAAGCTGTCAAGGAAGAAGTTCCAAGCTCGATCAAGATCGTCAATCCAGGCTTGGTAGATGAAGAACTGCTAGTGGAAGAATTGCTTTAACCTCCGGAGGAGGCACCAAATGCTACTGAGCCTGCTGGTGGGAGAGCAAGAAATCTATGGTTTAAACACCTAAGAGATCACCCAGTTTATCAAATAATTGGAGAGCCGGGCGATGGTGTTAGAACCAGAAGAGGTACAATTAATGAGACTATGCATCTTAATTTTTTTGTCACAGGTTGAGCCAAAGAAATTTGAAGAGGCAAACAAGGTTACTTCTTAGATTTTGGCAATACAAGAGAAGCTCAATCAATTTGAACATTGTAAAGTCTGAGAGTTGGTACCCAGGCCCAAGGGACAAAATGTAATCAACACCAAGTGGATCTTCAGAAACAAGTTGGATGAAAATGGAGTAATCATCAAGAATAAAGTCAAGCTTGTAGCTCAAGGATACAGACAAGAAGAAGGGACCGACTTTGACCAGACCTTTGATCAAGTGGCTAGGCTCGAGGCGATCAGGTTATTTCTTGCGTATGCTGTCCTCAAAGGCTTCACCGTCTACCAAATGGATGTGAAGTCAGCATTCCTAAACGGGAATTTGAAAAAGGAAGTATATGTAGCGCAACCCCCAGGTTTTGTTGATTCAAATTTCCCTGATCATGTTTATTTTTTTAAATAAAGCTCTATATGGTTTAAAGCAACCTGCCCGAGCTTACTATGAGACGTTGTCTAGCTTTCTTCTTGAGAACAAGTTCACAAGAGGAAAGATAGACAAGACATTATTTCTTAGGGAAGTAAAAGATAAGATTCTGCTACTACATATCTATGTCGATGACATCATATTTGACTCTACAGAAGACAACATTTGCAAGAAGTTTTCCATACTTATGCAAATGAAGTTTGAAATGAGTAGTATAAGAGAGCTGAAGTATTTCTTAGGACTTCAGGTGAAGCAATCTGGAGATGGAATTTTCATCTCTCAGACGAAGTTCACCAAGGAGATTCTTAAGAAATTCGGTATGAAGAATGCAACCTCTATGAGGACTCCAATGGGTTCAACTGTGTCTCTGGACAAGGATAAGAAAGGGAAACCTTTTGATGAAACCAAGTACTAAATGTAACACCCCCTATCTATCGCATAACATATAACAGTAGGTCCGGCCGGGGCCCGACGTCATATACCACAGACAGACCGGGTGGTTACTCAATGGAAACCATCCAACCAATCCAACGTCCTGCACAGAGCATTCTAGCGGAAGCAATTAAAATTGTTGCATTAATAAAGAACCCAACACTAGCATGAATGTCCACTAATACGCCAAAAAGCAATGAAGTACAAATATACAAGTACTGGCCTTATGGCCTTACAATTATTTTCCTCAAATTACATGTTTTCCAAATCTCGACACACAGGCCGGCCATACATGAATAAAAGAAAACACACAAAAATTAGGCCTTCGAGGGCCGGCTCAGCAACTTGGGCTTTAGCCAGCTATTTACCGCTCGGCTCCGCAGCACCTGCAAGCACAATCCACCGCAACGGTGGCAAACCAAAGCAACAGTCAGCAATGCTGACAAATTATAACGATCCCGCCCCCAATTCGGGACGGCAATGTTCCTTCCCTGCACTTTATTAGCATAACCAAGTAGTATAAAAATACATTGCATCACAGGCATTGGCACGCACGACCACCCGCCCCGTGCTCTCAGGGCACATTCTCGGTGATCACGGTCAAAGTCCGCCAACTCACCACCGCCCCCACGACGGCAATATCTCGTGAGCAATCTGGTATTTCTGGCCACTGCCTAAGACCCTCCATCTATGTCAATGGTAAGTGCCAAGTAACTTTAGGTCTCTTTAACCGAACGACATAGATCGGGTACGGTTCCACCTGACCCATTACTCACACCGCAACGTCAACTTAAGTCGTCTACGCGGGTCAAGCATCGCCGAGTACCGTATCTCCCATACATATCACATAACCCAGTTATGTTCAGGTTGGCTCCCATGTCACCATGATGGCAGAACCACGCGTCTGCCCAGTTTTTTGGGTGCACCTTGGAGTTAATCCCCAAGGCTCCCTGTTGCAATCTACCTCGTAGAAAACCCAACCAAATTTCAAAATACAATTTATCTTTCAATTAGGACTTTAATCAAAAGCTCCCACTATTTTTATCAAACTAATAACCCTCGATATCAATTCAAAGAGTTTGGCGAGTAACTCTCTTAGTAGACAAGATCCATATTTCACAAACACTATGAGTCAGCTTTGGATTTTCTCTCACAATGCGGCTATTTATGTAGGCAACGCTTGCCAATTGCATCACAATGCAATTATTGTATGGATGGTGAATAACTCTTTATTCGCAACCATCATATGGTGCATGTCAACCCCATGCCTCTGGACACTCAACCTTTGAGGTCACCCAGTTAATCTAGACCTGATGTCAATAGTGGGATATCACAATTATTCGCTCGCTCCCTCACCAAGATAGATTAATACACCTTGCTTTGGCAAGCCCGCACTTCATCGATCGAGGAAGGAAGAGTGTCATCCATTGGAAGTCATCCGAATACTTAATATATCTTAAGGGATTCTAAATAGCTGATTATCTCATTATTCATGGTTAACACTTAACCAGCGTGCACATCAAGCATAATAAAATACAATAAGCATAATCCAAATGCATCACAGATGTGTACAAGATTTATCAACACTTGATGAAATGACCTAAGTCTGAACATCTAGAACATGTCCAAATCTTCAGACCTACATGCACGGGACATGAGCAACACCAACTCCACTTACACAGTAGACAAGCACATCACTTTATGTGAGATTCAAAATCTAACACACACTTAGTTTCACAAACCAACATAGTGACGGTTACTGTTAAGGAGTAAACTCAAAGAAATCAAATGCGTTCTTGGAAAGATCCAAGACTAGATTTGGGCATTTGGAACACTTCAAAATAACCAAATCTACACGTCATGGATTCAACAACTTCTGAAATAATGAATATTGTCGGCAACCTGCATCTTATACCACTGTTGTGTTTTTGTGGATGGCACAACACTTGTGCACGCAGTGGAAAAAGAATAAGAAAACCCAAACGAGTTCGGATCTAGCAATATTCATGAATCAAGAAGTAAAGCATGATGTAATAAAAAATTACCTTTGTTGGATTGAGTCAGAACTCAACCTAGATGCTCTAGAAAAATCAGGTCGGTCACACAACGGCTAGAGTATTGAGTGCAGAAAGTATATCCGAGCCTCTATAGAAATCCACACGATCGGGAGAACCCATAGCAACTTGTCACACAAGCACTAGGTCGAGAGAGGACACTCAACGTCTCCACAGACTACTAGATCGGTTGTAGGAGAGGCGATGACGACTCTCACAAGGATCGAGATCAGAATCAGCGACAGGATTGGCGGAACACTTCCGTCGGGTTTCTATGTTTTCTTCTTATCGCACAGTATCAGCTCGTGTGCTGAAAGAGAACAACCATCCCCAGAAAACCCAAAAATATCCTATTTATATCCTAGGAGATAAATTCAGCAAGTCAACATTTGACTCAGCATGGGCATTCGTTGAACTTAGCTCGTCGAACAATTCATCGAACTCAGCTCGACGAACAATTCGTCGAACTCAACTCGACGAAATCTGCACCAAAGGCCAGAACGTCGAACACATTCATTGAACTCAGCTCGACAAAATCTGCGCCAAAGGTCAGAAAGTCGAACGCATTCATCGAACTCAGCTCGATGAAATCTGCGCCAAAGTCCAGAACATCGAATTGGATTCGTCGAACTCAGCTCGACGAAATCTGCGCCAAAGGCCAAAACGTCGAACTGGATTTGTCGAACTCAGCTCAATGAAATCTGTGATGTAGGACAAAACGTCGAATTTCATTCGTCGAACGGCATTGAGTGAATACAATACATTCAACGCCTAAGAGCCAGATTCTCCAGGTAAACCCTTTACTCGATGAAGGCATTGAGTGGACTCGATGCACTCAATGCTCAAGTGCGACAGTCAACGCACTCAACGCCAACATTCGCAGAGTTAACACTTAACCTGCGAAAGCATCGACTGGACTCAACGCTCTCAACGCTTTCAGCCCGATGGCGTTGAGTGAGCTAAACACACTCAATGCTTAATGCCTTAGAATCTTTTCAACCTCCATGGAGTTGAGTGAATTAAAGACACTCAACGCTTTCAGCCCAATGACATTGAGTGAACTAAATACACTCAACGCTATCAGCCTGATGGCATTGAGTGAGCTAAACACACTCAACACCAAATGCCTTAGAATATTTTCAGCCCACCTTTTCAATATCCTTCAACTCATCATATGAGCTAAATAATACAGATCCAATCTCCCAATTTCTCCGCAATCTTATGTGCGACCCTGATAGACTCATACTGAGTTGGCAGTGAGGATACATGCTTGATCACTTTCAGTTCACTATGGTTGCACCAACACAGCCTGGTCAAAGTAAGGTATCACTAAGGATGACCATGGCGAAGGTGCCACTGGAGAAGATCAGTAGAAGAGGAGTAGAAGGCGGTAGGGCAGAAACATTGTCGAGGAAGTAGAGGCCGCCACTCTCAATCCCAGTAGCAATCGTCCGTTGGGAGATCGAATCCTGAAAAGAACAAGAAGTTGGAGTGAATGTGACGAAACACTGTAGTTACTTGAACAACGAAGTAATAGATAATAAATTGCAAGGGAACATGGGTACGTAGAGGTTATCGCCAAGCGAAGAGACGGAGTGTGTTGAACCACTCTCGTCCCATTGATCGGTGAGGGAGAACCGTCCGCAATAAAGACTGGGGCAATCAATCATGTGTTTCTAGGAGATAAAAACACTGAGGATTGCCGGTCATATGATTGGTACACTAGAGTTGATCAGCTATTTACCTTGAGTAACGACGTAGGCACTACCTGAAGACGTGATCACCGATGTGGATTGCTTTGAAGAGGAGGTGGAAGCATCCCCAGTGTGTCAAAGATTAGGATGCGTCTTCCAACAGTGATCAACCGTATGTTCGGTGCGGCCACAGTTAGAGCAGAGAAAATGGGATTGGCCGCGCTTACCAAATTGGTGATTGTAGCCACCAGAGCCACTCCGCTGAGTCTGGTGAGCATAGTGGTCTGGTTTGGTGGATCTAGTGGCCAACCTTAGAGGGGGGGTGAATTAGGTTTGATGCGTTAACTTGAATTTAAAAAATTTCATGCGAGGAAATCGAGTTCTTGAAGCTACCGCGGGCCGTTAGGTAGTTAACGCATGACGGTAAGTCACATAGCTCATTTTTTGTATAGATCCGAGATCCAACCCCACAAACACACACACTCGCTAAACAATCACAGCACGCACCCAAAAGTAATTAACACAGAAATAACAGATTTCATTACATGAATTCAAAACAATAATAGTTTTAGATGAGTACAAAAAGGTGATTTCCATGATGCCAGAGATCTAAGGCAATGAGTAGAAACGATCTTTTGGTTTCTATACCGATCCGTTCCACGGACCGGTTGGCTCTCTCCTTTTCCCTCTAGGAAAAGTCTTCTAGCCGACTCTTCACCTCCTCACAAGGAAGGGTCTTAGAGCCCCGCTAGATCCACTGATCTAGACGTCCCTATCCCTAGGATGATTTCCCATGGAATCCTACCCGGATTCCGACGACCCTTACCAGTCGATTTTCCTCACCACAAGATTTAGAAAAAGGAAAAATTACAAGAATAAAAGATATAAATAATTCAAAGATGAAGTCCTCCCTCTTGACGACTTCTTCGTTAAGCGATCCACGACCGGTGTCTGAGATCTCCGTTTTCTAGCAACCAGTCGGTTCATCGTAGTCGATGTAGATCTTGGATCGCCGGAGTCTTTAGATCACGAGCGGGAGGGGAGACGAATTTCTTCCTTTTAGACGTAGAAGATCAGAACGGATGTAAGGCGACCTAACACTAGAGTGCAAGAACTTCTATCGATTTTCATCAATATGCTCATGTTGGTACAAGGCACATAAATCAAGGAAACCTTTTATACGTCTTCGTGAAAATAGGCTACCGTCGGCTATAAGATTAGCTCCCGACGGTAGGTTCGCGCGCTTGTTGTGCCAGCTGCCATTCAAATCTGGAATAATATTTAAAATGAATATTTGTCGTTTTATCGTTACTAGCGCCACACGATTACAGCTACCACCGCGCGGTAATATAGGACACGATGATTCTGAACAGTCGTGTCGATGCTTGTCGAAGGATAGCATGGAGCGGTAACATCTATTGTCTGCGGTAGAATGATTTCTCGAGAAATCCTTCTCGCCATTCATTTAGAGGCTAGCACGTCACGGTAACATCTAGCGCCTAGCGGTAAATTGGTTTCTCGAGAAGTCCTGCTTGACGTTCGTCGAGAGACTAGCGCAGCGTGGTAATAACTACCGCCTGCGGTAATTTCCCGAGAGCGTGGCCAAAATAATTACATACGTTAGTATGTGCGGTAGGACTAGCGCGGCGCGTTTGTTTCCCGAGAACTCTGTCCAGTAAATTCACGACTACCTCCTGGCAGTATCATCTATCGCTCGGCATTAGTGTCCATAGGGGTCTTCTTCTTCACTTGCACCTGTTGACCTTCACACTATATCAACACACGACATGATCAAATACAACCTGGGAGTTGATATTCTCAAACATAAGGCATGTGAAACATCGGTTTGAACAAACTCCCCCTTTTGATAATATCAAATCTCATTCATGAGAAATAACAATGAGATGGAGTGTAGATAAAGAATAAGAGTTATAAGCTAACAACAAGTTACAGGTTCTCTGTGTAGCTCCCTTATATGCATGCTCCCCCTATCTATATGTACGACTTGCTCCCCCTATCTATGTCCACACATTGTTAACATGCTCCCCCTACATATGACCTCTCCTAACATGTGACTTATACTCACGAATAATCTATTCTATTATAGTTATACTCATGATACTCATGAACATTCTATTCTTCCCCTTTGATAATATCAAATAGGGGAGGGGAAGGTCAATCAGACATGCGGGATGAAAAAATTATAAATGTGATGAGCGTTAGACAAACATCAGATAGTGCACACAAAAGCTAAAGAGAAACATGACAAGCATAGAGGTGACTCAAAAAATACATATCAGAGAATTATAGGCACATGGGTCACACAATGGATTAAAGTACATAGTCAGAGAAGTTCAATTTTCAGAGTTAATATGATTTGGACAGCACAGACTAAACTATGCACACAATGAGTACGTTTACAATGCTATAAGAGTGAGAAAGTAATCACGTGACACAAACATTGAAAAACATCATGAGTGTAAATCGTGTGCTAGTACGTATTGTGCTAAAAAGAGATAGTGTTGTTGTAGTCTAATTCTTATGTGCAGAAGTCGTAGACAAGGCAATGCCATGTGTTTGTATAGCATCGAAAGCGAGATAACACCAAGAAAAAACATATTGAACATGGTTATCGCAATCGTTTGGGAACCCAACCTAAGAGAAATATGGTGAATAATCACCTCACATGTCAGTCGATGTCATACATAGGCGAAAAAACTAGCGGCACTAAGCTAAAGATAGAGTCGATGCGTAAGATCAAAAGGACTCTTTAACCAAGGTGCTCATCCTCACAATGCTGATGAAGACTTATCAGGAGGAATGAGTAGTGCTTGGGGGGAACCGTGACAAGAGATGTGATAGCGAGCATATTTTTATTTTGTTAACGTAGAGCTATCAATTTTGTTATCATTTTTTTATTCACGGAGCCCCGAGTCAATCGAAATCTATCCACCTAGATAGATACACTTTAACTTGGACACATATGACTTTCATACTAGAGATTTGGCCCGAAGTTTCACATCTAGTATAATCACAAGTGTATCGTGACATTGATTATTCAACGTATTTTTAGCGTGTTAGAGTATAGTGTCATGATATATAACATGAAGCTTAGCAAATTTTTGTCTTTTTCTTGAGTGCACCGGCTAGGGATGTGTGTAAGACCCCCAAAGCCCACTTTGGGTTCAGGGTTGGGTGACATGGCCTGGTACACGGGCGTGTCCCAGGGCACGTCGTGCTCGAGTTGAGCAGTTGGGTGTGTGGTCGACGAAATTGGGTTGACGATCGTCGAGTGTAGAGTACACGGCCTATGACACGTGCGTGTCACAGGGCGTGTCAGGCCGTGTTCAGCCTTTTTTGGGCAAATCAGAACCGTTTGTTTCCCTTAGCTTGGATCCAAGGGCCCAGGCTCTTTTGTCGTCGGGGGAGCGAATGTGAAAGCCACTTAGTCTTTATGACTAACGGTTGCTACGTCTTCCTTTTTATGAGGAAACCCCGCAGGTAGAGCAGCCGCAGATTATGCAGCAGGACAGCCAGGCCAGGACGATAGGGCCTGAAGGGACGGTGTCGTCACTACCGTCAGTCACAGATGTGCGTTTTGAGAGATTTTGATATAGCCCTTTGGGCATGTTTTAGCTGTACTCTGATGCTTTAGAAGCCTGTTGTAGCTTCTTTTCTTGATGTACTTTTGGAACTATTATACTTATGTGTGGATGGACTTCTATTATATTTTTGGTCGGGTTGGCATTGGTTGATATTGGTTATAGCCGACAGGATAGGCGTCTTGTGGTACAGGTTACCCCGTATGCTAATGCTATCGCAAGGCTGCTATTCTGGGCATAAGACCCCCTTCGTGTCGTGTCGTGTATTCCGAGAGGGGGGAGGTCTTACACTCTGAGCATCCGGGATATGAATATAGCAGGTTGATCTGAACACCCGAAGGTGCTCCACACTCGGCTTCTCCTTAAACATCACTTCCATAGGAGACTTCATGTTGATCGGACTTAGAGGCATCCGATTGATGACATAAATTGTGCAGGTCATTCTTTCCGCCCAAAAGGACCTGGGAATACCCTTTGCATGAAGCCAGCATTTGCAAGTTTCCGTCAAGTAATGAATCTTCCTCTCCGCTACTCCATTTTGTTGTGGAGTATGAGCATAAGTAAGCTCCCTCTAGATCTCGTGCTTCCTGCAGAAGTTAGAGAACTCAGATGAGACAAACTCACCACCGTTCTCTGATCTGAACTTGTTGATCTGCAAGCCAAGTTGGCCCTCCACTAGCTCCTTGAACTCCACAAACAATTGGAAAGCTGCCGACTTCTCCTTCATGAAATACACCCAAGTGTATTTTTAGTCATCAATCAAAACCAGCATGTATCTGCTGCCTCCAAGACTAGCGGTTACTGTTGGCCCATCAAATCACCATGGATACATTCCAATGGTGTCTTGCTCCTCGTTTGTGACTTATCAAACGGAAGGCAATGAGCCTTACCATACTGACATCCCACGCAAACGTGGCCATCTCCTTAGGAAGACAACTTTGGCAAGCCTCTCACCAGGCTCCTCATTGACATAGCCTTCAGCTTGTCCATCCTCATATGCCCTAGTCTTTCATGCCAGATAGCTACGCTATCATTGGCCCTCATCCGATCAACATAAGAGCTTATTGATAAAATAAACAAGTCTCTTACTCTTCTCCCGACATGATCAACATCAGCCTTAACCGCTGATACGTTACGGAGAAACCTTATTTCTGTTGGGCCAAACAGAACATGAAAGCCCGCGTCAACTGCATTAGTCACCGAGAAGAGGTTCTTCTTCATGTTAGGAATGTGGTACAAACTCCTTAGAGTAAGCAGACCTTGAGCACTATCCAAAGAAATAACACCCTCCTTCTCTACAGAATGAACATAATCATCAGCTGTAATAATTGCTTCATTACTTGAGAAAGGCTGCAGAGATGAGAACTTCGACTCGTCTCCAGTGAGGTAATGGCCACACCCCGAGTCTACTATCCAGTCATTTTGGTATTCAATGGTGGAAAGAGCACGAACACACGTGCTTGTCAATAAGGCTCCTCCCCACCCGGCTTACTCAGAACTGGAATAAGCTCCCTCCTTTCCTACAACATGCCCAGGTTACAACTTGACCTTGCAGTCGCGCTTGAAGTGACCTGCATGATTGCATCTGTAACACTTCAATTCTTTCTTCCAGTTCTTCTTAGGAGCAGATCTCCTCTCTTGATGATAAGAGGTTGAAGGCCCTTCTTCAGTAGTAGGCTTCTTCTTCTCCCATCTCTTCTTCTTTTTCTTAGTGATGAGAGCTTCACTACCTCCTTCAGAGATAGTCACACCGGCCATCTGCCTGGCCAAGATCTCTGGTGAAGCTAGCAAGTTTTCCAACTCCAGCAGAGAAGGTTGAGTTGCCCACCCTTGCACGGAAGTCACAAAGGCCACATATTCCTTGCGTAACCCGCGAACTATGTGTCTCTTCAACTTTGCTTTAGAGATGGGCTCATCAGGATCCAATGCTGATATTTCAGCGCACAGGTTCTTCATATTCAGAAAAAACTTCGAGATAGAAAGATCACCTTGAGTTGTCTTAGTCAATTCATTCTCCAGGAACTGCAGCCTTGTCGCATTCTTCCAGTTGAACAAACCATCAATGGTTGTCCAATTCTCCGCAGCAGACTCACATCCTAAGATGTGAATAAAGAGCTCATGTGAGACAGCCCGTTTGAGTGCAAACTCTGCCTTTGCATTAGTTCTTCGCCAAACTCTCACTTCCTCAACAGTACTAGTAGGAGAAGTTACCTCTTGTTTGTCGTCACCACCTATGACCTTCCACAACTCTTCGCCCAAGAGATAGCTCTTCATACACGACTTCCACTTCTTGAACTTAGTCGTTGTAAGAAGTTCAATGTCAATACCTCATCCATAAGCTCCTTCCATTGCAAATCACCACTGATCACAAAGCTTCCAGAAGCGTTGAGCACAATCTGAGGTTGATCACAGCTCACTGTTCAAGCCACTGTTCCCTCTGATACCATGTTGAAATTTCACAAGTTGATCAACTGATAGTTCTGGTATCAAGCAAACACTTCCAAAACTATCAAGCTGATCACTTGATCAAGCAGAAAATGAGAACTAGGCGCATGAACACTCCAACCATAAACTGAGCTATGTATCAGAAATAATGAAGAGCAAATATAGATCTTGCATTAATCAACTATCAATCTTTACAGGGCCAGGTATACATGGCAAGACATGATTTCGCCAAGTACAAAGAGAAGTAAAGAAAAAGTAATCTTCAAGCCGGGCAGACTACCTCAGAGACCGCTGAGTCTGCCGAGACCGCTGAGACCGCCAAGCCGTTGCTGCTATCACTAAATCTATGGAGTCCACGCAAACCACGGAGAACCCGTTATTATGCTGACGCCCGCTCTACAAGCCGCCGCCGAACTGAATGAACACACCGCCAAGCCCGTCGAGACCGGCGACCTGGTTATTGAACTTAGACTTCAATTGATGAGAAAACTGGTTGGCCGCCAAAAGAAACCTGCTGCAAGCGCTAATTGTAAACCACAAGCTTCACTGCTTCCTAACCTTGATCAGAACCAGACACCCGGCTTCACAGTGCTAACCGTACAACCTGCAAACAGTATCCAGTCAATACTTCTCAAACCACACGACCTCAAAATCCGAGTCTGTAATAATTGATCTGCGCTCAACTTATTGTTCACTCAGTTACTGTAGAAGTGTTGGGGGTCTATTTATAGGCGGGGTGAGGAGTGTGGTCACCGCCCTAGTGAATAGAGTCACCACCCCAGCTCGCAGCTAGCACAACCCAGTCTGCCGAGTCCACAAGGACTAGGCTGGACTCCAGCCAACTCGCCAGGCGCCAAGTCAGGAAACCAGTCCGCCACCTGGCAGACACCACCCCAGTCTACACACATAGCAACACGTTAACACAGCAACATCTTATTCACTGCGTCAGTCCGCATGCTACATGTGGACACGGCACCAGCCCGCACTACTCACGACCACTGCACCAGTCCGCCACACTACATAGCACATGGACACAGCCACATCCCATACTGCATCAGTCGCACACTATGCGCGAACATGGAGACAGTCCGCATAGCTCATGAACACCGCCTCAGCTCGCCACATGAGTCCACGACCAATAGGCAGATCTCTCGGTCAACAGCGGACTCTACGGACACTGCATCAGCCCGCCACAAAAGTCCACGACCAACAGGCAGATCGCCCGGTCAACAGCGGACTCTGCGGATACTGCGAACACCCTAGACTTGTCACAAAGTGTGACCAAGTCCAATCCACCAAACTGACATGAGCTCGGCTGACATAAAGCCAGACCGCCAAATCCATAGACAGTCCTCCATCATGAATGCGGCTACCACCCGCCGCATCACAAAAGATTAAGGCAAGGACCACTGTCGATCTCGTAATCTCCAAAAACAGTCCGCCATAACGGACTCCGCGGACTCCAACTGAGTTCGTCACCTTCCCGCGAACTTATTGCTAGTCCGCCCGGTTACATCAAGAACATGTTCTGCAGAACCGCAGGCCGAGCTGAGCACTACCACCAGACCGTCAAAGACAAGTCGCCCAGGCCGCTCCAATAGACACCCAAGCCACCAAGTCTACCCTGTCCACTGACCACCTAAGCCGCACCTTCAGTCCGCCCAGGCCGCGGACTCTATAACACCCCGAAACTCAAAAGAGTGACAGGTGGCATTTCGAGCCAAGTTTGGAATTTGGCATGGGTCACACGGCCTGAGACATGGGCGTGTCCCAGGGGTGTGTCATGTTCAAGTCGACAATCTGGCTGAGTGGTCGACGAATTTGGAGTCGACGATCGTCGAGCAGCGAACACGTCCTGAGACACGGGCGTGTCCCAGGCCGTGTCCTTCTCGGGTGGTTGGTCGAGTTGTGTTGGGGGAGAAACACGGCCTGGAGCCCAGGCATGTTCGGGTTTGACACGGGCATGTCAAATTGGACACGGGCGTGTCCAATACCCGTGTCCTTCACGGGTTGGTGTTGATCCTATGTCGATGGAGTAACACAACACACTACACGGCCCTGTACTGGATGACACGGGCGTGTCAGGCCGGACACGGGCGTGTCGAGAACCCGTGTTCTTTTCGGGATGTTGGATCCCTAGTTGATTTGGGATAGGTTCACTGACTTAGGATGTGACCCATCATGTATAGCCAGGGTCAATTTGTGTCCTAGAGTCTAGGTTAAGTCCTTAGGCTCAACTCCAGATGGACCAGCTTTCAAAAAGACCCTCAGAAACTCCAGACTCACAAGTTTTTCAAGACTAAGTAAAGTGAGTTCGACGTTCGTCGAACTCAGCTCGACGAAAGGAGTTTTGCGCTCGACGATCTATGTTCTCTGTTCGACAAAAACTCAGTTTCTACATCAAGCCAAAGTCAGGAGGACTTCAAATTTTTCTAAGTCCAGCTTCATGCTTCAGTCGATGAATTATATTCTGAGCTCGACGAACTTGGACCTCAAGTTCACAGCTTCTCAGGTCGACGAATGATAATCTCAACTCGACGATTTTTGGACTCAGAGAATCTATGTCGATAATTAGGGTTTGTGTCGACACCAGACGATCTGTATCGACACCAGGATTTCAGTCGACACCAGCTTATGTCGACACCAGGATTTCAGTCGACACCAGCTTATGTCGACACTAGGATTTCAGTCGACACCAGCTTATGTCAACACCAGAGGATTTGTGTCGACACCAAGATCAATCTATCGACACCAATTTATGTCGACACAACATTTCAGCAGATGCAGAGTATTTTGTCTAAGTCCAGAACTTTTCTCAGGTCGACGAATGAAGACTGTCTATCAGATGAATGGACATTATCTGGTCGACGAACTCTATCAAGCTCAGCACGACGAAATCAAGCTCAGCTCGATGAACTCTATGAAGCTCAGCTCGACGAACTCAAGTTCAGCTCGACGAACACATGTTCAGCTCGACGAATTGTGTTCTTTGTTCGACGAATCCAGATTAGGTTTTCTTCAAGGCTCCCGTCCCGTTTCTTGGCGCTGATTCCTGAACATTTAATGCCAGATCTTCTCGGAATGTTACCGTTAGAACGTGCATTGACTATGGACGATTACATGCCATTTTTCCATGGGACAGTTAGGAAAGTCATTGATTGCTGATTCTTTCCAAGGCCAACTATAATTACTGCTCGATATTCAAAAGTTTGAATATTCCTCAGTCAGTCACAGACACTAGAGACACATACAAAAAACAATAGTGACACAGTAAGAGAAAAGAATCAAGTAGTGATAGAGTTCAAGAATCACAGTACATAAAACAATCTGACAGACACTCTGAAGCTGCAGAAGAACAAAACATTCTCAAATGTAAAGTTCTTGACTGCAATCAGGCTTGACCAGAGAACTTTTGAAGAAGAAGAAGAAGAACCAAATTCAATCAAGAGTCTTCTTCTTTCTATTCTCAGGATAACTTCAAAGGACAAAAGAACTTTATCCGGCAAAAGAAGTTCCTGAAGCAGTTCTGGTTCAGGCATTCTAGGTCATTGAAGGCCTATCACCCTGAAGCAGTGTTCCAGCATTCCTGACTAATTCAAGATCTCAGGGGGAGCAAGATCTGCTACATCAATACATAAGTCTTCTCTCTGACTGTTGACAGAGAAGACACTATCACCCTCTCTTTAATTCCTGTACAGGGTTTTAAATCCCTTCAAAATTATTATGGTTGCAAGTCTCCTTCCAAAAGACTTGAGGGTTTAGTTTTTGGGGACCTGATCAAAACCCATTGGTGCCCAGGACACCTGATCAACTCATCCTATAGTGGATTCCTACCTAGGGTGGTAGAAGAGTGGATGTACCTAGATTGATTGGGGAACCATTATAGCTCCTTGTGTCTTCTGGTTGCTTATTTTCTTTTGTTTTCTGGCTGTGGTCTGTGATTGCTTTGTGTTTAGTTAGTTGGTGTGTTTACTTCATGTTATTTTCTTCCCTGTTCACTTAGGTATACAACAACAGTTGTAAAAAGTTTTTAGTAAGCACCATGCTCTATTCACCCCCCCCCCCCCCTCTAGAGTATATCAGATCTAACCTGCACTTTCAATTGGTATCAAAGCGAGTTTGGTTAAAATACCACACCTCAGTGGTTGCACAGGATAACACCTGAACCCAAAGATCCCTCTAGTTAGATCTGTCTATTTTAAGTTTGTTACTAGATTTATTTCTTCACAGAACATGGCCCAAAACAAAGATTATGCTAGCACCAGACCTACAGTGTGTAATCTATCTAAGTTTGCACTTTGGAAGGCAAGGATTAGATTGTACATGAACTCTATTGATGAAGACATTTTCAATTCTGTTTTGACAGTGTGTCCAAGACCTCCAGAAAATACAAGTACAAATGTTGTTCCACCTCCTTCAGGAATAGATGCAGAAATCAAGAAATGGAAAGTTGCAGATGCTAAGGCTATGAACATTCTAGCCCAGACTATGTCTGATGAAATATTCCAAAACGTAGCTGAATGCAACTCAGCAAAGGACATCTGGGACAAGTTATCTGAGATAGTCTCAGGATCTGCTGATGAGAGAAAAGATAAAAGATCTCATCTCATAGCCCAATATGAGAATTTCAAGAAAGGAGAAGCTGAGTCAGTAGCAGACATGTATAATAGACTCAGTCTCATAGTCAATGAGCTGAAAACATTGGACAAAGAGATCTCATTGACTGAGCTCAATGATAAAATCCTAATGTGCTTCCCAAGCACTTGGGATTCAAGGATCTGGCCAATCAAGGATGCCAGAAGACTAAATGAGATCGCAACTGAAGCTCTCTTGGGCAAGCTCAAGTCTTATGAGTTGCTTATCAAGAATAGAGAAGAAGAGCAGAAGGCTGCCTCACCAGCTATAAGAAAGGAAAAATCAATAGCTTTCAAAGCCATTGAAGATCAGCCTGAAGACAAAGTCATAGGCAATGAAGAGCTTCTAAGCCTACTGGCCAAAAGATTTTACAAAATGGCCAGGAAAGATTTCAGGAAAAAGTCTGCCAGAGGGCATGGCAAGCCAAGGTATGACAAATCAAATAACAAAGAGATTATTTGTTTTGGATGCAGGAAAACTGGCCACATGGTGTCTGACTGTCCAGAAAATCAGTATAAGGACAAAAAGGACAGGAAAGAAAGAAGAAAAGACAAAGACTTCAGGAAGAACAGCAATGACAAACCCTCCTCCAGCAAGAACAAACACACCAGGAAGGGGTTTGTAGCTGAAACTTGGAGTGAGACAGAAGAAGAATCTGAAGCTTCATCCAGCTCAAGTGATGATGAAGATGATGCTGAAGAAAAAGAATTCTGCATGATGGCTATCAATGCCTCACAACAAAATTCTGATGCAGAAGAATCAGAGTCAGAATCAGAGACTCAATCTGAAGAGGACCAGGTAATAAATTCTTTTGATTTTAATTCTGAGGACTTCAAGTATGAGTTTAAAGCACTGTGTTTGGATTTACTAAAATCTGAGAAGGAAATCATTTCTCTCAGAAATCAGCTATCTGAACACAGCACTTTAAAAGCAGAAAACCTCAAACTCTCTGAGGAGTTGGAATGTTGTAGGGAGCAGATAGCCTCACTGAAAAGTGACCTATCAGAGGCCAAAAAGTTTGAAGAATCCCTCAATGGGAGAAGTATCAAACTAATGGACATCACAAGCACAGTGAACTCAAGATTCAATAGTACACTGGGCTTGGGTGCTTCATCCAGCCAACCTATAGTATTAACAACCCCAATCAAGTTTATCTCTGATAAATGTAAGGGAGTTGTAGAGGTAGCTAGGAAGAATTCTGATATACCTAAGAAAACCATAGTTCAACAGAAATCGTCGAACGGAGCTCGACGATCGCCGAATGGAGCTCAACGATCTCAAGCTAAATCGTCGAACTCAGGTCGACGATCTCTGAACCCTGAACTCTGGCACAGTCGATCTTTGAACGGAGCTCGACGATCTGACCCAAGATCGTCGAACTCAGCTCAGAGATCGTCGAATAGAGCCCAGAGTTTTGAAAACTCTTTCAAAGGCAAATCAAAGTTCAATCCTAGAGGTTTTACATCTCAATGGTTTAACCCCTATACTGAATGGATAATACCTCCTAGGAGATATCATCCTGAAGGCTATAAGAGTCCACCAGAGATGTCTTTTATTTCTGAATTCAAAGGTTATCAACCTAGACCCAAGGTAAACTGGGTCAAAAATAAGTAAATTGCTTTATGTGCAGGTGAAGTCCTATCCAACATCAAACCAGCAATGGTATCTAGATAGTGGGTGCTCAAAGCACATGACAGGAAACAAGGTCAATTTCACATCCTTTAAAGCCAGGCTTGGACCCAAAGTAATATTTGGTGATTCAAACTTTGGACTAACAAAAGGATATGGTGCAGTCCAGATTAGCTCAGTCTCTTTCAAGAAAGTAGCCTATGTGGAAGGACTGAAGCACAACTTAATCAGTATCAGTCAACTGTGTGATGAAGGCTATCAAGTGACTTTCAGCAAATACTCATGCAAGATCAAATCAGAGGATAACACCACTGTGTTGACAGGTAAAAGGAAAGGTAACATCTATTTTGTAGACTTTCTTTCAACTAAAGTAGACATATGCTTATTCAATTCTATTTGTAGACCTAATGAATTATGGCATAAGAGATTAGGACATGTAAACCTTAGAACCATTGCTAGGCTATCCAAGGAAAACCTTGTTGAAATTTGTGAAGTGGAAGTGGTTGATAGGATAGGCCGGGCGGCCTAGGCGTACAGCATTGGCGGACTAGGCGGACTGGGCGGACTGTGATGTACGGCCTGGTGGAAGGTCTAGTGAAAAGCCGGCTGTCTTCTGAGCGGGTGGTTGCATGAAGTCCGCGGACTATGCGGTCTGGTATCTACGGATAGGACGGCTTTGGTTTAGCCAAGGAGCGACCTAAGCGGATAGAGGCTTGCAGACTGGTGCATTGCTTAGTGGTCGTGGTGCAAGCTTGTGCTGATAGGCGGTTTGGCTCATGTTCGCGGGAAGCTTGTGGACTGGCGTGTCCGCGGTTTGGGCTGTTGCGTACTGGGCTTAGAGCTTGGCTGAGGCCTTATCGAGCTATGGTGGTACAGCAGGTGCTTTGCTGTAGAGGACATTGGCGGACTAGTTTTGGAGTCCGGGAGATGGCTGCTGCGATGGGGTAGGAGTGCGAGGAGCTTGCGGACTGCTGGTGGTCTATGCTATGGTGTTTGGCGGACGGGAGTTTGTGTCCGCCATGCTCGCATTGGCCTTTGATGGTTTTGGACTTGGTCACACTCTGTGCCAAGACTATGGTGTCCGCCGTATCCGCCAAGTCCGCTGTGACCGGGCGGACTTACTATCTACCTTTTGTCGTGGACTTGTGGCGGATTGAGGTGTGAGTCTTGCGGACTGTCTCGGGTTTGTACGGACAGCCATTGAAGGGGGTTGTTGTCCTGCAGTGGTTGGAAGCTTTGCGGGCTGATGTCTTGTCCGCATAGCGTGGGCAGACTGGAGAGGGTTCGCCAATGTTGCCTTGCTCCTGGCGGTTTTCCTTGGTATCCGGCTAAGTCCATGCGGACTCGGCGGACGGTGTTTTTCTATCGTGCGGGCTAGGGTGGTGTCACTATCTCTAGGGCGGTGACCACACTCCTCACCTCGCCTATAAATAGGACCCCCTGGCACATCTACAGTAACTTGAGTGAATATTAAGTTGGGTTGGGCAAGGAGCTGCGGTCTGAGTTTGTCTGTCCGCGCGAATTGATTCAGTGCTGACGTTTGTTGTGTGCAGGTCGCGCGGATAGCTTCAAGGAGTCAGGAGTTTGGCTGTGAATTCGGTCAAGTACTTGGAAGTGTGCGGTCTCTGCAGATTCAGCAGGAGGTCGCTCTGCGGCTTGTCAGCTCTGTTTCATCTTTGCCATCTTCAATAACCTGTCCGCCGACTTCAGGCGGGTAGGGGGTCTTCCTCAGTTCAGCTTCAGTAGGAGACGAATAACGGTGTGTCCGCGCGGCCTCGCGGCTTCGGCGGACTTCGTGGCTATTCGGCGGATTGCAGCTTAAGTGCGGGCGATCTCAGCGGACTCGGCGACCTCGGCGACCTCGGCGACCTCGGCGACCTCGGCAGTCTCGGCGGACTCCAGTGCTGTCCGCCCGGCTTGGTGTTTGGTGCTTTCTGTTTACAGCTGTTATACTAGCGAAATCATGTCTCGCTATGTATGCCTCGTGTTGTAAAGAAGTAATGAATAAAAGATCTACTTGTGCTTCCATTGTTTGTTAGGATTAACCTTTGTTCCTTGGTTTTCCGCTGGTTCAACGTGAGAACTGGGTAGTTCCGAAGATATTAATTTGGCGTTTGGGCTATCTTGCTGACCACATTGAGAAAATTTAACATGGTATCAGAGCCAGGTTCAGTTGCGTGAGCGGAAGTCAGCCAGTGTTGTTACTCAGTGATTGAGTGGTGTTCAACCTGTGTTGTTGCTCGGAGCTGCTGAAAGGTTGCCAACAGGTGTTGCAATGGAAGGGAGCTTTGCAAGGGGTCTTGGGATTGAACTCTTAACGCCGACTAACTTTAAGAAGTGGAAGTCGTGCATGAAGAGTTATCTTCTTGGCGAGGAGCTGTGGGAAGTCGTCGGTGGTGACGACGGGCAGGAGGTCACTGCTGCTTTCGGTACTGCTGAGCAGGTTAGGCTCTGGAGAAGAACAAATGCTAAGGCGGAGTTCATTCTGAAGAGAGCCGTGTCACCGGAACTGTTTGATCACATCGTTGGGTGTGAGTCGGCTGCTGATATTTGGACAACCATTGATGAGTTGTTCAATAGGAAGAATGTGGCGCGGCTTCAGTTCCTGGAGAATGAGTTGGCCAGGGCAACTCAGGGAGACCTTTCCATCTCTAAGTACTTCTTAAAGATGAAGAGCTTGTGTGCTGAGCTGTCAGCACTGGATCCTGATGAGCCTATCTCTGAGGCGAAGATGAAAAGGCACATTATCCGCGGCTTGTGGAAGGAATATGTGGCCTTTGTAACATCTGTTCAAGGGTGGGCTACTCAGCCGTCTTTGCTGGAGCTGGAGAATCTGCTTGCCTCGCAGGAGAGCTTAGCAAGGCAGATGGCTGGAGTGAACCTGAATTAGGAAGGCAGCGAAGCTCTCTTCTCAGGCAAGAAGAAAGGATGGGAAGGGAAGAAGAAGAAGAAGGTGCAGGTCGCTGGTGAGAAGGAGACTTCAACTTCATATCCGCCAGAGAGGAGCAATGCTCCTAAGGACTGGAAGAAGAACTTGAAGTGCTACCGGTGTCATCAGCGAGGGCACTTCAAGCGGGACTGCAAGGTCAAACTGCAGCCTGGGCATGCTGTGGGAAAGGAGGAAGCTTGCTCGAGAAGTGAAGAAGCAGAATGGGGCAGAGCTTTTATGACGGGCACTTGTGTCTAGGCCTTGTCTGCTGAGGACTTCAACGGCGAGTGGATCGTGGACTCCGGGTGTGGTCATCACCTTACCGGAGACAAATCGAAGTTCACCTCCATGCAGGCTTACTCAGGTAATGAAGCTATTATCACTGCTGATAATACTGTTTATGCAGTAGAGAAAGAGTGGGTCGTGTCTTTGGGTAGTGATCAGGGGCCACTCACGTTAAGGAGTGTGTATCACGTGTCGGGCATGAAGAAAAAACCTCTTCTCGGTGACCAATGTGGTGGACGCTGGTTATCACGTTCTGTTTGGGCCAACAGACGTGAGGTTCCTTCGCAACGTATCAGCGGTGAAGGCTGATGTTGCTCATGTAGGGAGGAGGGTGAAGAACTTGTTTGTTCTTGCCACCAATGCTTATGTTGATAGAATGAGGGCCAATGATAGCGCTGCTATCTGGCATGAGAGGCTGGGGCATGTTGGCATGGACAAGCTGAAGGCGATGGCGAGTAGAAGTCTGGTGAAGGGGTTGCCGAAGTTGTCCTCCTTTGGTGATGGGCATGTTTGCGCGGGCTGTCAATACGGTAAGGCACATCGCCTTCCGTTTGATAAATCACAAACAAGGAGCAAGAAACCATTGGAGTGCATACATGGCGACTTGATGGGACCGACGGTTACTGCCAGCCTTGGTGGAAGCAGATACATACTTGTCTTGGTTGATGACTACTCAAGGTATACTTGGGTGTACTTCTTAAAGGAGAAGTCGGAAGCCTTCCGTTTGTTTGTGGAGTTTAAGGAGTTGGTAGAAGGCCGGCTTGGCTTGCGGATTAAGAAGCTTAGAACTGATAACGGGGGTGAATTTGTTTCCTTCGAGTTTTCTAACTTCTGCAGGAAGCACGGGATCCAACGGGAGCTTACTTGTGCTCACACTCCACAACAAAATGGGGTAGCAGAGCGGAAGATCCGTCATCTGACGGAGACCTGCAAATGATGGCTTCATGCGAAAGATGTTCCAAGGTCATTTTGGGCAGAGGGGATGTCTTGTGCTGCTTATGTCATCAACCGGATGCCACTCAGCTCTATCAACATGAAGACTCCTGTTGAGTTGTTGCTGAAGGAGAAGCCGAGTGTGGGACACCTTCGGGTGTTTGGTTCAACTTGCTACGTGCATGTCCCGGATGCTTCACGGACAAAGCTGGATGCGAAGGCAAGGAAACTTGTCTTTGTTGGCTACGATGAGCGGAAGAAGGGATGGAAATGCATGGACCCTGTGACGAAGAAGTTCATGGTGTCAAGAGACGTTGTCTTTGATGAGCTGACATCATATGGAGGTGGCTCGGTTGAGCTAACCGGAAGTAGCAAGGTTGATGAAGCACCGGTGGCAGCTGCTGAAGGCTTGGAAGAGGAGCTTGTTGTTTCACCAACAGCTCCTATTGCTTCTAACTCCGAGGTTGAGCCTTCTGGCTCAGGAAGCAGGGGGAGCACTGCTCAATGCTTGCCCCAGGTTGGAGTTGAGCCCGAAGAAGCAACGGAAGAAGTGAGCAAGGAGCCGATTCTTCGGAGATCGAAGAGGGTGGTTAAGCCACCGGCTCGGTACTGTGATGGGAATGCAGTGAGCTTTGTCTCCTGCTTCTTTGCAGGTCCTCTGGATGAGAGAGAGTCTACAAGCTTCAACGAGGCCACTGGAGTTAAGGAGTGGGAAGATGCCATAAAAGAAGAGATTCATGCTCTGAAGAAGAATGAAACCTGGGACCTTGTGCCCAAGGTTGATGCCATTACTCCGGTTACTTGCAAGTGGGTGTACAAGTTGAAGAAGAAGGCTGATGGGAGCATTGATCGGTTCAAGGCTCGCCTGGTTGCTAGAGGATTCTCACAGCAGTATGGAGAAGACTATGAGGAGACATTCAGTTCAGTTGCGAAGATGACTTCAGTAAGAGTGGTGATCGCCTTGGCTGCTAGCAAGGGATGGAGTTTGTGGCAACTCGATGTGAAGAATGCTTTTCTTTACGGAGAGATTGACAAGGATATCTTCATGGATTAGCCGCTTGGTTTTGTCTCTGAAAAGCATCCGGACTATGTCTGTAAACTCAGGAAGGCTCTCTATGGGTTGAAGCAAGCTCCTAGAGCGTGGTATGGGAAGATTGCAGAGTACTTGCAATTCTGTGGATACTTTGCTTCCAACTCAGATTCAAGCTTGTTCGTTAAGAAGAAGGGGGAGCTACAAGTCTTGGTCCTGCTGTATGTGGATGACATGATCATCACAGGGAACTCAGAGGGGGAAGTAGCAAGGCTTAGGGCAGAGCTTGCAATACG
Source organism: Platanthera guangdongensis (assembly GCA_039583875.1). Taxonomy (NCBI): domain Eukaryota; kingdom Viridiplantae; phylum Streptophyta; class Magnoliopsida; order Asparagales; family Orchidaceae; genus Platanthera; species Platanthera guangdongensis. Next base: position 47,741,273 of record CM077163.1, on the reverse strand, counting down.
CTTCGAGATGAAAGACTTGGGAGAGTTGCATCACTTTCTCGGTCTTGAAGTGGAGAGGAAGGAGTGCGGGGTTCTCATTTGCCAGAAAGGGTATGTTGATCGCATTGTGAAGCGGTTCGGCATGGGCGAAGGGAAGAAGTGCTCTACTCCACTGTAACCTGGGCTGAAGCTTCGACGAAATGAGGGAAGAGTTCTTCATGATCCCTTGGTGTTCAGGGCTCTTGTTGGGAGCTTGATCTACCTGACGATTCCAAGGCCGAACATTGCTTATGTTGTTGGCCGAGTAAGTCGGTATATGGCTGAACTAAGGCATTCTCATCTAGTGGCGGCGAAGGGTATTCTGAAGTATGTCAAGGCTTCTTCTGACATGGGACTCCTCTATAGAAGGGACTCAGAGTTTGCGTTGCTCGGGTACACGGATGCTGACTATGGCGGTGATTCGGATGATCGGAGGTCTACTTCAAGTTATGTGTTCACTTACGGTTCAGCTAGCATCTCGTGGTGTAGCAAGAAGCAGGACTCGGTGTCGGTTTCAACCACGGAGGCGGAGTATAAGGCTTCGGCCTTGGCTGCTCGGGAAGCCGTTTGGTTGAGGAGGCTTATAGAGGATGTTCATGAAGAAGTGCAAGGGCCTACTTTACTCCGGGGTGACAATGAGAGTGCTCTCAAGCTGGTAAACAATCCAGTGTGTCACGCCAGGACCAAGCATATAGAGATTGATCACCACTTCATCAGGGAGAAGGTGTTGGAGGGGTCTCTGCTGGTCGGGCATGTTCGGAGTGAAGATAATCTTGCTGACATCTTCACGAAGCCACTGTCGAAGGGGCCCTTTGAACGCTTGCGCAGCTTGCTGGGCTTGGTCACCACTTCCCACTTCAAGGGGGAGTGTTGAAATTTGTGAAGTGGAAGTGGTTGACAGGACAGGCCGGGCGGCCTGGGCGGATAGCATTGGCAGACTAGGCGGACTGTGCGGACTGTGATGTGCGGCCTGGTGGAAGGTCTAGTGAAAAGCCGGCTGTCTTCTGAGCGGGTGGTTGCATGAAGTCCGCGGACTATGCGGTCTGGTATCTGCGGATAGGACGGCTTTGGTTTAGCCAAGGAGCGGCCTGAGCGGATAGAGGCTTGCGGACTGATGCATTGCTCAGTGGCCGTGGTGCAAGCCTGTGTTGATAGGCGGTTTGGCTCATGTTTGCGGGAAGCTGCGGACTGGAGTGTCCGCGGTTTGGGTTGTTGTGGACTGGGCTTAGATCTTGGCTGAGGCCTTGTCGAGCTCTGGTGGTACAGCAGGTGCTTTGCTGTGGAGGACGTTGGTGGACTAGTTTTGGAGTCCGGGAGATGGCTGCTGCGATGGGGCAGGAGTGCGAGGAGCTTGCGGACTGCTGGCGGTCTGTGCTATGGTGTTTGGCGGACGGGACTTTGTGTCCGCCATGCTCGCATTGGCCTTTGATGGTTTTGGACTTGGTCACACTCTGTGCCAAGACCATGGTGTCTGCCGTATCTGCCAAGTCCGCTGTGACCGGGCGGACTTACTATCTACCTTTGGTCGTGGACTTGTGGCGGATTGAGGTGTGAGTCTTGCGGACTGTCTCGGGTTTGTGCGGACAGCCATTGAAGGGGGTTGCTGTCCTGTAGTGGTTGGAAGCTTTGCGGGCTGATGCCTTGTCCGCATAGCGTGGGCGGACTGGAGAGGGTTCGCCAATGTTGCCTTGCTCCTGGCGGTTTTCCTTGGTATCCGGCTAAGTCCATGCGGACTCGGCGGATGGTGTTTTTCTATCGTGCGGGCTAGGGCGGTGTCGCTATCTCTAGGGCGGTGACCACAGTCCTCACCTCGCCTATAAATAGGACCCCCTAGCACATCTACAGTAACTTGAGTGAACAGTAAGTTGGGTTGGGCAAGGAGCTGCGGTCTGAGTTTGTCTGTCCGCGCGGATTGATTCAGTGCTGACGTTTGCTGTGTGCAGGTCGCGCGGACAGATTCAAGTAGCCAGGAGTTTGGTTGTGACTTCGGTCAAGTACTTGGAAGTGTGCTGTCTCTACGGATTCAGCAGGAGGTCGCTCTGCGGCTTATCATCTCTGTTTCAACTTTGCCAGCTTCAATAACCTGTCCGCCGGCTTCAGGCGGGTAGGGGGTGTTCCTCAGTTCAGCTTCAGCATGAGACGAATAACGGTGTGTCCGCGCGGCCTCGCGGCTTCGGCGGACTCCGTGGCTATTCGGCAGATTGCAGCTTAAGTGTGGGCGATCTCAGCAGACTCGGCGACCTCGGCGACCTCGGCGGTCTCGGCGGACTCCGGTGCTGTCCGCCCGGCTTGGTGTTTGGTTCTTTCTGTTTATAGCTGTTATACTAGCGAAATCATGTCTTGCTATGTATGCCTCGTGTTGTAAAGAAGTAATGAATAAAAGATCTGCTTGTGCTTCCATTGTTTGTTGGGATTAACCTTTGTTCCTTGGTTTTCCGCTGGTTCAACGTGAGAACTGGGTAGTTCCAAAGATATTAATTTGGCGTTTGGGCTATCTTACTGACCACGTTGAGAAAATTTAACAAACCTTGTTAGAGGACTACCTTCTGGCCCCTACAAGAAGGAAGGACTTTGCAGGGCTTGTCAATTAGGCAAGCAAACCAAAAATAGTTTCAAGTCGCTTAATAAGAGTAATTCACCTAGGAATTTGTATCTGTTACACATGGATCTCTTTGGACCCATTACAGTACAAAGCTTAGGAGGGAAATCTTATACCTTAGTAGTTGTAGATGACTTCTCTAGATTCACATGGGTGTTCTTTCTGAGGAAGAAGTCTGATAACTTTAAGTGTTTGACAGAGTTTCTCAAATGCATACAGATTGAGTTCAACACTCACATTGCCCTGATCAGAAGTGATCATGGGACAGAGTTTGATTCTCTTCTTATGCAAGAGTTCTGTCAAACTGAAGGGATCAGGCATACTTTCTTAGCTCCTAAAACTCCTCAACAAAATGGGGTAGCTGAAAGGAAAAATAGACCCCTTATTTAATATGCTACTACATTGTTGTCAGATGCTCACCTTCCTCTATCCTTTTGGGCAGAGGCAGTGAACGCCTCCAACTATGTGTCGAATAGAAGCTTGATATATAAGCTGAAGGGCAAGACTCCCTATGAATTACTCAAAGGGAAGAAACCTAAAGTAGATTATTTTAAAATCTTTGGTTGTATTTGCTACATTCACAATAATGACAAGAGATACATAGCAAAATTTCAAGCTAAAGCTGATGAAGGAGTGTTTCTGGGATACTCCATGGTCAGTAAAACTTATAGGGTATATAATAAATCTACTCTCAAAATTGAAGAATCTGTTCATGTATCTTTTGATGAGACTGACATGTCATACAAGGAGAAAGAAATTTCTACCATAAGCTCTTTGCAGGTTACACCATTGTGTGAGTCTATGGATGGACTGAACCTTACCCAAGAGGTATCAGACCATCCGACTCCACAGGATGCTGAAGACAGTAATGAGGAAAGTCAAGAGGAAGCGGCTGAACTTCCCCCAACAGTTAGTATCATTCCCCAAGAGGAATTAAATACTGAAGCTGTTGCTCAACCAACTCCACCAACTGATCTTGTCACACTTAGAGATCACCCCAGATCTCAAGTGATTGGAGACATCTCAGTAGGTTTACAGACAAGGCATCAACTCAACCAAGACTTGATGCATGCCTATTTTCTCTCTCAAATTGAACCTCTCACCATACATGAGGCAGAGCAAGATTCCCACTGGATCATTGCAATGTAAGAGGAACTCAATCAGTTTGAGAGATGTAGAGTTTGGGATTTGGTTCCAAGACCCCATAACTATCCAGTTATTGTAACCAAATGGGTCTACAGGAACAAGTTGGATGCTCAAGGCAACATAGTGAGAAACAAGGCTAGGCTTGTTGCTCAAGGCTACAGACAAGAGGAAGGAATAGACTATGACCAAACCTTTGCCCCTGTTGCAAGGTTAGAGGCCATTAGGATATTCCTTACCTATGCAGCTTACAAGAGATTCAAGGTCTACCAGATGGATGTCAAAAGTGCATTTCTGAATGGAATACTTCAAGAAGAGGTTTATGTAGAACAACCTCCAAGTTTTATCTCTCCAACTCAACCCTCCTTTGTCTTTAAATTGCATAAAGCTCTCTATGGTTTAAAGCAAGCTTCAAGAGCTTGGTATAAGACCCTAGCAAGCTTTCTTTTAGAGCATGAATTTACAAGAGGAACCATAGATAAAACACTTTTCACTAGACATCATAAGGACCAAATATTGTTAGTACAAATATATGTGGATGACATTATTTTGGGGTCTACTGATCCCAAATTGTGCAAGAGGTTTGCTGACATCATGCATTCAAAATTTGAGATGAGTAGCATGGGTGAGCTTTCCTACTTCCTTGGTCTCCAAGTGAAGCAGCTCCCAGATGGTATCTTCCTCTCCCAATCTAAGTATGCTAAAGAGCTTATCAAAAAGTTTGGGATGGGTGATGCTTCAGGGATGAAAACCCCTATGGCTACAAATGTTGTTGTGGATTCTGATGTAGCAGGGAAACCTGTGGATCAGAAAAGGTATAGGGTAATTATTGGATACCTATTATACCTAACAGCTAGCAGACCTGATATAATGTTTGCACATGCCTTTGTGCTAGGTTCCAAGTGAACCCTAAAGAATCTCACCTTATTTTCTTAAAAAGGATTTTGAGATATATAAAGAGTTGCCCTAATCTAGGACTCTGGTATCCTGCAGAGTCAGAGTTTGAGTTAACTGGATACTCAGATGCTGACTATGCTGGATGTAGAGTGGACATGAAAAGTACCTCTGGAACATGTCAGTTCCTTAGTATGAGACTTGTCTCCTGGTTTTGTAAAAAGCAGATATTTGTGTCTACATCAACTGCAGAAGCAGAATACATAGCTGTTGGTAGTTACTGTTCACAAATGCTATGGATACAAAACCAACTCTCAGATTATGGTGTCAACTTAAATAATTCAACATTATTTTGTGATAATAGTAGTGCTATTACTATAACACAGAATCCAGTTCACCATTCTAGGACAAAACATATTGAAATAAGACATCATTTCATTAGAGATAATGTGGACAAAAAGAAAATTAACTTGATCCATATTCCTACTAATCTACAAAGGGCGGACATTTTCACCAAGCCATTGGATGAGAAAACCCATCTGTTCTTTATAAATCAACTGGGAATGATTGATGGAGAAGAGTTAACCTAGTTTCTGTCTGCATTCGACGTTTCCAGAGTTCGTCGAACGAAGTTCGACGAATTAGGGAAAGTTTGAGAGATTCTCGTCGAACGGAGATCGACGAATTCTCTGTGTGAGGGAACAATTTTCGTCGACCAGAGATCGGCGAACTTTGCTTCAGAAGATGCTTCGTCGAACGGAGTTCGACGAACTGTTTTCGATTATTCTGGATGAGATCGACGAATTATCTGTCTATAATTTATTTCGTCGAGCTCAGTTCGAAGAATTTTTCTTTTTCGTGGCCCGGAGTTTGTCGATTCATATTCTGAAAATCTTATATCTAGGTTTTCTTCGACCTCCGTCCCGCGCTTTCAGTTCCTTTGCTCTTGATCGCCGTTTCTCTCTGTGTTTTTCTTATAGGACATCAATGGCGATTCCCTCAGGTGCTTTGGTTGCAATGAAGTTTGACACTGGATTCGACATGGACTTTAAGTCGTTTCAACATTCTGATCCCATCTTTTTATACATCTTAGAACTACTGGAAAAACTCAATTTAAAGGATTTCGTGACCAGGCGCATTAAACTTCATGGAACGGAAATACGACAATGGGTATATACATCTACAGTTTCTGAAGAAGATGTTCTGACCGGCAATATAGGGAACACTGCTGTTTCCCTCTCTCCCACAGTTCTCACTGAAATATTTGGATTAGTGAACGGAGAAGACAATCTGGAAATGGATTCTGAGGAATTCAGTGATATGCTGAAACTCATGGGTTTCTCTGGTAACAACCCTAATAAGTTGTTGAAAAAGCAATTATCCGCCGCCTACCAATTTTTGGCAAATATTACGGGAAAGATACTGATGGCCAAGCACTCTGCTCATGACTATATTACCCGTCACCAATTTCTGATAATGTGTGCAGTAGTGAATAAGAGACAGGTTGATTGGAGTAAGGTGTTCTTTGAATTGATCAAGAAGAAGAACAGCAAGAAGGAAGTCTGCTTTGGCAGAATATTGGGAATATTCCTCAAAGATAAGGCTGCTGAATGTATGGTCTCCCCGACCATCTCCATAAACGCCAGCAAGCGCCTCTCTTACGCTCTATTTGGGAGATGGGAGAGGACCATCTCCAAGCCCTCCAAGGCTTCTTCCTCGTCCCTCCAAACTTCTGAGAGTACAAGGGCTGTAAAGGCCGCTCCCCACCCTGTTGAAGAGGTTCCTCCATCTCAACCATCTCCTCCAGCACCTTTCCTAAAAAGAAGCCTCCTCATGTACCTACCCCTCCTTCATCTCCACCACTTGACCTTACAAACATTCCATCTTCACCTCCATCTTCCCCTCTGCAAGTTAATCAACAACCCACTCCTCCAGATTTCCCTCATGAGACAATACTTCCTACACCTCCACAGTCTCCTCTTCCCCCATACTTATCCACCATTCCCTCTTGCATTATACCATCAGATACAATCATGCAAGATGCCCCCACTCCATCTGTTATTCCTCCTCCCATTCCATCCCCGTCCCCTTCCCCATTTGATCCATCTACCCTCATTTCTTTGCTCACCCCTCTCATAAAATCTTTGATCCAAGAGGCAATTACACCTCTTGTGAACTCCATTAATTCCTTATCTGCCCAGCTCTCTCTTCTATCTGCTGTCCCCTCTTCATTTAGGGGCTTGGCTCCAGGTATTCCTGAACCCAGGCAGGGGGAGATGCTCTGTGATGAAGTTGCAGCAGATGCAGATACAGCAGCAACAGTAGCAGTCACAGCAGTTCCCTCTCCAGCAGATTCAGATTCAGATGAGGATACAATAATTTTGACAGATTTTGATTCTGAAATGTTTGAGTTAATTCAATGTATGGATACTGACATTGACTTGGATGAGTCAGTTGCTCGAATAAATCCCACAGTGAATTTATCAGTTTTGTTGAGAAGTTTTGATACTGTACATATGCAATTCCCTCCAGCTGGTTTCTCTAAGCCATATTTGGCTATGGTACCATATACCTCTCCAGCTAGTCCAGCAGTTGCTAAGCAACTCTGTGACAATTTTGCTCTCTCTGCCTCCAGCTCAAAAGTCATTCCAGAAGATACTCTAGTGCCAGTTTCAGCACCAGATTTTATTATGGATAACTCCCCAATGCCTACTCTAGATGAGCTTATTCAGGGAGACATTGAAGAAGAGAATAAGGCAGTAGTTGATAGCTCTGTCTCCTTTATTTCTGAATCTTATACAGATATTTCTTCTCTTGTTGCTGATACCCCTTTTCCTGAACCTTCTGCCTCTCCTCCAGCAAAGGCTGTTGTTTCTGATAAAGCTTTAAAAGCTTTGGATGCTCTTTATGACATCCCTCAAGGTTCTGAGTCAGAAGAACATGATGATGATGATTCTGATGAAGATGCAGCTAGTAAGAAAAAGAGATTGTTGGCAAAGAAGAGAAAGGCTGCTCCTCCTCCAGCTCCCAAGCCAAATCCCAATGCAGACACTCCCTATTATATTCTGCACATGGTGACTCCATATAAGGGAATGCAAGCATGGATGTGGCTCTCCAAAAACCAGCAGAAAGATAGAAAGAGAAGCAGGAGATACTCCCCTCCTCCAGTGCATAGATACAGGAAGGATCCTCCTCCTCCTCCTCCAGCAGCTGGTGCCAGTGGCTCTAGCTCCCAGAGATCTACCGCAATGCAAACTTATCAGAGACAGTCAGGGAGATCTTCTGGAAGCAGCCAGCAGAGTCCATCCTCCTCAGGTAGTCAACAGCATAAGCAGCAGCAGCAGCAATAAAGTTCTGAAGTACAAAAAGCTGAAAGCCCAAAGAAGCCAGACTCCCCTCTAATTCCTTTTGAAGATCCAGAGACTGCTAATACTGCAAGAATGGCTAGGTACCAAGAGCTGATTGGTCTATCTTTGATAAATAAAGCTAAAGCAGAAGGAAAAGATATCTCTGGTCTTTCAACTATGTCAAAGTATAGAAAGGAAGAGCTGAAAAGGTTTGACAAAGGTAATAAATTGTTTAATGTTGATGATTATATGAAACTTCACCTAGAAGTAGTTGTCCCCAGGGCTACATCATTAAAAATTATTGGGGCAGCTGATATGACCATGACAGTGGCTCAAGCTCAAGATCCTAACAGAGAAATCATTTTCAAGAAGCCAGGCGAAAAGAAAGCAGAAGACAAACCTCAGCAGAAGAAGCCAAAGAAGTAATTTTTCTTGTTATTTCATTTTCTGTCTGTTTTTGTTTTAAAACTATGCTATATGTAACAAAGCTGTGTATATATATATATATATATATATATATATATCTGTTGCATGTGTTATAATTCTCTGCCAGATATATCTCTTCTCTTGCTTAGTTTTTCTGTTTTGAGTCTTTGTTAGTGACCTCACCCAAATAGGGGGAGATTGTTGAATCCCTAGTTGATTTAGGCTAGGTTCACTGACTTAGGATGTGACCCATAATGTATAGACAGGGTCAATTTGTGTCCTAGAGTCTAGGTTAAGTCCTTAGGCTCAACTCCAGATGGACCAACTTTCAACAAGACCCTCAGAAACTCCAGACTCACAAGTTTTTCAAGACTAAGTAAAGTGAGTTTGACGTTCGTCGAACTCAGCTCGACGAAAGGAGTTTTGCGCTCCAAGATCTATGTTCTCTGTTCGACGAAAACTCAGTTTCTACATCAAGCCAAAGTCAGGAGGACTTCAAATTTTTCTAAGTCCAGCTTCATGCTTCGGTCGACGAATTATATTCTGAGCTCGACGAACTTGGACCTCAAGTTCACAGCTTCTCAGGTCGACGAATGATAATCTCTACTCGACGATTTCTGGACTCAGAGAATCTGTGTCGACACCAGACGATCTGTATCGACACCAGGATTTCAGTCGACACCAGCTTATGTCGACACCAGGATTTCAGTCGACACCAGCTTATGTCGACACCAGGATTTCAGTCGACACCAGCTTATGTCGACACCAGAGGATTTGTGTCGACACCAAGATCAATCTGTCGACACCAATTTATGTCGACACAACATTTCAGCAAATGCAGAGTATTTTGTCTAAGTCCAGAACTTTTCTCAGGTCGACGAATTTGATTCTTAGCTCGACGAATGAAGACTGTCTATCAGATGAATGAAGATTGTCTGGTCGACGAACTCTATCAAGATCACCTCGAAGAACTCAAGCTCAGCTCGACGAACTCTATCAAGCTCAGCTCGACGAACTCAAGTTCAGCTTGACGAACACAAGTTTAGCTCGACGAATTGTGTTCTTTGTTCGACGAATCCAGATTAGGTTTTCTTCAAGGCTCCCGTCCCAGTTCTTGGCGCTGATTCCTGAACATTTAATGTCAGATCTTCTCGGAATGTTACTGTTAGAACGTGCATTGACTATGGACGATTACATGTCGTTTTTCCATGGGACAGTTAGGAAAGTCATTGATTGCTGATTCTTTCCAAGGCCAACTGTAATTACTGCTCGATATTCAAAAGTTTGAATATTCCTCAGTCAGTCACAGACACTAGAGACACATACAAAAAAAAATAGTGACACAGTAAGAGAAAAGAATCAAGTAGTGATAGAGTTCAAGAATCACAGTACAGAAAACAATCTGACAGACACTCTGAAGCTGCAGAAGAACAAAACATTCTCAAATCTAAAGTTCTTGACTGCAATCAGCCTTGACCAGAGAACTTTTGAAGAAGAAGAAGAACAACCAAATTCAATCAAGAGTCTTCTTCTTTATATTCTCAGGACAACTTCAAAGGACAACAGAACTTTATCCGTCAAAAGAAGTTCCTGAAGCAGTTCTGGTCCGGGCATTCTAGGTCATTGAAGGCCTATCACCCTGAAGCAGTTCTCCAGCATTCCTGACCAATTCAAGATCTCAGGGGGAGCAAGATATGCTACATCAATACACAAGTCTTCTCTCTGACCGTTGACAGAGAAGACACTATCACCCTCTCTCTAATTCCTGTACAGGGTTTTAAATCCCTTCAAAATTATTCTGGTTGCAAGTCTCCTTCCAAAAGACTTGAGGGTTTGGTTTTTGGGGACCTGATCAAAACCCATTGGTGCCCAGGACACCTGATCAACTCATCCTGCAGTGGATTCCTACCTAGGGTGGTAGAAGAGTGGATGTACCCAGATTGATTGGGGAACCACTATAGCTCCTTGTGTCTTCTGGTTGCTTATTTTCTTTTGTTTTCTGGCTGTGGTCTATGATTGCTCTGTGTTTAGTTAGTTGTTGTGTTTACTTCATGTTATTTGCTTCCCTGTTCACTTAGGTATACAACAACAGTTGTAAAAAGTTTTTAGTAAGCACCATACTCTATTCACCCCCCCTCTAGAGTATATCAGATCTAACCTGCACTTTCAATTGGTATCAAAGCGAGGTTAGTTAAAATACCACACCTCAGTGGTTGCACAGGCTAACACCTGAACCCAAAGATCCCTCTAGTTAGATCTGTCTGTTTTAAGTTTGTTACTAGATTTATTTCTTCATAGAACATGGCCCAAAACAAAGATTATGCTAGCACCAGACCTCCAGTATGCAATCTATCTAAGTTTGCACTTTGGAAGGCAAGGATTAGATTGTACATGAACTCTATTGATGAAGACATTTTCAATTCTGTTTTGACAGTGTGTCCAAGACCTCCAGAAAATACAAGTACAAGTGTTGTTCCACCTCTTTCAGGAACAGATGCAGAAATCAAGAAATGGAAAGTTGCAGATGCTAAGGCTATGAACATTCTAGCCCAGACTATGTCTGATGAAATATTCCAAAAGGTAGCTGAATGCAACTCAGCAAAGGACATCTGGGACAAGTTATCTGAGATAGTCTCAGGATCTGCTGATGAGGGAAAAGATAGAAGATCTCATCTCATAACCTAATATGAGAATTTCAAGAAAGGAGAAGTTGATTCAGTAGCAGACATGTATAATAGACTCAGTCTCATAGTCAATGAGCTGAAAACATTGGACAAAGAGATCTCATTGACTGAGCTCAATGATAAAATCCTAATGTGCTTCCCAAGCACTTGGGACTCAAGGATCTGGCCAATCAAGGATGCCAGAAGCCTAAATGAGATCACAACTGAAGCTCTCTTGGGCAAGCTCAAGTCTTATGAGCTGTTCATCAAGAATAGAGAAGAAGAGCAGAAGGCTGCCTCACCAGCTATAAGAAAGGAAAATTCAATAACTTTCAAAGCCATTGAAGATCAGCCTGAAGACAAAGTCACAGGAAATGAAGAGTTGCTAAGCCTACTGGCCAAAATATTTTACAAAATGGCCAGGAAAGATTTCAGGAAAAAGTCTGTCAGAGGGCATGACAAGCCAAGGTATAACAAATCAAATAACAAAGAGATTATTTGTTTTGGATGCAGGAAAACAGGCCACATGGTGTCTGACTGTCCAGAAAATCAGTATAAGGACAAAAAGGACAGGAAAGAAATAAGAAAAGACAAAGACTTCAGGAAGAACAGCAATGTCAAACCCTCCTCCAGCAAAAACAAACACACCAGGAAGGGGTTTGTAGCTGAAACTTGGAGTGAGACAGAAAAAGAATCTGAAGCTTCATTCAGCTCAAGTGATAATGAAGATGATGCTGAAGAAAAAGAATTCTGCATGACGGCTATCAATGCCTCACAACAAATTCTGATGCAGAAGAATCAGAGTCAGAATCAGAGACTCAATCTGAAGAGGACCAGGTAATAAATTCTTTTGATTTTAATTTTGAGGACTTCAAGGGTGAGTTTAAAGCACTGTGTTTGGATTTACTAAAATCTGAGAAGGAAATCATTTCTCTCAGAAATCAGCTATCTGAACACAGTACTTTAAAAGCAGAAAACCTCAAACTCTTTGAGGAGTTGGAATGCTGTAGGGAGCAGATAGCCTCACTGAAAAGTGACCTATCAGAGGCCAAAAAGTTTGAAGAATCCCTCAATGTGAGAAGTATCAAACTAATGGACATCACAAGCACAGTGAACTCAAGATTCAACAGTACACTGGGCTTGGGTGCTTCATCCAGCCAACTTATAGTATTAACAACCCCAATCAAGTTTATCTCTGATAATGGTAAGGGAGTTGTAGAGGTAGCTAGGAAGAATTCTGATCTACCTAAGAAAACCATAGTTCAACAGAAATCGTCGAACGGAGCTCGACGATCGCCGAATGGAGCTCAATGATCTTAGGCTAAATCATCGAACTCAGGTCGACGATCTCTGAATCCTGAACTCTAGCACAGTCGATATTCGAACGTAGCTCGACGATCTGACCCAAGATCATCGAACTCAGCTCAGAGATCGTCGAATAGAGCTTAGAGTTTTGAAAACTCTTTCAAAGGCAAATCAAAGTTCAATCGTAGAGGTTTTACATCTCAATGGTTTAACCCCTATACTGAATGGATAATACCTCCTAGGAGATATCATCCTGAATGCTATAAGAGTCAACCAGAGATGTCTTTTATTTCTGAATTCAAAGGTTATCAACCTAGTCCCAAGGTAAACTAGGTCAAAAACATGTAAATTGCTTTATGTGCAGGTGAAGTCCTATCTAACATCAAACCTGCAATGGTATCTGGATAGTGGGTGCTCAAAGCACATGATAGGAAACAAGGACAATTTCACATCCTTTAAAGCCAAGCTTGGACCCAAAGTAATATTTGGTGATTCAAACTTTGGACTAACAAAAGGATATGGTGCAGTCCAGATTAGCTCAGTCTCTTTCAAGAAAGTAGCCTATGTGGAAGGACTGAAGCACAACTTAATCAGTATCAGTCAACTGTGTGATGAAGGCTATCAATTGACTTTCAGCAAATCCTCATGCAAGATCAAATTAGAGGACAACACAACTGTGTTGACAGGTAAAAGGAAAGGTAACATCTATCTAGTAGACTTTCTTTCAACTAAAGTAGACATATGCTTGTTCAATTCTATTTGTAGACCTAATGAATTATGGTATAAGAGATTAGGATATGTAAACCTTAGAACCATTGTTAGGCTATCCAAGGACAACCTTGTTAGAGGACTACCTTCTGGCCCCTACAAGAAGGAAGGACTTTGCATAGCTTGTCAATTATGCAAGCAAACCAAAAATAGTTTCAAGTCACTTAATAAGAGTGATTCACCTAGGAGTTTGTATCTATTACACATGGATCTCTTTGGACCCATTACAGTACAAAGCTCAGGAGGGAAATCTTATACCTTAGTAGTTGTAGATGACTTCTCTAGATTCACATGGGTGTTCTTTCTGAGGAAGAAGTCTGATAACTTTAAGTGTTTGACAGAGTTTCTCAAATGCATACAGATTGAGTTCAACACTCACATTGCCCTGATCAGAAGTGATCATGGGACAGAGTTTGATTCTATTCTTATGCAAGAGTTCTGTCAAAGTGAAGGGATCAGACATACTTTCTCAGCTCCTAGAACTCCTCAACAAAATGGGGTAGCTAAAAGGAAAAATAGAAACCTTATTGAATCTGCTACTACATTGTTGTCAGATGCTCACCTTCCTCTATCCTTTTGGGCAGAGGCAGTGAACACCTCCAACTATTTGTTGAATAGAAGCTTGATATGTAAGCTGAAGGGCAAGACTCCCTATGAATTACTCAAAGGGAAGAAACCTAAAGTAGATTATTTTAAAATCTTTGGTTGTATTTGTTACATTCACAATAATGACAAGAGATACATAACAAAATTTCAAGCTAAAGCTGATGAAGGAGTGTTTCTGGGATACTCCATGGTCATTAAAGCTTATAGGGTATATAATAAATCTACTCTCAAAATTGAAGAATCTGTTCATGTATCTTTTGATGAGACTAACATGTCATACAAGGGGAAATAAATTTCTACCATAAGCTCTTTTCAAGTTACACCATTGTGTGAGTCTATGGATGGACTGAACCTTTCCCAAGAGGTATCAAACCATCCCACTCCACAGGATGCTGAAGACATTGATGAGGAAAGTCAAGAGGAAGTGGCTGAACTTCCCCCAATAGTTAGTATCATTCCCCAAGAGGAATTAAATACTGAAGTTGTTGCTTAACCAACTCCGCCAACTGATCTTGTCACACTTTGAGATCACCCCAGATCTCAAGTGATTGGAGACATCTCAGTAGGTGTACAGACAAGGCATCAACTCAACCAAGACTTGATGCATGCCTGTTTTCTCTCTCAAATTGAACCTCTCACCATACATGAGGCAGAGCAAGATTCCCACTGGATCATTGCAATGCAAGAGGAACTCAATCAGTTTGAGAGATGTAGAGTTTGGGATTTGGTTCCAAGACCCCATAACTACCCAATTATTGGAACCAAATGGGTCTACAGGAACAAGTTGGATGCTCAAGGCAATATAGTGAGAAACAAGGCTAGGCTTGTTGCTCAAGGCTACAGACAAGAGGAAGGAATAGACTATGACCAAACCTTTGCCCCTGTTGCAAGGTTAGAGGTCATTAGGATATTCCTTGCCTATACAGCTTACAAGAGATTCAAGGTCTACCAGATGGATGTCAAAAGTGCATTTCTGAATGAAATAATTCAAGAAGAGGTTTATGTAAAACAACCTGCAGGTTTTATCTCTCCAACTCAACCCTCTTTTGTCTTTAAATTGCATAAAGCTCTCTATGGTTTAAAGCAAGCTCCAAGAGCTTGGTGTGAGACCCTAGCAAGCTTTCTTTTAGAGCATGAATTTAGAAGAGGAACCATAGATAAAACACTTTTCACTAGACATCATAAGGACCAAATATTGTTAGTACAAATATATGTGGATGACATTATTTTCGGGTCTACTGATCCCAAATTGTGCAAGAGGTTTGCTGACCTCATGCATTCAAAATTTGAGATGAGTAGCATGGGTGAGCTTTCCTACTTCCTTGGTCTCCAAGTGAAGCAGCTCCCAGATGGTATCTTCCTCTCCCAAGCTAAGTATGCTAAAGAGCTTATCAAAAAGTTTGGGATGTGTGATGCTTCAGGGATGAAAACCCATATGGCTATAAATGTTGTTGTGGATTCTGATGTAGCATGGAAACCTGTGGATTAAAAAAGGTATAGGGCAATTGTTGGATCCCTATTATACCTAACAGCTAGCAGACCTGATATAATGTTTGCCACATGTCTTTGTGCTAGGTTCCAAGTGAACCCTAAAGAATCTCACCTTATTTTCCTAAAAAAGATTTTGAGATATATAAAAAGTTTCCCTAGTCTAGGACTCTGGTATCCTGCAGAGTCAGAGTTTTAGTTAACTGGATACTCAGATGCTGACTATGCTGGATGTAGAGTGGACAAGAAAAGTACCTCTGGAACATGCCAGTTCCTTGGTATGAGACTTGTCTCCTGGTTTTGTAAAAAGTAGACATCTGTGTCTACATCAACTGCAGAAGCAGAATACATGGCTGCTGGTAGTTGCTGTTCACAAATGTTATGGATACAAAACCAACTCTCAGATTATGGTGTCAACTTAAATAATTCAACATTATTTTGTGATAATACTAGTACTATTCCTATAGCACAGAATCCAGTTCACCATTTTAGGACAAAACATATTGAAATAAGACATCATTTTATTAGAGATAATGTGGACAAAAAGAAAATTAACTTGATCCATATTCCTACTGATCTACAAAGGACAGACATTTTCATCAAGCCATTGGATGAGAAAACCCATATGTTCTTTATAAATCAACTGGGAATGATTGATGGAGAAGAGTTAACCTAGTTTCTGTCTGCATTCGACGAATTTTCCAGAGTTCGTCGAACGAAGTTCGACGAATTAGGGAAAGTTTGAGAGATTCTCGTCGAACGGAGATCGACGAATTCTCTGTGTGAGGGAACAATTTCCGTCGACCAGAGATCGACGAACTTTGCCTCAGAAGACGCTTCGTCGAACGGAGTTCGACGAACTGTTTTCGATTCTTCTGGATGAGATCGACGAATTATCTGTCTATAATTTATTTCGTCGAGCTCAGTTTGAAGAATTTTTCTTTTTCGTGGCCCGGAGTTTGTCGATTCATATTCTGAAAATCTTATATCTAGGTTTTCTTCGACCTCCGTCCCGCGCTTTCAGTTCCTTTGCTCTTGATCGCCGTTTCTCTCTGTGTTTTTCTTGTAGGACATCAATGGCGATTACCTCAGGTGCTTTGGTTGCAATGAAGTTTTACACTGGATTCGACATGGACTATGAGTCGTTTCAACATTCTGACCCCATCTTTCTATACATCTTAGAACTACTGAAAGAACTCAATTTAAAGGATTTCATGACCAGGCGCATTAAACTTCATGGAACGGAAATACGAGAATGGGTATATACATCTACGGTTTCTGAAGAAGATGTTCTGACCGGCAATATAGGGAACACTGCTGTTTCCCTCTCTCCCGCAGTTCTCACTGAAATATTTGGATTAGTGAACAGAGAAGACAATCTGGAAATGGATTCTGAGGAATTCAGTGATATGCTGAAACTCATGGGTTTCTCTGGTAACAACCCTAATAAGTTGTTGAAAAAGCAATTATACGCCGTCTACCAATTTCTGGCAGATATTACGGGAAAGATACTGATGGCAAAGCACTCTGCTCATGACTATATTACCCGTCACCAATTTCTGATAATGTGTGCAGTAGTGAATAAGTGACAGGTTGATTGGAGTAAGGTGTTCTTTGAATTGATCAAGAAGAAGAACAGTAAGAAGGAAGTCTGCTTTGGCAGAATATTGGTAATATTCCTCAAAGAGAAGGCTGCTGAATGTATGGTCTCCCCGACCATCTCCATAAACACCAGCAAGCGCCTCTCTTGTGCTCTATTTGTCAGATGGGAGAGGACCATCTCTAAGCCCTCAAAGGCTTCTTCCTCCTCCCTCCAAACTTTTGAGAGTACAAGGGCTGTAAAGGCCGCTCCCCACCCTGTTGAAGAGGTTCCTCCATCTCAACCATCTCCTCCAGCACCTCTTCCTAAAAAGAAGCCTCCTCATGTACCTACCCCTCCTTCATCTCCACCACTTGACCTTACAAACATTCCATCTTCACCTCCATCTTCCCCTCTGCAAGTTAATCAACAACCCAGTCCTCCATATTCCCCTCATGAGACAATACTTCCTACACCTCCACAGTCTCCTCTTCCCCCACACTTATCCACCATTCCCTCTTACATTATACCATCAGATAAAATCATGCAAGATGCCCCCACTCCATCTGTTATTCCTCCTCCCATTCCATCCCCCTCCCCTTCCCCATTTGATCCATCTACCCTCATTTCTTTGCTCACCCCTCTCATAAAATCTTTGATCCAAGAGGCAATTACACCTCTTGTGACCTCCATTAATTCCTTATCTGCCCAGGTCTCTCTTCTATCTGCTGTCCCCTCTTCATCTAGGGGCCTAGATCCAGGTATTCCTGAACCCAGGCAGGGGAAGATGCTCTACGATGAAGTTGCAGCAGATGCAGATACAGCAGCAGCAGCAGTCACAGCAGTTCCCTCTCCAGCAGATTCAGATGAGGATACAACAATTTTGATAGATTTTAATTCTGAAATGTTTGACTTAATTCAATTTATGGATACTGACATTGACTTGAATGAGTCAGTTGCTCAAATAAATCCCAAAGTGAATTTATCAATTTTGTTGAGAAGTTTTGATACTGTACATATGCAATTCCCTCCAGCAGGTTTCTCTAAGCCATATTTGGCTATGGTACCATATACCTCTCCAGCTAGTCCAGCAGTTGCTAAGCAACTCTGTGACAATTTTGCTCTCTCTGCCTCCAGCTCAAAAGTCATTCCAGAAGATACTCTAGTGCCAGTTTCAGCACCAGATTTTATTATGGATAACTCCCCAATGCCTACTCTAGATGAGCTTATTCAGGAGACATTGAAGAAGAGAATAAGGCAGTAGCTGATAGCTCTGTCTCCTTTATTTCTGAATCTTGTACAGATATTTCTTCTCTTGTTGCTGATACCCCTTTTCCTGAACCTTCTGCCTCTCCTCCAGCAAAGGCTGTTGTTTCTGATAAAGCTTTAAAAGCTTTAGATGCTCTTTATGACATCCCTCAAGGTTCTGAGTCAGAAGATGATGATGATGATGATTCTGATGAAGATGCAGCTAGTAAGAAAAAGAGATTGTTGGCAAAGAAGAGAAAGGCTGCTCCTCCTCCAGCTCCGAAGCCAAATCCCAATGCAGACACTCCCTATTATATTCTGCAGAAGGTGACTCCATATAAGGGAATGCAAGCATGGATGTGGCTCTCCAAAAACCAGCAGAAAGATAGAAAGAGAAGCAGGAGATACTCCCCTCCTCCAGTGCATAGATACAGGAAGGATCCTCCTCCTCCTCCTCCAGCATCTGGTGCCAGTGGCTCTAGCTCCCAGAGATCTGCCCCAATGCAAACTTATCAGAGACAGTCAGGGAGATCTTCTGGAAGCAGCCAGCAGAGGCCATCCTCCTCAGGTAGTAAACAGCATAAGCAGCAGCAGCAACAAAGTTCTGAAGTACAAAAAGCTGAAAGCCCAAAGAAGCTAGACTCCCCTCCAATTCCTTTTGAAGATCCAGAGACTGCTAATACTGCAAGAATGGCTAGGTACCAAGAGCTGATTGGTCTATCTTTGATAAATAAAGCTAAAGCAGGAGGAAAAGATATCTCTGGTCTTTCAACCATGTCAAAGTATAGAAAGGAAGAGCCGAAAAGGTTTGACAAAGGTAATAAATTGTTTAATGTTGATGATTATATGAAACTTCACCTAGAAGTAGTTGTCCCCAGGGCTACATCATTAAAAATTATTGGGGCAGCTAATATGACCATGACAGTGGCTCAAGCTCAAGATCCTAACAGAGAAATCATTTTCAAGAAGCCAGGCGAAAAGAAAGCAGAAGACAAACCTCAGCAGAAGAAGCCAAAGAAGTAATTTTTCTTGTTATTTCATTTTTTGTATGTTTTTGTTTTTAAACTATGCTATCTGTAACAAAGCTGTGTATATATATATATCTGTTGCATGTGTTATAACTCTCTGCTAGATATATCTCTTCTCTTGCTTAGTTTTTCTGTTTTGAGTCTCTGTTAGTGACCTCACCCAAATAGGGGGAGATTGTTGGATCCCTAGTTGATTTGGGCTAGGTTCACTGACTTAGGATGTGATCCATCATGTATAGCCCGGGTCAATTTGTGTCCTAGAGTCTAGGTTAAGTCCTTAGGCTCAACTCCAGATGGAACAGCTTTCAACAAGACCCTCAGAAACTCCAGACTCACAAGTTTTTCAAGACTAAGTAAAGTGAGTTCGACGTTCGTCGAACTCAGCTCGACGAAAGGAGTTTTGCGCTCGACGATCTATGTTCTCTGTTCGACGAAAACTCGGTTTCTATATCAAGACAAAGTCAGGAGGACTTCAAATTTTTCTAAGTCTAGCTTCATGCTTCGGTCGACGAATTATATTCTGAGCTCGACGAACTTGGACCTCAAGTTCACAGCTTCTCAGGTCGACGAATGATAATCTCTACTCAACGATTTCTGGACTCAGAGAATCTGTGTCGACACTTAGGGTTTGTGTCGACACCAGACGATCTGTATCGACACCAGGATTTCAGTCGATACCAGCTTATGTCGACACCAGGATTTCAGTCGACACCAGCTTATGTCGACACCAGGATTTCAGTAGACACCAGCTTATGTCGACACCAGAGGATTTGTGTCGACACCAAGATCAATCTGTCGACACCAATTTATGTCGACACAACATTTCAGTAGATGCAGAGTATTTTGTCTAAGTCCAGAACTTTTCTCAGGTCGACGAATTTGATTCTTAGCTCGACGAATGAAGACTGTCTATCAGATGAATGAAGATTGTCTGGTCGACGAACTCTATCAGGCTCAGCTCGAAGAACTCAAGCTCAGCTCGACAAACTCTATCAAGCTCAGCTCGACGAACTCAAGTTCTGCTCGACGAACACAAGTTCAGCTCGACGAATTGTGTTCTTTGTTCGACGAATCCAGATTAGGTTTTCTTCAAGGCTCCCGTCCCGTTTCTTGGCGCTGATTCCTGAACATTTAATGTCAGATCTTCTCGGAATGTTACCGTTAGAACGTGCATTGACTATGGACGATTACATGCCGTTTTTCCATGGGATAGTTAGGAAAGTCATTGATTGCTAATTCTTTCCAAGGCCAACTGTAATTACTTCTCGATATTCAAAAGTTTGAATATTCCTCAGTCAGTCACAGACACTAGAGACACATACAAAAAAAATAGTGACACAGTAAGAGAAAAGAATCAAGCAGTGATAGAGTTCAAGAATCACAGTACAGAAAACAATCTGACAGACACTCTGAAGCTGCAGAAGAACAAAACATTCTCAAATCTAAAGTTCTTGACTGCAATCAGCCTTGACCAGAGAACTTTTGAAGAAGAAGAAGAAGAACCAAATTTAATCAAGAGTCTTCTTCTTTCTATTCTCGGGACAACTTCAAAGGACAACAGAACTTTATCAGTCAAAAGAAGTTCCTGAAGCAGTTCTTGTCCAGGTATTCTAGGTCATTGAAGGCCTATCACCCTGAAGCAGTGCTCTAGCATTCCTGACCAATTCAAGATCTCAGGGGGAGTAAGATCTGCTACATCAATCCACAAGTCTTCTCTCTGACTGTTGACATAGAATACACTATCACCCTCTCTCTAATTCATGTACAGTGTTTTAAATCCCTTCAAAATTATTCTGGTTGCAAGTCTCCTTCCAAAAGACTTGAGGGTTTAGTTTTTGGGGACCTGATCAAAACCCATTGGTGCCTAGGACACCTGATCAACTCATCCTGCAGTGGATTCCTACCTAGGGTGGTAGAAGAGTGGATGTACCCAGATTGATTGGGGAACCACTATAGCTCCTTGTGTCTTCTGGATGCTTATTTTCTTTTATTTTTTGGTTGTGGTCTGTGATTGCTCTGTGTTTAGTTAGTTGTTGTGTTTACTTCATGTTATTTGCTTCCCTGTTCACTTAGGTATACAACAACAGTTGAAAAACGTTTTTAGTAAGCACCATACTCTATTCACCCCCCTCTAGAGTATATCAGATCTAACCTGCACTTTCACGGGACGCGTCAGTTTCGACAGCAAATGGGGAACACGGCCTTGGACACGGGCGTATCATAAGCCGTGTTCGGCCCAGGTCTTGGATTTCAAGTCCGGATCGTGGCCGTCCGTTTCCTTATTTTGGGATCCGACGGCTGGGGGTTGTTCCTGCTGTGATATACCCGGGAATAGGGTTTCAAAGCCCTCATTTCTCTTACTCAATCTCTTTCTAAAGTTCTAGAGAGAGGGGAGAGCAAGGAAGAAGGAGGCTAGATTCGGTCACCGGCGGAGCTTCGGAGCTCCAAATCGCAAGCCGACTTCGGATCTACGAAGGCGAGGACAACGCGGTGCTTTTCATCCGCATAGATTTCCATGGCGCCAAGGAAAAATGCTAGGGTAACGATTCTCATCCTAGGACATGTGAAGTCCTCTTTTCCTTTGCATAGGAAGCCCGCTCTCACGAGTTTGCGGTGAGTTTGAGGAGTTCCTTCGGGTAGACATGAATAGTCCCTGTTATGTACATGTAGAGTCCGTAATCGAGAACGAATATAGGTATGATGTGTGAAGCCTACCCGGATAAGTTGGTCTGGATCAGTGATGTTGCATTGCATGAATGGCCAGAGAAGACTCTGCGCGAATGGTTATTTTTCGGGTTTTCTACGCGCAGATTGCAACAGGGAGCCTTTGGGACTATCTCCAAGGTGCACCCGAAAACCTGGGCAGATGCGTGATTCTACCAACATGGTGGTCTGGGAGCCAACTTGAACATAACCAGGTTATGTGAAGTGTGTGATAGAAACAGGACTCGGGGAGGTTTGACCCGCGCATATGGCTTAAATTGATGTTATGATGTGTGCAACGGGTCAGGCGGAACCGTACCCGCTCTATGTTGTTCGGTGGGAGCCGTTGGCATAGATGGAGGGTCTTCGGCGGTCTATGGCTTAAATTGACGCGACCCATGCCGGGAAGACAAAAATGCTCGCAAGATTGGCCGTCCAAGTGGCGGTGGTGAGACTGAGATGTCTATGGCTTAAATTGATGTGACGTTGACCGGTTCACCAAGAATGTGCCCTGAGAGCATGGGGTGTGTGGTCATGCGTTCCCACGCCAGTGATGAAGTGTTTACACTATACTGCTTGGTTATGCTAACAAAGTGCAGGGAAAGGAGCATCGCCGCCCCGAGTTTGGGGGTGGGATCATTATAATTTGGTAAGCATAGCTGACCATTGCTTTTGTTTGCCACTGTTGCGGTGGATTGTTGCTTGCAGGTGCTGCGGAGCCGAGGGGTAAATAGCGGGCAAAAGCCGAAGTTGCTGAGCCGGCCCTCGAAGGCCTAATTTTGATTGTTTCCTTTTATTCTCATGTATGACCGGCCTGCGTGTCGAGGTTTGGAAGACACTTATATTTTGAGCAAACTATTGTAAGGCCATAAGGCCATTACTTGTGTATTTGTGCGTTCATTCCTATTGGGTTTTGCAGTGGACATTCATGCTTCTGGCTGGGTTCTAAATTTATAACTATTAAATTGCTTCTGTTAGAATGCACTCTGTGTATGACGTTGATTCTTAGTTGGATTGTTTCGATTAAGTAACCTTCCGGTCTGTCTATGGTATATGGCATCGGGCCCCGGCCGGACCTACTAATATATGCTATGCGACGGATAGGGGGTGTTACAATTTGGTATAAGACTACTGGTTTCAGTCAGGCTTAAATGAATTCGTGGACGAATACTTTTAAGGGGTGGAGAGCACATGTGTGTGCGTCATCGTTATAACATCAAAAGAACTCATGAATGACCACTTAGGAATGAAAATACACGTGTTTGAGGAACCTGCGTGCTCCTATAATTGTTGTTTGCAATTTTGTTTTGTCGTTTAACGGTGTTTTGTACAACTATAGGTGACCAGGTGTGGTGCAGGGCCGTCAGAACATCCAGTTTCTGAGGATTATAGTGCACCTAGTGACGTGCCTGCAACCCTTCCCTCCTCTGAAACCATAAGAATGGTGGTGGAAGCAGTATTCGCTGTGATTGGTGCACAAAATGAAAGACGTGTGCAGTCCCCTATTTTTGAGGCAACTCCAACACCGGGTGGTGTGGTGGAGCAAGCGGCATTTAAAGGACCTTTGGGTTAAAAGTTAAACATGCTTTTAGTGCAGGGTACGCACTCAGTTGAGTAATATTTACAAGCATTTCTGATGATAAGACGCTACCCGGGCTCTGAAGTGGAGAGCGAGCAGTCGATGGTCGATAGATTTTATAATGTCCAGCGCAGCGAGTTATGAGTTTTACTGCTAGGACCAAAACTATTAGGATTTCGAGCCTTGGTGGAATCAGCTAGATCTTTGGAAGTAGATTTGGCAAAATTCAATCGGACGTCGGAGTTCAAGGTACTAGACTCTCCAAGTTTTGCAAAGTCTGCATACCGAAGGAGGAGGAACAATAAGTCTAAAATGTCTACTAGTCAGGCTCCATATGGTTGTTTTAAGTGTGGCAAGGAAGGGAACTTTGCCCGAGATTGTCAGAATGGTGCTCAGAAGTTAAAGAAAGCTATGTTAGGAGCAGGTATAGGACAGAGTGCCAGAGATCTAAATCGAATCCACGGAAGCAAAGACTTGGATATGCAGAAGATGGAGTTCAAAATGACGAACTCCTCAAAGTCTGCGTACCATAGGTGGTATAAGAAAGCTAGGACTTTGAGTCCCGCTCCTTCTTCTGGTGCTTCTGGGGCGACTGCGGGTCAAACCCCGGGCGCATGCTTTTCTTGTGGAAGCTCGGGGCACTTTGCCCGAGACTGCTGGAGCCGACGTCCCAAGTCCGAGAAGAAGCACGCTGTCATGATGATAGGTACGGTTTAAAGTTATAACAATTTAGCTTTAAATACTTGTTGCCCATGTACATGTTAGCTTAGGACTGCTTGTGCTAAGCTTTGTTCTGATTTTCGATTAATCCGGTGAGAGCACCATTCGTTTAGGGAGCTTTACATTCCCTTTTGACCAAAGGATTTGTATTGCGCATCGGAGTACCTCCTTTGATGTCAAAAGACAAATTGGATGTGTTGTTGTCTAATGGTGCTCAATGCGCGTGAGTGGAATCTGTTGTGTTTAGGTGCAGATTGTGAGTCAAGAGTTTGACTTACAAGCGTTGTTACTACCGCTAGGGGAGCTCGACGTGATCTTTGGTGTGGACTGGCTCTCGGAGCAGCAAACATACATTGATCGAAATCGCAAGGAAGTCAAGTTGGGAACTGGTCGTGAGACGACATTTGTGGGCTTGAAAGGGGTCGAGCAAGAGTTTGATGTCTGCTCTTCAGGTGGTGAAGGCGGTTCGTGTTGGTGCAGAGCTGTTCTTTACGTTAGTGGAGGTTGCAAAGCCTAAGCCTACGTTGGAAAGTATTTTAGTGGTATCTGAGTACCCTGATGTGTTCCCTAGTGATCTTCCTTGAGCCTCACCTCAATGGGAGATAGATTTCACTATCAAGCTAGTGTAAGGTGCGAAACCTGTGTCATGTTCTCCGTACCGGCTAGCGCCTAAGGAAATGGTGGAGCTGAAGGTTCAACTGCAAGAGTTGTTGGAGTAGGGGAATATGCGTCCAAGTTCGTCGCCTTGGAGCGCGCCGGTCCTTTTTGTTAAGAATAAGGATAGAAGCTTGAGACTTTGTATCGATTACCGAGAACTGAACAAGCTAACGGAGAAGAACAAGTACCCGATCCCAAGTATTGATGATCTATTTGATCAGTTAGTCGGATCAACGGTGTACTCAAAATTGGATCTTAAGTCCGGCTATTATCAGCTGAGGATAAGTGAGAGTGATATCCCTAAGACAGCTTTTAGTACAAGATACGGGCATTATGAGTTTACGGTCATGTCGTTTGGGCTGACGAATGCGCCGTCGGTGTTCATGGATCTGATGAACAGGACTTTTAGGGAGTACCTAGACTACTTTGTGATCGTCTTCATCGACGATATATTGGTGTACTTGCAGAGTGAGAAGGATCACTTTAAGCATCTACATTTGGTGTTGGAGACGCTGAGGAGGAATTAATTGTACGCCAAGTTCTCCAAATGCGAGTTTTGGTTGTTCTCAGTAGCGTTCCTTGGTCACATAGTGAGTGGAGAGGGAATTGCGGTGGATCCGGTGAAGATTGTTGCGATACGAGAGTGGCGTGTGTTGTCTATGGTGTCGGAAGTCCGAAATTTTCTGGGACTGGCCGGCTATTATAGGCGCTTCGTGGAGAACTTCTCGCAGATAGTGTTACCCCTCACGACTCTGACGAGGAAAAAGCAGAAGTTTGTTTGGACGCCGGAGTGCGCACGAGCTTTCGAGGAGCTGAAGAGTCGGTTAACCACGGTGAGTGTGTTGAGTTCGCCGAGTAGGACCGAAGGTTTTGTGATCTATAGCGATGCTTCGGGCAGTGGATTGGGTTGTGTCCTATTGCAGCATAGAAGTGTGATAGCGTATGGCTCGCGATAGCTGAAAGTGCATGAGAGGAATTATCCGGTCCATGACTTGGAGTTAGCGACCGTGATTTTTTCCTTGAAGCTGTGGAGGCACTACTTGTATGGGGTGAAGGTCGATATCTATACCGACCACAAGAGCCTGAAATATTTGTTGGATCAGAAAGATCTAAACATGCGACAGCGTAGTTGGATGGAGTTCCTGGGGGACTACACATTCAAGATTCACTATGTGCCTGGGAAAGGCAATGCAGTTGCGAACGCGTTGAGCCGCAGGGCCCCAGCTCAAGCCAATTGGCTGTCGGTCCATGACGAGCGGTTGGTTCGGGAGTTGGAGGCGTTGGAGATCTCTTGCGTAGACAAGCAGACAAGTGCCGAAGCGCTATTGAACTGGACGGAAGTTCAGTGTGACCTGGCTGATCAGGTTCGACAGGCTTTGGATATGGATGGCCGCATGAAGCAAATCATGGTTGAGGCTTTGGATGGGTCAAATTCCCAATTTGTTGTTGAGGATGGATTGCTGTGGAAAGACGGTCGTCTGTGCGTCCCAAACATGGGCAATTTGAGGGTAGAATTGTTGTATGAAGCGTATCATATCAAGTACTCGATTCACCCGGGGAGCACGAAGATGTACCGCGATGTGAAGAAATTGTTCTGGTGGCCAGGACTTAAGAAGGATGTGGCATTGTACGTGGCGAAGTGTCAAACATGCGCCTTAGTGAAGGCGGAGTGCAAAAAGCTGGGAGGATTTTTGAAGTCCTTGCCTATTCCAGAGTGGAAGTTCGACGACATTACTATGGACTTTGTGCATGGGTTGCTAAGGTCGCAGAAGGGAAACGACGCCATCTGGGTGATCGTGGATCGTTTGACGAAAGTGTCGCACTTTATTCCGCATAAGAAGGATGATTTC
This sequence comes from Platanthera guangdongensis, assembly GCA_039583875.1. Taxonomy (NCBI): domain Eukaryota; kingdom Viridiplantae; phylum Streptophyta; class Magnoliopsida; order Asparagales; family Orchidaceae; genus Platanthera; species Platanthera guangdongensis. The sequence continues at coordinate 47,714,652 of CM077163.1, read as the reverse complement.
GTGGAGGAGTTGGCAAAGTTGTATGTGGATAATATTATGCGGCTTCACGGTGTGCCCCGCAGCATCGTGAGTGACCGAGATGGGCGGTTCACGTCCAATGATTGGAGGTTGGTGCAGCAAATGTTGGGAACAAAGCTGAGTTTCAGCACAACCTTTCATCCGCAGATGGATGGTCAGACCGAGAGGGTCAATAGGACAATGGAATACATGCTTCGCATGTGCGTCCTGGACTTTGGGAAGCAGTGGGAGGACCACCTATACTTGGTGGAATTTGCGTACAACAATAGATACCAGGCGAGCATACAAATGGCGTCCTTCGAGGCCCTTTATGGTAGAAGATGTCGCACACCGTTGTCTTGGTTGGAAACGGGTGAGTCAAAGTTGTACAAGCGCCAAGAGGTGGAAGATGCAACGTCGTTGGTTCGAATGATTCGAGAGAGATTGTTAATCACCCAGGACTGCTAAGCTAAGTACTATAATGACAAGCATAGGAACGTGGAGTTCACTGTCGGCGATTGGGTGTACTTGAAGATCAAGCCGTTCAAGGGTGTCTCGCGAGTGCAGCATTTGAAGAAGCTAAGCCCGAGGTACCTTGGACCGTTTGAGGTTCTGGAGCGGATTGGCGAAGCAGCTTATCGATTGAGGCTATCAGTAGAGCAAAGTGGTCTACACGATGTGTTCCACATATCGATGCTGTGAAAGGCGGTGCAAGAGCCTTCGCAAGTGATTGCGGTCGATCAAGTGTCGGTCGGTAATGGGTTGACGACGAAGGTCAAGCCTATACGCATTGAGGACTCGAAAGTCAAGCGGCTACGCAACAAAGAGATCAGGATGGTCAAGGTCTATTGGGACAATTGCGGTCGGGAAGAGCTCTCTTGGGAGCGAGAGCAGACCATGCTTGAGGAGTACCCGGAGTTATTCCACGCAGGTACCGTTTTAGTTTTGTTTTTATCTTTCCTTTATGTAATTTCGGGATGAAATTATTTTAAGAGGGAGAGAGTTGTAACTCCCCGAAACTCAAAAGAGCGACGGGTGGTGTTTTGAGCCAAGTTTGGAATTTGGCAGGGGTCACACGGCCTGGGACACGGGCGTGTCCCAGGGGTGTGTCGTGCTCGGGTCGATGATCTGGCTGAGTGGTCGACGAATTTGGAGTCGACGAGCGTCTAGCAACAAATACAGCCTGAGACACGGGCGTGTCCCAGGACGTGTCCTTCTCGGGTGGTTGGCCGAGTTGTGTTGGGGGAGAAACACGGCCTAGAGCCCAAGCGTGTTCAGGTTTGACACTGGCGTGTCAAATTGGACACAGGCGTGTCCAATACCCGTGTCCTTCATAGGTTGGTGTTGATCCTGTATCGATGGAGTAACACGGCACACTACACGGCCGTGTACTGGTTGACATGGGCGTGTCAGGCCGGACACGGGCATGTCAGGCCGAACACGGGCGTGTCAAGAACCCGTGTTCTTTTTGGGACGCGTCGGTTTCGATGACAAATGGGGAACACGGCCTTGGACACGGGCGTGTCACAAGCCGTGTTCGGCCCAGGTCTTGGATTTCAAGTTCGGATCATGGTCGTCTGTTTCCTTATTTTGTGATCCGATGGCTGGGGGTTGTTCCTGCTAGGATAAACCCGGGAATAGGGTTTCAAATCCCTCATTTCTCTTACTCAATCTCTTTCTAAAGTTCTAGAGAGAGGGGAGAACAAGGAAGAAGGAGGCTAGATCAGGTCACCGGCAGAGCTTCAAAGCTCCAAATCGCAAGCCGACTTCGGATCTACAGAGGCGACGACAACGCGGTGCTTTTCATCTACATAGATTTTCATGGCGCCAAGGAAAAATGCTAGGGTAATGATTCTCACCCTAGGACATGTGAAGTCCTCTTTTCCTTTGCATAGGCAGCCCGCTCTCGCGAGTTTGCGGTGAGTTTGAGGCGTTCCTTCGGGTAGACATGAATATTCCCCGTTATGTACATGTAGAGTCCGTAATCGAGAACGGATATATGCATGATGTGTGAAGCCTACCCGGACAAGTTGGTCTGGATCGGTGATGTTGCATTGCATGAATGGCCGGAGAAGACTCCGCGCGAATGGTTGTTTTTCGGATTTTCTACGCGGTAGATTGCAACAGGGAGCTTTGGGGACTAACTCCAAGGTACACCCGGAAAACTGGGCAGATGCGTGATTCTGCCAACAAGGTAGCCTGGGAGCCAACTTGAACATAACCAGGTTATGTGAAGTGTGTGATGGAAATGGGACTCGGGGAGGTTTGACCCGCGCATATGGCTTAAATTGACGTTGCGATGTGAGCAATGGGTCAGGCGGAACTGTACCCGCTCTATTTCATTCGGTGGGAGCCATTGGCATAGATGGAGGGTCTTCGGCGGTCTATGGCTTAAATTGACGTGACCTATGCCGGGAAGACAAAAATGCTCGCACGATTGGCCGTCCAAGTGGCGGTGGTGAGACCGAGATGTCTATAGCTTAAATTGACGTGACGTTGACCGGTTCATCGAGAATGTGCCCTGAGAGCACGGGGTGTGCGATCGTGCGTGCCCATGCCTGTGATGAAGTGTTTACACTATACTGCTTGGTTATAATAACAAAGTGCAGGGAAAGGAGCATCGCCGCCCCGAGTTTGTGGGCGGGATCGTTATAATTTGGTCAGCATAGCTGACCGTTGCTTTTGTTTGTCGTCGTTGCGTTGGATTGTTGCTTGCAGGTGCTACGGAGCCAAGCGGTAAATAACGGGCAAAAGCCCAAGTTGCTGAGCCGGCCCTCGAAGGCCTAATTTTGAGTATTTTCTTTTATTCTCATGTATGACCGGCCTGCGTGCCGAGGTTTGGAAGACACTTATATTTTGAGCAAATTATTGTAAGGTCATAAGTCCAGTACTTGTGTATTCGTGCGTTCATTCCTATTGGGCTTTGTAGTGGACATTCATGCTTCTGGCTGGGTTCTAAATTTGTAACTATTAAATTGCTTCCATTAGAATGCACTCTGTGTAGAACGTTGATTTTTAGTTGGATGGTTTCCATTGAGTAACCTTCTGGTCTGTCTGTGGTATATGGCGTCGGGCCCCGGCCGGACCTATTGATATATGTTATGAGACGGATAGGGGGTGTTACAGACTCAGACCGCCCAGACCGCGCGGTCTGCTCAATCAACCACTTTCACATCATAATTCCTCTTATTTGACCAATTTAGTTAAATAAACAATGTGTTCAGTAAAAGGTTGTTGATAAATGGCAAATATAAAAAAAAAATGGATGAAATGTTCCAAAAAATACGTCATTATAAGGGGGTTCGCAGCTATATATATTACTGAAGAGAAATACATGGAGTGGAGAGAAATACATGAAATAGAAAATACGGGTAATAAACTAGTACTAAATGCTAACAACCCTCGCCTCAAGTTGGGTGTGTAGTATTCTTCACGTCCAACTTTGGTAATGATCCTTCCAAAAGTATTCACACTCAATACTTTAGTGAGGACGTCAACCAATTATTGTTTAGATTGAAGGAACAGAGTACATAAAATTTCTTCCGACCTCAATGTGTTTGGTGCGATCGTGTTGAACATTGTTATCAGCATTGCTAATGACCATCTTATTATCACAATATAGTCTTATTGACTCATTTTTCTGAATGCCAAGGTCTCTCATAATAGTATGATTCCATATCCTTCACAGATTCAGTGGGTTATGGACCTGAATTCAAGCTTCAACACTATATCTTAAACCACATTCTTTTGCTTCTCCATGCAACCAAATTCCTACAAACCAAAGTGCAATATACTTCAATGGATCGTCGATCATCAACTGATTTAGCCCAGTCTATGTTCGTGTAGTTTTCAATATAGCTCACCATTATGTGAATGAGATACCACTCCCAGGAGAGGTCTTGATGTATTTGAGAATACGGTGGAAAACATCTTCAAGGAGCACATGTACCGGCTGATCACTCAACTACATACGAATATTTGGGCAAGTATGTGATCAGCTTCTTCACCTCTGAAAATCACAATTGTTTCTCCGTCATCTCTCCCTATCTCGTGGTTTACATCGATAGGGGTGTCAGCAGGTTTGCACCCACTCATCCCTGTTGTCTCAAGTGAATGAAGCGACTTCAATGCCCAAAAATACTTGAGGGTTCCCTAAGTCCTTTGCCTCAAATTTTCTAGCCAGTCTTTCTTCTAGAGTTTGAATTTCTTCCAAATCATCTCCTTTTATAACAATTTCGTCCGCATAAACTATAAGGACAATCAATTTACCTTCCTTGTGCCTGTCTGAGTATATCTAAAGTTATCATAGTTTTGTGAAATATCCCAAATCAATCTAGGGGATTGCTTAAGGTGGTATAAAGCATTTTTTAGCATGTAAACCTTCCCTTCAGATCTTTTAAAGGCAAGTCTAGGAGGTAGAGACAGATATATTTTCTCCTCGTCCCCATGAAGAAACACGTTTTCAAAACTAACCGATCCATCCCCGACACATGATAGGAGAACTCTTATGTCGTTTATATTTACTACAGTAGCAAAAGTCTTCTAATAATTCCCAGCAATTTAGAATCTTTTAACAACCAGACCCTTTTAATAGTTCTTTGAGTGTTTTGTTTGAAAAAAAACACCAACTTACAACTATCGTAGGAAGACGCACTAGAACCCATCTACAAGTTTTATCAAGAGCACATATCAAGCATTTCTCCACTTGCGGTGCGATTTTCCTCGCCAAGATGATAGAATAACAGTAGAGGACGGGAAAAATGCCTATCTGAAGCGTTAAGACACAAACTGAGACAAAGGATTTTCAGTAAGATTACCTTCTCTTAAAGCGATGGACTGATCAATAGTCAAAGGAGACCCTTACTTGTTCTAAGTAAAGCTGCAAAGAGGGAGCATGAGACTTTCAGCCTTTAAAGACAATAAACAGGATAACGGGTAAGAGGGTTAACTGTCAGAAGCTGGTATGAAAGAGGAATGTGTAAAGGTGTAGTCGAGGACTCTTGAAGCGATAAGGAGCTCACTTCCCATTGGAGTGGACTAACTTTGAATTGAGGTTTGTAGTAGTCAGATCACAGGAAAAAGTAAGAAATACCCTTGGTTACAGAAACAAAGAATTTGTAACCCTTTTGAGTTGGGGAATACCCGATGAAGACTTATTTTAGGGCACGCAAGTCAAGTTTAGTTCTTTGATGTATATGAACGAAGGACACACACCTAAAGATATGAGGATGAAGCTTAGTGGGAGGAACCTGAAGAGTACTAATGGGTGTTTTAAACTCAAGAAGACGTGTAGGCATACGCTTAATGAGATAAGATGTTGTAAGCTCAGCATCCTCCCAATAGTATTTTAGAAAGCGCGTCTTAAGAGACACCTGGACACACCATTTTGAGCGTGGTAGTAGACATAAGATGTTTGATGAATAATTCCAAGATCACTGAGATATTGTTCAAACTGAGAATCAATGTACTCACGACCATTGTGGCCACGAAGAATTTTAATATTTGTATTGAATTGAATTGCTATCAATTGTTGAAAACAATGACATAAAATTAAACACTTCATTTTTAGTTTTTGTGGGAGTGTAGGAGTTTATTATTATGTTAATATTTGTGTGAGTGCGTATTCGTCCCACATTGCCAGTTCAGTCTGTAAGTGTTCATGTAATTCCAATATTAAGCCCCTATGAGGATGAATGAAATCACTAGTTCTATTTTCAATTTCCCCCTCTTCCAACATGGTATCAGAGCCAAAAAATTTGAAACCCTAAAATTTTTATTCCCATTTCTGCCACTTAATTTCCCCGTGCCTCTCTCGTCGAGCAGTTTTCTGCTTCTCTACTTTGGTCTGGTTGACTACTCTGATAGGGCTCTGAACGGCTGCTTCTCCCCCCTCTCCCGCTGACGAGATCGTCCCATGATTCTATCGACGGGAGCAGTCCTTCCCCTCATGAAAGCCCGTTGTGTCATCTTCTCCCGCCATTCTTCACATGTACTAATGGTATCGATCATGTCTCCTTCAAATGATGCTGCTATCCTCGACGAGCTCTGTAGCTGGTGTTATCCTCGACGATGACTACAACCACTGCGCGCTTCCATCGCTGATTCTGCCGACAGCATCTGAGTATGATCCCGACTGCTCTTCAACGACCGTGTCTGTAGCTGCTTCAGACTCCTCTCCTCATCAACGATCGTGTCTGTTGCTGCTCCTGTGTAACACCCCTATCCGTCGCATAGCATATAGTAGTAGGTCCGGTCGGGGCCTGACGCCATATACCACAGACAGACCGGGAGGTTACTCAATGGAATACTATCCAACTAATAACCAGCGTCCTACACAGAGTCATTCTAGCGGAAGCAATTATTAAATGTTACAAATTTAGAACCCAGCCATAAGCATGAATGTCCACTACTCAAAACCACAGGAATGAAGGTACAATATAAAAGTACAATGGCCTTAAGGCCTTACAATTATTTACTCAAATAAAATGTGTCTTCCATACCACGGCACGTAGGCCGGTCACACATGAATAAAACAAGTAAACACTCAAAATTTGGCCTTCGAGGGCCGGCTCAGCAACTTGGGCTTTATCCCACTATTTATCGCTCGGCTCCTCAGCACCTGCAAGCAACAATCCACCGCACGGTGGAAAACAAAAGCAACGGTCATCTATGCTGACCAAATTATAACGATCCTTGACCCCAAACACGGGGCGGCGATGCTCCTTTCCCTGCACTTTGTTAGCATAACCAAGCAGTATAGATAAACACTTCATCACAGGCGTGGGCATGCACGGCCACACACCCCGTGCTCTCAGGGAACATTCTCGGTGAACTGATCAACGTCACGTCAATTTAAGCCATAGACGTCTCGATCTCACCACCGCCACTAGGACGGCCAATCTTGCGAGCATTTTTGTCTTCCCGGCATGGGTCACGTCAATTTAAGTCATGGACCGTCGAAGACCCTCAAATATGCCAACGGCTCCCACCGAACGACATAGAGCGGGTACGGTTCCGCCTGACCTGTTGCTCACATCGCAACGTCAATTTAAACCATATGCGCAGGTCAAACCTCCCCAAGTCTCGTTTCCATCACACACTTCACATAACCTGGTTATGTTCAAGTTGGCTCCCAGGCCACCATGTTGGCAGAATCACGCATCTGCCCAGTTTTTCGGGTGCACCTTGGAGTTAGTCCCCAAGGCTCCCTATTGCAATCTACTGTGTAGAAAACCCGAAACACAACCATTCGCGCGGAGTCTTCTCCGGCCATTCAAGCAATGCAACATCACTGATGCAGACCAACTTCTCCGGGTAGGTTTCACACATCATGCTTATATCCATTCTCGATTACGGACTCTACATGTACACAACATGGACTATTCATGTCTACCCGAAGGAACGCCCCAACTCACCGCAAACTCGCGAGAGCGGGCTTCCTATGCAAAAGAAAAGAGGACTTCACATGTCCTAGAATGATAATCGTTACCCTAGAATTTTTCCTTGGCACCATGGAAATGTATGCAGATGAAAAGCACTGCAATCTCCTCACCTCCGTAGATCCGAAGTTGGCTTGCGATTTGGAGCTCAGAAGCTCCGTCAGTGACCAGATCTAGCCTCATTTCTTCTTCCTTGCTCTCCCCTCTCTCTAAACTTTAGAAAGAGAATAACCCAAGTGAAATGGGGTTTTCAAAGCCCTAAACCCGGGTATATCCAAGCAAGAACAACCCCCAGTCATCGGATCCCAAAATAAGGAAACGGACGACCACGATCCGGAGCTGAAATGCAAAATCTGGGCCGAACACGGCCTGTGACACGCCCGTGTCCAGGGCCGTGTTCCCCATTCGCCGTCAAAACTGACGCATCCTGAAAAGCACACGGGCACCCGACATGCCCGTGTCAAACTTGACATACCCGTGTCATCCAGAACACAGTCGTGTATTGTGCCGTGTTACTCCATCGACACAGGCCCAACACCAACCCGAGAAGAACACGGGTCTTGGACATGCCCGTGTCCCACTTGATACGGCCCGTGTTCCAAAACTGTGTGTCTCCAAAGAAACAGTCTGGCTTCATCCCGTGAAGGACACGGCCTGTGACACGCCCGTGTCCCAGGCCGTGTTCGCTGCTCGACGATCGTCGACTCCAAAATTTGTCGACCTCTCGGCCGGATCGTCGACCCGAGCACGATACGCCCTGGGACACGCCCGTTGTTGAAACCAAAAAATGGTCTCCTGTGGAGTTCACCCTTGGGGAAGGGGTGGTCTCACGCCTACTTCACTCCTACAAGCAAAACAACAAAGAAAACAAGGAAAGACCGACCCAAGGGCTCGGCGGGGAGGACCCACCACACACCCGGAAGATCTGAGAGCGCTTCCCCTCCTTAGCTAGAGGCTGAGCTAAGGTACCCTCAGTAAGCACTTGAAAACTGGAGCAGGAGAGCACAGGAAGCATGCCTTCTAAGGTACCCCTTGGGTCCTATTTATAGTTTTTGGAATCTGAATTGCTAATAACCAAATTAACTGACCTGAAGTTACCAAAAAACCCTTGGTTGGGTCTGCCAGTAGCCAAACTCCGCTGTTTTGAAGGGTTATGGGCAGACCAGCGGGGGCAAAACAGTAAAAAGTACCTCACATATTCAGGCGAGCTGGGGAGCTTGATCACCTCGGCAGGTCCTACTCGTCTGCTGTTGCCGAGCTCCGTTGCGAGGGCGCGAGCTGGGACGGTGAGCTCGCCCATCCACTGGTCGCCATCAGTTGACCTGAGCTTGACGATTCTTGGACTAGCTCGGCGAATGCCGAGCTCGGGGTCGACGAATGCCTGATCTCCGATCGACGAATGCCGATCTCCGGTCGACGAATGCCGAGCTCGGGCTCGGCTTCTCTACTGCCGAGCTCGCCCACTATCTTCAGCCCGATTTGTCTAGTTCCTGGCGACCTTGCTCGCCGGACATGGGGTTGTACATAATCCCCGCTCTTTTTGAGCTTGGCAAAGCTCGGAAAGAAACATCCAACCCCAAGTGTGCGGCGAGCACGGGTTGGCGAGTTGGAGGGAATCTTTGGGTGGGGTCAACCTGCGGCTATATATATGCACCTGATCACCTGCCTGACTCTTGCCATTCTCTTTGCTCTAACCCTGCCAAGATGTCGTTACCCAAGGAGATTCAAGAGCGTCTAGACCGAGCTCGCTAGGCTTCTGCAGCTCGCGTGGCCGCCCTGACGGCGGTCCCTGCCGATGTGCCGCAGGGTGGCTCTACCGAGCCGAGCTCCAAGAAGATGAAACCATTCCCTCAGGCGGCCGAGCCCATCTACAACGACATAAGGGATACCTTCGAGCACGAGACCGGCTCATCCACTCTGCCTGCCTCTGAAAGAGGGAGGAATGTCGCCGAGGTCTGCGACGGCCCTGACAGCCGCCCTGGTGGTGTAGAAGACACCGCGCTGGGAGACGCCACCCCGCGAGACAAGACCACTCTCGGGTACTCGCGGTTCATGACCCCGGAGAATCGCCACCGGGAGTCGTCCCCTCCCTTTGGGACCTTAGGGTTGAGCTCGTAGAGGGCGAGCTCGCCGGTGTGCGCCCCCTCTCCTCGGCAAACTGTCGTGGCCACAAGGGTGGGTCTAGGGACCATCCCAACCCTGGGATTTGAGCTCCTCTCACCGGGGACTCACGGCCCAGGTCACGGGAAGGATCTGAGGTTCCTCCATCCCCGCATCTCCTTCGAGTTGCCGAGCTTGTCAGGTCAGTTTTGCTTGGATTCTTGCCCCATGAGCTTTTCCTGTATTCCTCTTCTTGCTGACATTTGTCTTCACAGCTCCACCCAGCTAATCCGCTGCCGAGGAGTCTTCACGGGCAGCCCACTACTCTCCCCTCCCTTCCCCAAGCGCGCTGGACTCTTACCTGGGCCCTGAAGTGGATCAAGGCGAGCTGACGAGGAGGGAGTTCAAGCTTCCCAAGAAGCTGGTGTGTGGGCTGCGCGAGGTGCAGGGGGTCAATGAGATGCTACAACGTGACTACGCGCATCTCGCAGACGAGGTGCGAAGCGGTCGGGCTGGCGAGCTGATGTCCCCCTCCCGGCTTCTGGACGAGATCGATGATGGCCTCTCAGTGGCGTAGAGGAATTTGAGGAGGATCCGCGAGCTGCTCCGTGCGCGGCAGTCTGGGGGGCAGGAGCCGCGAGGCCGAGGTAGGTAAGAGGGTGGTTCCTTCGCCGAGCCGACCGGTACTCACATCCTGATGCTCCCCCTGCTCGCATGCCCTGCTTTTTCATTCCTGAACTTGGTCTCTGTAATAAGTAGTTTCTAGAATATTCTTGGGCATGCGTTATTCAAATAATATATTGCGATGTTTGACTTAGCCTTGGTTGGGACGCGCCGGAAGTCGGTGAGCTGGGGTGGCGAGTTGGGGTGGCGAGTTGGGGTGATGAGCTGGGGTGGCGAGCTGAGCCGACTGGACGGCCTGACCCCGGATTTCTTTTCCTATAAATAGCCCCCCCCCCCCCCCACCAACCCCCATACTGTGATTTTATTGCTTTCTTTCCCTCTCTTCCTGCGCTTTTCTCCTTTTCTGCTCGCGCTCTGCTCCTTCCTCTGCGAACATGGGCAAGACCAACCCTGATGCCGATGGCCGCTCCAAGTGTGCGCAGCACTTCACCGACTATTGCTTCTTTTAGGGGCACATCAGCGAGGAGGAGCTCGCGGAGTTTGTGGCGGAGCGTGTGTCGCCGGGCTTCGAGGCGCGTAGACCGAGGCAGGGGGAGGCCATCAACACTTTCTACGAGGACGAGCTCGCCTTCCCCATCTCGCATTTCGAGGTGGGGTTGCGCCTCCACCTCTGGCCGGAGATCCGACAAATCCTGAAGTACTATGGCGCAGTACCTGCGCAGTTAAACTCCAACGTCGTCGCGATGATGGTGGCGTTCACGAGCTACCTCCGGCGGGAGAGGATTGAGTTCAACCTGACAATGTTCAGGAAACTCTTCTCCTACAAGGTGACGCCGGATGGGTTCGCCTACTTTGGCGGCTCGCTGATCAAGGTTCGCGAGATCGCGAACAAGCATCACACTTGGATGACCAAGATCGCCTTCATCAAGGGCGATCTCGGCAACATCCCCTACTCGCCCCAGCAGAAGGGCGAGGAGGTCTACCGCCCCCCTGCCGTGTCCGGCAACGACGCCGAGCTCCACAAATACTTCATCCACAAGGATTTCGAGGTCGCCTTCCTGCGAAGGGGCCTCGACGCGCTCCTCCCTGTTCTACCCGACGAAGGTATTGTTCTCTCCTCATCTTGCCGAGCTCACCCGATTGTCGAGCTCGTCATATTGCTGCTGAATTTCTTCTAACTTTTTCCAAGTATTTTCTTGCAGGGGAGCGGATAATTCCCGTGAACCCGCCATTTGCGGACTCAGGGCTACACACGGACCCTCTTGCTTGCGAGAGGGCGGCGGCAGTGGCCTGCCAAGATGAGGCGGCCCTCTCTCAACCCTCTTTCAGCAAGAGGCGACCTGAGGATGCGGGGTCGAACCCGCCACACCGTCAGCGACTGCCAAAAAAGATGAGGAAAGCCCTGTTGGCTCCGCGGGGGCAACAACAACAACAACATCAACCCAGCCCCAAATACATAAGCTCGTCTGAGACCCCTCCCGACGCGTCACTAGAGAGCCCGCTGAAGGAGATCACCAGCAAAAGCTGGAAGGGCGGGGAGGCTCCTTCTTCTACGGCGGCGATCTCCCCACCCCCTTCAGCGAAGAGGGAGGCTCGCGAGCGCGGGGCGCCGAAACAACATCCCCTCTTTAACTTAGGGGGCGGTGGATGGACTCGGCGGGCGAGCCCATGGTACAGTGGGACGAGCTAGCCCAACGGGTCTCCATCGCCACTCTGCATCTGTCCTGGCATGACCGCGAGCCCGCCACCGGCCATGCTTATGCCCTCGGCTTCGGCCTCTATGGCCGCGAGGATGCCGAGGCCTACAAGAACATGACCCTCCAGCAGCTCGGCCATGAGGGTCTGCAGGCCCACCTGCGGACCATGGAGCTCCACCACATGCTGACCCGCCGCAGCTTTGCCCCCAGCAATCAACTCCTAAAAGCCGAGCAGGCCCGCAATGTCGCCAAGGACAAGGTTGCTGATCAGGCAAAGCAGATCGGCATCGCTGAGGGCCTCCTCGCCCAGGCCGCCGGCGGACTGGTAAGTGTCAAGTTCTCCTCTGCTCTTTTACTTAGAAAATTTTGCGCTGCTGCTAACCGGGTTTTCTCTTTACCAGGATGCCAAGGCCGCAGGGGAGCTTCAGGCTTGCAATGCCAAGCAAGGGCAGGAGATTAGCCAGCTGCGCGCCCGCCTTGCCGAGCTGGAGGGGGCGAACGCGAAGCTGAAGGAGGAGAATCAGCATCTCAACCGCGAGGTCCGCCGCCAGGCGGAGATCTTCTTCCCGGCAGCAGGCTCCGATCCTTCCCTCCCCTACAAGAGGCCGCGGATCTTTGGCGAGGCTGATCTCGCCGAGAGGCTACGAATTAACTCCATCCAGGCTGCCGAATGCACCCTCCAAATGATGAAGGATATGGGGGTGCTGGTGTAGGGGTGCGAGGAGATCTCTGTCAGGGACCTGATGTTAAATTTTCTCAACGTGGTCAGCAAGATAGCCCAAACGCCAAATTAATATCTTCGGAACTACCCAGTTCTCACGTTGAACCAGCGGAAAAAACCAAGGAACAAAGGTTAATCCCAACAAACAATGAAAGCACAAGCAGGTCTGTTATTCATTCACTTCTTTACAACACGAGGCATACATAGCGAGACATGATTTCGCTAGTATAACAGCTGTAAACAGAAAGCACAAAAAAACAAGCTGGGCGGACAGCACCGGAGTCCGCCGAGACCGCCGAGGTCGCCGAGTCCGCTGAGATCGCCCGAACTTAGCTACAATTCGCCGAATAGCACGGAGTCCGCCGAAGCCGCGAGGCCGCGCGGACACACCGTTATTCGTCTCCTGCTGAAGCTGAACTGAGGAACACCCCCTTCCCGCCTGAGGCCGGCGGACAGGTTATTGAAGCTGGTGTTGAAGTTGGAGACCGGGCGGTCTGTCTTGGCGGGTTGGAGACCGCGCGGTCTGGCGGTTTGACTCGGCGACTTGTAAACCGGGCGGTCTAGCAATCTTCACAGGTGACCTCTCTGCATCTCTTATTGTAAGCCGTGCGGTTAGTCCTTCTGTCTAACCGCGCGGCCTGTGCGGTTTACTTTGTACAGTCCGCTTAGCTTGTAAATTTTAGTCCCACATCTCTTATTTGTATTCTCTCTTCTCTCCTCCATTCTATATAAGGGAGGGCATACCTTTGTAATAGTTATCTTTTTTGGATAATAAAATTTCGATTATTCAAAAGTTTATTCGGCTTGTTCTCTTCTTTTCGCTTCTTTTCTCTACTTTCTAACATGGTATCAGAGGACACGGTCTTTTCCTCCTGATTCTGTGCGCTCTCTGTTGTTCGCGGCTTGTCTTCCGCGTTCTGCGGCTTGTTCGCGGCTTGCCTTCTCCTCTGTCCGCGCGGCTTGTTTCTATCCGCGCGGCTTGTTTCTGTCCGCTGCCTGTTTGCGCGGCTTGCTCTTCTTGTTTCTCTTCTCCTACTGCTCTTTGTCGCAGCGACCTATTTCCGTGTCGCCGCGCTCCTTGCTCTTTCCTACCGCTCCGACTTCCTAGTCGCTGCGGTCTGTCTCTGTCCGCGTGTGTTGTCTCTGCACTCGCGGTTTGCTGCTGTGATCTGCCTGACCGTGCGGGTTGTTCCTTTCTTACCTGCATCTTGGTCGCGGTCACCTGCTCTTCTCCTCTCTTCTGTTCGCTCGGCCTTTTCAGTCCGCGCGACCTCTTCCCCGCTGTGCCCTTGACCGCATTCTCGCAACTGCTGTGATCTGCCTGACCGTGCGGGTTGTCCCTTTCTTACCCGCATCTTGGTCGCGGTCACCTGCTCTTCTCCTCTCTTCTGTTCGCTCGGCCCTTTGCAGTCCGCGCGACTTCTTCCCCGCTGTGCCTTGATCTGCATCCTAGCCGCTCGTGTTCACGCGGCTTCTTCCCTTTTGTTCCCGCCGCGGTTTCACGCGGATTCTTCCTTGTTTGAGCGGCCTCTCCGCCTCTTCGCTCTTAGCTGCTTATCTTGTTAGTCGCCGCGACCTCCTGGTTTAGTCGCGCGGCTTGTGCTCTGCACCTTGGTCGTGGCCCTTCGTGTCGCTGGTGTGTTGTCACCGAGACTGCTGCAGTTTCTTCTTCCTCCCTTCATGGCTTTCGCCTCGGTTGTCACGTCTTCTGGTCGTGCACACGTTGTTACTCAGGGCAAATGGCTGATCGACACTGGTGCTACGAATCATATGACCGGCCATCTCCCGTGTTTCTCTCTCCTAGAAAAACATGCTCGCTTGCCCCCAGTTACTCTCGCTGACGGCTCTTCATCATCAGTTCATGGCACAGGGATAGTTCATGTCACCCCGTCTCTTCACTTGGCGGATACTCTATACGTGCCCCAGTTCTCGTGCAACTTATTATCTGTTACATCTCTTTGCAAGCAATTACAGTGTTCCGTCACATTTACTTCTACTTCTTGCTCTTTTCAGGATCCGGACTCCCAACGGACGATTGCTACTGGGACTGAGAGTGGCGGCTTATACTTCCTAGACAACATTTCTGCTTTTTCCACCTTCTCCTCCACCTCCACAGATCTTCTCCAATGGCATCTCCGCCTTGGTCATGCTCCTCCCCGTCTTCTTCGTCAACTTCTGCCCCACCTTCCTCCTCAAAGTCCTCCGCTCAACTGTGAGGCCTGTCAGCTTGGCAAGCATCACCGCTCCTCCTTCCCTCCAAAGCACGTTCGTAGCTCTACCCGTCCGTTTGATCTTATCCACTCCGACATCTGGGGTCCTTCTCCTACTCTTACCATTGGTCGGGGTAGTTCCTATTTTGTCACGTTCATTGATGATTTCTCTCGCTGTACGTGGGTGTATCTGTTAAAAGATCGCTCCGAATTATTCTCTGTATGGACATCCTTCTATCTCATGATCAAAACTCAGTTTGATGTTTCTATCAAAGTTTTTCGGTCTGATAATGCCGCAGAATATCTCAGTCGTGACTTCTCTACATTCTGCATGCAAAATGGGATTCTTCATCAAACTAGTTGTGTCTATTCTTCACAACAAAATGGTGTAGCCGAACGCAAAAACCGACACCTGCTCGATGTCGCTCGCACCTTGATGACCCAGATGCATGTTCCTCGCTCCTATTGGGGCTATGCTGTTCTCCTTGCCTGCTACCTCATCAATCGCATTCCTCCACGGTTCTCCATGGCCAAACCCCGTTCTCCATTTTGTATCCGGGCAAGGAGCCGTTTCCTCTCCCTCTCCAAATCTTTGGATGCACTGCCTTTGTGCATGCCCCTTCTGCCACCCGTGATAAGCTCTCCCCTCGCTCCACCAAATGTGTCTTTCTGGGGTATTCCACCACTCATAAAGGCTACTGTTGCTTTGATCCCGTCCTTCGTAAGCAGTTCGTCTCTGCTGACGTAACCTTCTTCGAGAATACCTCCTACTTCTCGGATGCCTCTTCTCCTCTTATCCCAGCTTCTGATTCTCCTGCCGTTCCCTTCGTTCCCTCGTCTCCTCCTACACTCTCCACCACTACACTGTCTCCACCCCTCCTCTTCCTCCACCTCTCTCTCTCCCTTCCCCACCACCCTCTCCCTCCTCTCCGCTGTCGTCGCTCTCTTCTCCCGGGCCAGCTTTCTCTACCACGGATGCTCCGGATGCCGCGGACCCGGCTGACCTGGATCTTCCTATAGCTCTTCGCAAAGGGGTGCGGACGTGCACCTTACACCCCCTTGCTGCTGTTGTTTCCTATGATCGTCTTACTCCTTCTCGCAGGGCCTTTGCACTGGCTATCTCTGCCACTGCCACACCCCGCTCCTATCAGGAGGCCCTTGCTATTCCTCACTGGAAGATGGCCATGGATGAGGAAATGGCGACCCTCACTGAGCGGGGTACCTGGACTCTTGTTCCTCCTCCCTTTGGCACTGATGTTGTTGGCTGTCGCTGGGTCTTTGTGGTCAAATTTAGCCCAGACGGCACTGTGGATCGGTATAAGGCTCGCCTTGTGGCTAAGGGCTTTACTCAGACCTATGGGGTTGATTACTTTGACACCTTCTCCCCTATGGCTCGTCTCAGCACAATCCGGGTTCTTCTCTCTGTGGCCGTCAATCGGGATTGGCCAATTTCTCAGCTGGACGTCAAGAATGCCTTCCTTTATGGTGATCTTCACGAGGCCGTTTACATGGAGCAACCTCCTGGGTATGTTGCTCAGGGGGAGACACGAGTATGTCGGCTGCAGAAGGCAATCTATGGCCTCAAGCAGAGTCCTCGAGCTTGGTTTGACAAGTTCAGCAGTATTGTGGCGGCTGTTGGTTTTGTGCGAAGCTCTGCTGATCACTCTCTCTTTATTCGCAAAACTCCTTCTGGGCTGGTTGTTCTTGCTGTATACGTCGATGATATTCTTCTCACTGGCGATGACCAGGAAGGGGTAGCCCTGACAAAGCTACATCTTCGCCAACATCTGATCACTAAAGATATGGGCTCTCCAAAGTACTTTCTGGGGATCGAACTCTCTCGGAAGCCCGACTCCTTAGTTCTCTCTCAGCGTAAGTATGCCCTTGATCTTTTAAAAGAGGCAGGATTGACTGGAGCTAAACCTGCCCGATGTCCCATGGCTATTGGGGAGGACAAAACCTGGACAGATGATTCGCCTCTTCTTTCAGATAGTTCGCGGTACAGGCGTCTGGTTGGTAAGCTCATATATCTCACAGTGACCAGACCCGACATTTCTTATGCTGTGGGCAAGGTGAGTCAATTCATGCAAGCGCCCAGGGATTGTCATCTTCAGTCCGCCTTGCGGATCTTGGAATATGTCAAAGCAGCGCCTGGGAAAGGATTACTGTTTCAGAAGAATGATCATCTGAGGATTGAAGCCTACTCAGATGCAAGTTATGCTGATGACAAAGGGGATCGCAAGTCTACCTCAGGTTTTTGCACCTTTGTTGGGGAAATCTGGTGAGCTGGAAGAGTAAAAAGCAGTCTGTTGTCTCCAGGTCCAGTGCAGAAGCTGAGTATCGCAGTATGGCGTCAACCACTTGTGAGTTGAAATGGTTGCGGGCTCTCATGCTAGATTTAGGAGAGGTGTACAACCATCCTCTACCTATGTTCTGTGATAACAAGGCCGCCATATACATCTCCAAAAATCCGGTATTCCATGAAAGAACAAAGCACATTGAGGTTGACTGCCATTTCATTCGTGAAGAGATTTTAAAAGAACAGATTTGCACTCCGTTTGTCACATCTGATAAAGAGCTAGCCGACATCTTCACCAAGCCAGTCTCCGCCTCGTTTCTGCATGTTTGCGACAAGCTGGGCATGATTGATATATATGCTCCAGCTTGAGGGGGAGTGTTGAAGTTGGAGACCGGGCGGTCTGTCTTGGCGGGTTAGAGACCGCGCGGTCTGGCGGTTTGACTCGGCGACTTGTAAACCGGGCGGTCTAGCAATCTTCACAGGCGACCTCTCTGCATCTCTTATTGTAAGCCGTGCGGTTAGTCCTTCTGTCTAACCGCGCGGCCTGTGCGGTTTACTTTGTACAGTCCGCTTAGCTTGTAAATTTTAGTCCCACATCTCTTATTTGTATTCTCTCTTCTCTCCTCCATTCTATATAAGGGAGGGCATACCTTTGTAATAGTCATCATTTTTGGATAATAAAATTTCGATTATTCAAAAGTTTATTCGGCTTGTTCTCTTCTTTTCGCTTCCTTTCTCTACTTTCTAACAGCTGGCAAAGATGAAACAGAGCTGACAAGCCGCAGAGCGACCTCCTGCTGAATCTGCAGAGACCGCACACTTCCAAGTACTTGACCGAAGTCACAGCCAAACTCCTGGCTCCTTGAAGCTACCCGCGCGACCTGCACACAGCAAACGTCAGCACTGAAACAATCCGTGCGGACTGACAAACTGAGACCGCAGCACTTCGCTCAACCCAACTTACTGTTCACTCAAGTTACTGTAGACCTGCCAGGGGGGTCCTATTTATAGGCGAGGTGAGGAGTGTGGTCACCGCCCTAGAGATAGAGACACCGCCCCAGCCCGCGCGATAGCAAAACACCGTCCGCCGAGTCCGCAAGGACTTAGCCGGATACCAAGGAAAACCGCCAGGAGCAAGGCAACATTGGCGAACCCTTTCCAGTCCGCCCAAGCTATGCGGACAAGGCATCAGCCCGCAAAGCTTCTGACCACTGCAGGACAGCAACCCCCTTCAATGGCTGTCCGCACCAACCCGAGGCAGTCCGCAAGACTCACACCTCAATCCGCCACAAGTCCACGACCAAAGGCAGATAGCAACAGTCCGCCCGGTCACAGCGGACTTGGCGGATACCGCGGACACCATGGTCTTGACACAGAATGTGACCAAGTCCAAAACCATCAAGGGCTAATGCGAGCATGGCGAACTCAAACTCCCGTCCGCCAAACACCTTAGCACAGACCGCCAGCAGTCTGCAAGTTCCTCGCACTCCTGCCCAACGCAGCAGCCATCTCCCGGACTCCATAATCCAGTCAGCCAAAGACCTCCACAGCAAAGCACCTGCTGTGTCACCAGAGCTCGACAAGGCCTCAGCCAAGCTCTAAGCACAGTCCGCAACAGCCCACACCGCGGACACACCAGTCCGCAAGCTTCCCGCGGACATGAGCCAAACCGCCTATCAGCACAAGCTTGCACCCGCGGCCACTGAGCAATGCACCAGTCCGCAAGCCTCTATCCGCTCAGTCTGCTCCTTGGCTAAACCAAGGCCAACGTCCTATCCGCAGAAACCAGGCCGCACAGTCCGCGAACTCCATGCAACAACCTGCTCAGACGACAGCCGGCTTTCCACTAAACCTTCCGCCAGGCCGCACATCACAGTCCGCCCAGTCCGCCTAGTCCGCCAAAGCTGTCCGCCCAGGCCGCCCGGCCTGTCCCGTCAACCACTTCCACTTCACAAAATTCAACACTCCCCCTTGAAGTGGGAAGTGGTGACCAAGCCCAGCAAGCTGCGCAAGCGCTCAAAGGGCCCCTTCGACAGTGGCTTCGTGAAGATGTCAGCAAGATTATCTTCACTCCGAACATGCCCGACCAGCAGAGATCCTTCCAACACCTTCTCCCTGATGAAATGGTGATCAATCTCTATATGCTTGGTCCTGGCGTGACACACTGGATTGTTTACCAGTTTGAGAGCACTCTCATTGTCACCCCGGAGTAAAGTAGGCCCTTGCACTTCTTCATGAACATCCTCTATAAGCCTCCTCAACCAAACGGCTTCCCGAGCAGCCAAGGCCGAAGCCTTATACTCCGCCTCCGTGGTTGAAACCGACACTGAGTCCTGCTTCTTGCTACACCACGAGATGCTAGCTGAACCGCAAGTGAACACATAACCTGAAGTGGACCTTCGATCATCCGAATCACCGCCATAGTCAGCATCCGTGTACCCGAGCAACGCAAACTCCGAGTCCCTTCTATAGAGGAGTCCCATGTCAGAAGAAACCTTGACATACTTCAGAATACCCTTCGCTGCCACTAGATGAGATTGTCTTATTTCAGCCATATACCGACTTACTCGGCCAACAGCATAAGCAATGTCCGGCCTTGTAATCGTCAGGTAAATTAAGCTCCCAACAAGAGCCCTGAACACCAAGGGATCATGAAGAACACTTCCCTCATCTCGTCGAAGCTTCAGCCCAGGTTCCAGTGGAGTAGAGCACTTCTTCCCTTCGCTCATGCCGAACCGCTTGACAATGCGATCAGCATACCCTTTCTGGCAAATGAGAACCCTGCACTCCTTCCTTTCCACTTCAAGACCGAGAAAGTGATGCAACTCTCCCAAGTCTTTCATCTCGAAGCGTATAGCAAGCTCAGCCCTGAGCCTTGCTACTTCCCCTCCGAGTTCCCTGTGATGATCATGTCATCCACATACAGCAGGACCAAGACTTGCAGCTCCCCTTCTTCTTGACGAACAAGCTTGAATCCGAGTTGGAAGCAAGGTATCCACAGAATTGCAAGTACTCTGCAATCTTCCCATACCAAGCTCTAGGAGCTTGCTTCAACCCATAGAGAGCCTTCCTGAGTTTACAGACATAGTCTGGATGCTTTTCAGAGACAAAACCAAGTGGCTGATCCATGAAGATGTCCTTGTCAAGTCTCTCCGTAAAGAAAAGCATTCTTCACATCGAGTTGCCACAACCTCCATCCCTTGCTAGCAGCCAAGGCGATCACCACTCTTACTGAAGTCATCTTCGCAACTGGACTGAATGTCTCCTCATAGTCTTCTCCATACTGCTGTGAGAATCCTCTAGCGACCAGGCGAGCCTTGAACCGATCAATGCTCCCATCAGCCTTCTTCTTCAACTTGTACACCCACTTGCAAGTAACCGGAGTAATGCCATCAACCTTGGGCACAAGGTCCCAAAGGTTTCATTCTTCTTCAAGAGCATCAATCTCTTCCTTCATGGACACTTTCCTCACTCCTTCACCCCAGTGGCCTCGTTGAAGTTTGCAGGATCTCACTCATCCAGAGGACCTGCAAAGAAGCAGGAGACAAAGCTCACTGCATTCCCATCACAGTACCGAGTCGGTGGCTTAACCAACCTCTTCAATCTCCGAAGAAACGGCTCCTTGCTCACTTCTTTCATTGCTTCTTCGGGCTCCACTCCTACCTGGGGCAAGCATTGAGCAGTGCTCCCCCTACTTCCTGAGCCAGAAGGCTCAGCCTCGGAGTTAGAAGCAACAGGAGCTGCTGGTGAAACAGCAAGCTCCTCTTCCAAGCCTTCAGCAGCCGCCACCGGTGCTTCATCAACCTTGCTACTTCCGGTTAGCTCAACCGAGCCACCTCCATATGACGTCAGCTCGTCAAAGACAACGTCGCTTGATACCACGAACTTCCTTCGTCACAGGGTCCATGCATTTCCATCACTTCTTCCGCTCATCATAGCCAACAAAGACAAGCTTCCTTGCCTTTCGCATCCTAGCTTTGTCCACGTGAAGCATCCGGGACATGCACGTAGCAAGTTGAACCGAACACCCGAAGGTGTCCCACACTCGGCTTCTCCTTCAGCAACAGCTCAATATGAGTCTTCATGTTGATAGGGCTGAGTGGCATCCGGTTGATGACGTAAGCAGCACAAGACATCCCTTCCGCCCAAAAGGACCTTGGGACATCTTTCGCATGAAGCCAGCATTTGCAGGTCTGCGTCAGATGACGGATCTTCCGCTCCGCTACCCACATTTTGTTGTGGAGTGTGAGCACAAGTAAGCTCCACGTTGGATCCCGTACTTCATGCAGAAGTTAAGAAAACTCGGAAGGAGACAAACTCACCCCCGTTATCAGTTCTAAACTTCTTGATCCGCAAGCCAACCCGGCCTTCTACCAACTCCTTAAACTCCACAAACAACCGGAAGGCTTCTGACTTCTCCTTTAAGAAGTACACCCAAGTATACCTTGAGTAGTCATCAACCGAGACAAGCATGTATCTGCTTCCAACAAGGCTGACAGTAACCGTCAGTCCCATCAGGTCACCATGAATACACTTCAATGGTGTCTTGCTCCTTGTTTGTGATTTATCAAACGGAAGGCGATGTGCCTTGCCGTATTGACAGCCCGCGCAAACATGCCCGTCACCAAAGGAGGACAACTTCGGCAACCCCTTCACCAGACTTCTACTCGCCATCGCCTTCAGCTTGTCCATGCCAACATGCCCCAGCCTCTCATGCCAGATAGCAGCGCTATCATTGGCCCTCATTCTATCAACATAAGAATTGGTGGCAAGAACAAACAAGTTCTTCACCCTCCTCCCTACATGCGCAACATCAGCCTTCACCGCTGATACGTTGCGAAGGAACCTCACGTCTGTTGGCCCAAACAGAACGTGATAACCAGCGTCCACCGCATTGGTCACCGAGAAGAGGTTTTTCTTCATGCCCGGCACGTGATACACACTCCTTAACGTGAGTGGCCCCTGATCACTACCCAAAGACACGACCCCCTCTTTCTCTACTGCATAAACAGTATTATCAGCAGTGATAATAGCTTCATTACCTGAGTAAGCCTGCATGGAGGTGAACTTCGATTTGTCTTCGGTGAGGTGATGACCACACCCGGAGTCCACGATCCACTCGCCGTTGAAGTCCTCAGCAGACAAGGCCCGGACACAAGTGCCCGTCATAAAAGCTCCGCCCCATTCTGCTTCTTCACTTCTTCGAGCAAGCCTCCTCCTTTCCCGCAGCATGCCCAGGCTGCAGTTTGACCTTGCAGTCCCGCTTGAAGTGCCCTCGCTGATGACACCGGTAGCACTTCAAGTTCTTCTTCCAGTCCTTAGGAGCATTGCTCCTCTCCGGTGGATATGAAGTTGAAGTCTCCTTCTCACCAGCGGCCTGCACCTTCTTCTTCTTCTTCCCTTCCATCCTTTCTCTTGCCTGAGAAGAGAGCTTCGCTGCCTTCCTGATTCAGGTTCACTCCAGCCATCTGCCTTGCCAAGCTTTCCTGCGATGCAAGCAGATTCTCAAGCTCCAGCAAAGACGGATGAGTAGCCCACCCTTGAACAGATGTGACAAAGGCCACATACTCCTTCCGCAAGCCTCGGATAATGTGCCTTTTCATCTTCGCCTCAGAGATAGGCTCATCAGGATCCAGTGCCGACAGCTCAGCACACAAGCTCTTCATCTTTAAGAAGTACTTGGAGATGGAAAGATCTCCCTGAGTTGCCCTGGCCAACTCATTCTCCAGGAACTGAAGCCGCGCCACATTCTTCCTATTGAACAACTCATCAATGGTTGTCCAAATATCAGCAGCCGACTCACATCCAACGATGTGATCAAACAGTTCCGGAGACACGGCTCTCTTCAGAATGAACTCCGCCTTAGCATTTGTTCTTCTCCAGAGCCTAACCTGCTCAGCAGTACCGAAAGCAGCAGTGACTTCCTGCCTGTCGTCACCACCAACGACTTCCCACAGCTCCTCGCCAAGAAGATAACTCTTCATGCACGACTTCCACTTCTTGAAGTTAGTCGGCGTTAAGAGTTCAATACCCAGACCTCTTGCAAAACTCCCTTCCATTGCAACACCTGTTGACAACCTTTCAGAAGCTCCGAGCAATGACACAGGTTGATCACCACTCAGTCACTGAGTAACAACACTGGCTGACTTCTGCTCACGCAACTGAACCTGCCTCTGATACCATGTTAAATTTTCTCAACGTGGTCAGCAAGATAGCCCAAACGCCAAATTAATATCTTCGGAACTACCCAGTTCTCACGTTGAACCAGCGGAAAAAACCAAGGAACAAAGGTTAATCCCAACAAACAATGAAAGCACAAGCAGGTCTGTTATTCATTCACTTCTTTACAACACGAGGCATACATAGCGAGACATGATTTCGCTAGTATAACAGCTGTAAACAGAAAGCACCAAAAAACAAGCCTGGGCGGACAGCACCGGAGTCCGCCGAGATCGTCGAGGTCGCCGAGGTCGCCGAGTCCGCTGAGATCGCCCGAACTTAGCTGCAATTCGCCGAATAGCACGGAGTCCGCCGAAGCCGCGAGGCCGCGCGGACACACCATTATTCGTCTCCTGCTGAAGCTGAACTGAGGAACACCCCCTACCCGCCTGAGGCCGGCGGACAGGTTATTGAAGCTGGCAAAGATGAAGCAGAGCTGATAAGCTGCAGAGCGACCTCCTGCTGAGTCCGCAGAGATCGCACACTTCCAAGTACTTGACCGAAGTCACAGCCAAACTCCTGGCTCCTTGAAGCTACCGCGCGACCTGCACACAGCAAACGTCAGCACTGAAACAATCCGCGCGGACTGACAAACTGAGACCGCAGCACTTCACTCAACCCAACTTACTGTTCACTCAAGTTACTGTAAACCTGCTGGGGGGGTCCTATTTATAGACGAGGTGAGGAGTGTGGTCACCGCCCTAGAGATAGAGACACCGCCCCAGCCCGTGCGAAAGCAAAACACCGTCCGCCGAGTCCGCAAGGACTTAGCCGGATACCAAGGAAAACTGCCAGGAGCAAGGCAACATTGGCGAACCCTTTCCAGTCCGCCCAAGCTATGCGGACAAGGCATCAGCCCGCAAAGCTTCTAACCACTGCAGGACAGCAACCCCCTTCAATGGCTGTCCGCACCAACCCGAGGCAGTCCGCAAGACTCACACCTCAATCCTCCATAAGTCCACGACCAAAGGCAGATAGCAACAGTCCGCCCGGTCATAGCGGACTTGGCGGATACCGCGGACACCATGGTGTTGACACAGAATGTGACCAAGTCCAAAACCATCAAGGGCTAATGCAGCATGGCGAACTCAAACTCCCGTCCGCCAAACACCTTAGCACAGACCGCCAGCAGTCCGCAAGTTCCTCGCACTCCTGCCCAACGCAGCAGCCATCTCCCGGACTCCATAATCCAGTCCGCCAAAGACCTCCACAGCAAAGCACCTGCTGTGTCACCAGAGCTCGACAAGGCCTCAGCCAAGCTCTAAGCACAGTCCGCAACAGCCCACACCGCGGACACACCAGTCCGCAAGCTTCCCGTGGACATGAGCCAAACCGCCTATCAGCACAAGCTTGCACCCGTGGCCACTGAGCAATGCACCAGTCCGCAAGCCTCTATCTGCTCAGTCCGCTCCTTGGCTAAACCAAGGCCAACGTCCTATCTGCAGAAACCAGGCCGCACAGTCCGCGGACTCCATGCAACAACCCGCTCAGACGACAACCGGCTTTCCACTAAACCTTCCACCAAGCCGCACATCACAGTCCGCCCAGTCCGCCTAGTCCGCCAAAGCTGTCCGCCCAGGCCACCCGGCCTGTCCCGTCAACCACTTCCACTTCACAAAATTCAACACCTGATGCCGAGCTTATTCCCGGCGACGCCCCCCAGCGAGAAGGAAGATAGCCTGGACGCAATGTTCAGGAAGGGCTTCCCGGACCAGCCAAGTGAAGGGGAGGATACGTCCGGGGGGGGGGGGGGGGGGGGGGGGGGGGGAGGGGGGGCAGGCCTGAATTTTTATATTCTTCTTTTTGGTTTACTCGCCGAGGGGAGCCACTGTAAACATCTTTTGTAAACACTTTTATTTAATGAAAGAAAGGTTTTTGATCATACCCGTGCCACTTCTTCTTTTTTTTGTTTTCTATTTGCTGTGCTCTGTATATCCGCGAGTACTTCCCCAGGCGACCTCGCATAGACAGGTACTGCGAGTAGGATAGTCATTAGTACGCGCCCGCGAGAGGGTATGTTTTGAGTGCTTGCCGAGCTTCAGACGATTCGGGAGCGGGCTGCTCTCTGCCCTTGTCACGCCACCTCATCTTGCCTGTGAGCCATCCAGGTTGAACTCAGAAAATCTTCTAAGTAAAATAGACGGGGTGAAGTGCCCTGGCATGGCTCGCCTTCCTTCAGCGAGGTCCTGAGACCTGGCTCGCTACCCCTTTGCTGATGCCGAGCTGGGTTTGGCGAGTCCAAACTCGCCTGTGCAGAACCTCTCCCCCTTATTCCTTGGCATTCGAAACTCCTTGGTCTTTACTTGGCGAATTCAAGGTCGATACCATTGAGTGACTTCCTGCCCTGTCAGCTAGGTGAGAGCCTGACAGCGGGATCCGCTCGAGGCCAAGGATGACACCGAGTGACTTCCAGCCCTGCCAGCTATGTGAGAGCCTGATAGCGGGATTTGCTCGGGGTCCACTACTAACACCATCGAGTGACTTACAGCCCTACCAGCTAGGTGAGAGCCTGACAGCGGGATCTGCTTGAGGCCAAGGATGACACCGAGTGACTTCCAGCCCTTCCAGCTAGGTGAGAGCCCGACAGCGGGATCTGCTCGGGGCCAAGGATGACACCGAGTGACTTCCAGCCCTGCCAGCTAGGTGAGAGCCTGACAGCGGGGTCTGCTCGGGGTCCACTACTAACACCATTGAGTGACTTCCAGCCCTGCCAGCTAGGTGAGAGCCTGGCAGCAGGATCTGCTCGAGGCCAAGGATGACACCGAGTGACTTCCAGCCCTGCCAGCTAGGTGGGAGCCTGACAGCGGGATCTGCTCGGGGTCCACTACTGTTGAAACCCTAGTTCTGATTTGGGCAAGGATCACTATTAGGAATATTAGATTGACCCAACATGTATAGTCATGGGTCATAGGACTATTTCCATGACAGGTCTTTCAGAAGAACTCTCCAGAATTGCTGAAAGAAATCTGAATAACAGATAAGACAAAGTCAGAGAATCAGATCGACGATCGTCGAATGCAGTTCGACGAACGGCGATCTCCGGTCGACGAATTCTGAGTTGCTTCACTGAACTCAGATCGACGATCTCAAGACTCAAGCAAGGCTGTGTCGACCCATCACAACAACTGTGTTGACACTCTACAATTCTCTCAGCTCGACGAACACAGAAACTGAGCTCGACAAACTGCAAGCTCCGGTCGACGAACGCAGGCAAGATATTCAGCTCGACGAATCCAGCTGAGTTCGACGAATGTCGAACTCAGGTCGACGATTTCTGTGCAATCAGTAACAGTTTGCATAATTAATTGAGGATTAATTACAGTCAACATTCCCAGTGAAAATAGTCATTCAAACGGGCAGCTACAGAAGATTAATTATGGATCAACTCCCAATGCATCTTCTACTCTCGGGAATGCATCATCCGTTATCAAGTCAAATGAATTCAAAAGGTTTTGAATTCAGGAATATAACATACAGAGAACAGTCGTCGTGAAGGGGTTCCAGGATACAGAAATGCAATAGATAGTCGCATACATACAGTACAGCTTTCTCCCTTGACATAAGGAAGGAAGAACTCGGCATCAATCAGAACAATCATCAGTGTTCTTCATTGGCTCCAGGCTTCAAGAGACAACCATTCAATATCAGTCTAAGAAGCTTGCTGGAGACATCATCACCTTGAAGACCTGTCACCCTGAAGCAGTGCTCCAGTATTCCTGATCCATTCAAGATCTCAGGGGGAGCAATCTGCTGAAATCAATCCACAAGTCTTCTTCAGTTGTTATTGAGAAAGAGAAAACACCATCACCCCTTTTTCCATCCTCTGTACAGGGTTTTAATTCCCTTCAAAATTATTCCTGGTTGCAAGTCTCCTACCAAAAGACTTGAGGTTTTGGTTTTTGAGCACTTGATCAAAAGCTCATTGGTGGCAGGGCACCTGATCAAAAACCTGAGTGGATTCCTACCAGGGTGGTAGAAGAGTGGACTACCCAGATTTGGGGAACCACTATAAAATCCTTGTGTCTCTTCTGTGTTGCTTGATTTCTTTCTTACTTTATTTTTGTGTTGTGATTTGTTTTATTTGGGATTTAACTCTGATTAGTTTTAGTTAAGATCTATCACCCCTTACAAACTTGTATCAGAGGTTATCTCTCAGTTGCTGTAAGAGGGACTTTCAATTGGTATCAAAGCGAGGTTGGTTAAACTACCACACCTTAAGAGGTTAGTTACTTTGGTTGTATAGGCTAACACCTGAACCAAAACGATCTGATTGATCTTAAATATCTTTAGAGTTATCATGGCACAAATTGATGAGTTTTCAAGCACCAGACTCCCCATGTGCAATCTAGATATGCTTGCACTATGGAAGACAAGGATTAGATTTTATATGGACTCCATTGATGAAAACATCTTTAAATCTATTTTGTCAGGTCCAGCTCAACCTCAGAAAACAACAAGTCCAAATGCTGTTCCATCATCTCAATGGACAGATGCCCAGAAAAGATGAAGATTGCTGATGCACAAGCAATGAACATTCTGGCACAATCAATGTCTGATGACATTTTTGAGGAACTTGCTGAATGTTCATCTGCAAAAGAGATGTGGGACTCCATCACAGCAATGGCTGCTGGATCAGCAAAAGAAAGAATATTTAATGCTGAATCCTAGAGTGACTCAGATGCTTCATCCTGGACGACTAAAGATGAAGTAGAGGCAAGAGCAAGAGAGTTTTGCCTAATGGCAATAAATGCTTCTTGCAGAAGCAATGATGAAGAATCAGAATCAGATGAATCAAAATCTGAATCAGAAGAGGATCAGTTAATCTCTTCCCTTGATTTTTCATCAGATCATTTTAACACTGATTTTAAAAATATGTGTAAAGATTTAATTAAATTCGAAAAGGAAATAAAATTTCTCAGAGAAAAAATAATTACTTTATCCTCTGAAAATTTAAAGCTTAAACAAGATTTACAAAATTCTTTTGAAAAAATAAGCATTTTAGAATCAAGTAAACTAAAAGAAAAATTAGAAATGATAAATGAAAATACTTCAGAAAATAAAAATCTTCAGAAAATTTTAGTTCAACATAATTCGTCGAACCGAGCTCGACGAAAACAACACTATTCGTCGAACTCTGCTCGAAGAACTATGAATAGAGATTTTAATCTCAACTGTTCTAGAATCTATGCTCGACGAAATAGAAATCATGCGTCGAACAGAGATCGACGAAAATGGTATACAGATAGTTATTCTATGAACAGAGATCGACGATCTCAATACCATTCGTCGAACTCCGCTCGACAAAATTACTTAAATTCATCGAACTCAAAATTTCAGAGCAGGAATTTTAACTCATTTCCAGATAATAATCAAAGTCAACATTTTAGGAATCCTTTCACTGAGTGGATCATCCCTCTTAGGAAATATCATCCACTTGGATACAAGGATCAACCTGAATGTTCTTTTATTTCTAATTACTATAAAAGAGAACCAGGACCCAAGGTTATCTGGGTCCAGAACTCCTAACATTTCCTGCAGGAAAAGAATTCAGTCCAGCCAATATAGAGGAATAGTGATCTCTGCTAGTAATCAAAAGCTATGTTTCCAGCCAATATAGAGGACAACTCAGTGGTTGAAGAGAGAGGTTGTTAACTCTCGAAGTTATGATCCTAATCAGAATTGGGCAAGGATCAACAATAGTTGTAACAACAGCAACAACAACAGCAATAGCAGAAGTACATGATCCAGATTTAATTGTATTTAATTGCCTTGTATTTTACTTATATTTATGTAAATAGTGTCCGTACCCAAATAGGGGGAGATTGTTGGAATCCTAGTTCTGATTTGGGCAAGGATCACTATTAGGAATATTAGATTGACCCAACATGTATAGTCATGGGTCATAGGACTATTTCCAGTACAGGTCTTTCAGAAGAACTCTCCAGAATTGCTGAAAGAAATCTGAACAACAGATAAGACAAAGTCAGAGAATCAGATCGACGACCATCGAATGCAGTTCGACGAACGGTGATCTCCGGTCGACGAATTCTGAGTTGCTTCACTAAACTCAGATCGACGATCTCAAGACTCAAGCAAGGTTGTGTCGACCCATCACAGCAACTGTGTTGACACTCTACAGTTCTCTCAGCTCGACGAACACAAAAACTGAGCTCGACGAACTGCAAGCTCCGGTCGACGAACGCAGGCAAGATATTCAGCTCGATGAATCCAGCTGAGTTCGACGAATGTCGAACTCAGGTCGACGATTTCTGTGCAATCAGTAACAGTTTGCAGAATTAATTGAGGATTAATTACAGTCAACATTCCCAGTGAAAATAGCCATTCAAACGGGCAGCTACAAAAGATTAATTATGGATCAACTCCCAATGCATCTTCTACTCTTGGGAATGCATCATCCGTTATCAAGTCTGTTGAAGTTGGTGACCGGGCGGTCTGGCGGTCTATCTCGACGGGTTGAAGACCGCGCGGTCTGGCGGTTTGTCTCAGCCGGATTGGAGACCGGGCGGTCTAATGGTCTCCCCTGACATCTTCTTCTTCTCTTGTGGTAGCCGTGCGGTTAGCCCTTCCTCTGTCTAACCGCGCGGCTTGTGCGGTTTGTTTTGTATAGTCCGCTTAGTCCTGTAAATTTTTAGTCCCACATCTCTTATTTGTATTCTCTCATCTCTCCTCCATTCTATATAAGGGAGGGCATACCTTTGTAATAGATACCTTTTTCAGATAATAAAATTTCAGATTAAAACCATTTCGGCTTGTTGTTTGTTCATTTCTAACATGGTATCAGAGCACACAGTCTTTTCCTTCTGATTGTGTGCGCCCTCTGATTCTCGCTGCTTGTTTCTGATTCTTGCGACCTGTCTTTGCAGCCTGTCCTCTCTTCCGCCCGCTGCTCTGTTCGCGCGGCTTGTTGCTTCTTTTCTCTAGCTGCTCTTCTTCGTCGCGACCTGTTTAGTTGTCGCTGCGACCTGCTTCCTTCTAGCCGCCTGTTTGTTCCCTAGCTGTGCGGCCTGCTTCTGTTCGCCCGGCTTGCGACTTGTTGTTGTCGCTGCTGCTTCTTGCTTCCTCTTCTCTTCTGTTCGCACGGACTTTTCAGTACGTGCGCGCTCTTCCCCGTTGTGCCTTAGTCTGCTTCCTGCCCGCTGCGGTTTCGCGCGGGTTGCTCTCTTCCTCTCCCCGCGGCTTTCTCCTTCCTTTTTTGCGACCTGTTTTCGCGATCTCCTCTATGCGCCGTGATTTCTTCTCAGTCGCCGCGACTATTGCCTTCTACCCGCTCCTGCTTGCTAGTCGCTCCGGCCTCATCTTTAGCCGTGCGACTTGTTCTCCTCTGTTCGCCCGCCTTTTTCAAGCCGTGCGACTTCTTTCCCTTTGCTTTGCTCTGCTTCTTGGTCGTGTCCTTCCTAGCCGCACGACCTGTTCTCTGTTCGCCCGCCTTGGTTTCCTCCTCGCGGCTTGTTCTTATCGCCGCGGTTTGCTTCCCTCTTGCTTCCATGGCTTCCCCCTCCTCTAGACTGTCCGCCTCGGTGGTCACCTCTTCTGGTAGTGCTCATGTTGTTACTCGCGGACGATGGCTCATTGACTCTGGTGCTACAAATCATATGACGGGCAATCCTCAGTGTTTCTCCCTTCTTGACACACATGCACAGTTGCCCTCGGTCATTGTTGCGGATGGGTCTCCCTCACCCGTCCATGGGACGGGCATGGTTCAAGTCACTCCATCTCTCTGCCTAGCTGATACCCTCTATGTGCCCAAGTTTCCGTGCAATTTATTATCGGTTACTTCTTTATGCAAGCAACTACGGTGTTCTGTCATATTCACCCCTACCTCTTGTGCCTTTCAGGATCCGGACTCCCAACGGACGATTGCTACCGGGACTGAGAGTGGTGGCCTCTACTTCCTCGATAATGTTTCTGCTCTCTCCGCCTTCTCCACCTCCTCCACAGATCTTCTCCAATGGCATCTTCGCCTTAGACATGCTCCTCCCCGCATTCTACGCCAGCTCCTGCCCCACCTCCCTCCTCATCATCCTCCTCTAAACTGTGATGCCTATCAACTTGGCAAACATCACCGCTCGTCCTTCCCACCAACGCAAAGTCGGGGCTCTTCCCGTCCGTTCGACCTCGTTCACTCTGATATTTGGGGTCTCGCTCCTACCCTCACCATCGGGCGGGGTAGTTCCTATTTTGTCACATTCATTGATGATTTCTCTCGGTGTACGTGGGTGTATCTTCTCAAGGATCGCTCCGAGCTGTTCTCTGTTTGGACCTCATTTTACTCTATGGTTAAGACTCAGTTTGATACATCTATTAAAATCCTTCGTTCTGACAATGCTAAGGAGTATCTTGGCCACGACTTCTCCTCCTTTTGTATTCATCATGGTGTTATTCGTCAGACAAGCTGTGTCTACACCTCCCAACAAAATGGGGTGGCGGAACGTAAAAACCGTCATCTCCTTGATGTCGCTCGCACTCTGCTGACTCAAATGCATGTTCCTCGATCCTATTGGGGCTATGCTGTCCTCCTCTCCTGCTATCTCATCAATTGCCTTCCCTCCGCAGTTCTCCACGGTGCTATCCCTTCTCCCTTCTTTATCCGAACACGGATCCCTTTCCTCTTCCCCTGCACATCTTTGGGTGCACCGCCTTTGTGCACTCTCCCGCTGCCACCCGTGACAAACTCTCACCCCGTGCCACTAAATGTGTCTTTCTGGGGTAGTCTCCCACTCAGAAAGGTTACTGTTGCTTTGACCCCGTTACCCGCAAGCAATTTGTCTCTGCGGATGTCACCTTCTTTGACAATGCATCTTACTTCTCTCCCGCTTCCTCCTCTCCTCCTCTTGATCCTACTGCTCATACCGACCCATCCATTCCCTTTGCTCCCACTGTTGTTCCGCCATCTCCACCATCTCCACCATCTCCACCATCTCCACCATCTCCACCTCATCCACCATCTCCACCCTCTACTCCGCTTTCTCCCTCCACTCCGCTGCCATCTCTCTCTACTCCCGGGCCAGCTCTCTCCACCACGGATACTCCGGATACTGAGGCACCTGCTGACCTGGATCTCCCCATTGCTCTTCGCAAAGGGGTTCGGGCATGTACCCAACACCTGCTTGCTGCAGTTGTTTCCTACGATCGTCTTACCCCTTCTCGCAGAGCTTTTGCACTGGCTATCTCGGCCACTACCACCCCCCGTTCCTACCAGGAGGCCCTTACTATTCCTCATTGGAAAGCTGCCATGGATGAGGAAATTGCTACTCTCACTGAACGGGGTACCTGGACCCTTGTTCCTCCTCCTTTCAGCATGGATGTTGTTGGTTGTCGATGGGTCTTCGTGGTGAAGTTTCTCCCAGATGGCAGTGTGGACCGTTATAAGGCTCGCCTGGTTGCCAAGGGTTTTACCCAAACTTATGGCGTTGATTACTTTGACACTTTCTCTCCAGTGGCTCGTCTCAGCACTATTAGGGTTCTTCTCTCTGTGGCTATCAACAGGGATTGGCCCATCTCGCAGCTTGATGTTAAGAATGCTTTCCTCTATGGTGATCTGCAGGAAGATGTTTACATGGAGCAACCTCCGGGGTATGTTGCTCAGGGGGAGCAACGGGTATGCCGGCTCAAGAAGGCTATCTATGGCCTCAAGAAGAGTCCTCGTGCCTGGTTTGACAAGTTCAGTGGCATTGTTTCGGCCATTGGTTTTACAAGAAGCTCAGCAGATCACTCCTTGTTTGTTCGGAAAACAGCCTCTGGTCTTGTTGTTCTTGCAGTGTATGTTGATGACATTCTTCTTACTGGCGATGATCAGGATGGGGTATTGATGACCAAGAAACATCTTCGTCAACATCTGGTCACAAAGGATATGGGCTCCCCAAAATACTTTCTGGGGATTGAAATCTCTCGGAAGCCCGACTCCTTAGTTCTCTCTCAGCGTAAGTATGCCTTGATCTTTTAAAAGAGGCAGGATTGATTGGAGCAAAACCTGCCCGATGCCCCATGGCAACTGGAGAAGACAAAACCTGGACAGATGATTCGCCTCCTCTTTCAGATAGTTCACGGTACAGGCGTCTGGTTGGTAAGCTCATATATCTCACAGTGACCAGGCCCGACATTTCCTATGCTGTGGGCAAGGTGAGTCAATTCATGCAAGCACCTAGGGAGTGCCATCTACAGTCCGCCTTGCGGATCTTGGAGTATGTCAAAGCAGCGCCAGGGAAAGGATTACTTTTTCAGAAGAATGGTCATCTGAGGATTGAAGCCTACTCAGATGCAAGTTATGCTGATGACAAAGGGGATCGCAAGTCAACCTCAGGTTTTTGCACCTTTGTTGGGGAAATCTGGTGAGCTGGAAGAGCAAGAAGCAGTCTGTTGTCTCCAGGTCCAGTGCAGAAGCTGAGTATCGCAGTATGGCGTCGACCACTTGTGAGTTAAAATGGCTGCGGGCTCTCATGCTAGATTTAGGAGAGGTCTACAACCATCCTCTACCTATGTTCTGTGATAACAAGGCCGCCATATACATCTCCAAAAATCCTGTCTTCCATGAAAGAACAAAGCACATTGAGGTCGACTGTCATTTCATTCGTGAAGAGATCTTAAAGGAACAAATTTGCACTCCCTTTGTCACATCTGATAAAGAGCTGGCTGACATCTTCACCAAGCCAGTTTCCGTCTCGTTTCTTCATATTTGCGACAAGCTGGGCATGATCGATATATATGCTCCAGCTTGAGGGGGAGTGTTGAAGTTGGTGACCGGGCGGTCTGGCGGTCTGTCTCGACGGGTTGAAGACCGCGCGGTCTGGCGGTTTGTCTCAGCCGGATTGGAGACCGGGCGGTCTAACGGTCTCCCCTGACATCTCTCTTCTTCTCTTGTGGTAGCCGTGCGGTTAGCCCTTCCTCTGTCTAACCGCGCGGCTTGTGCGGTTTGTTTTGTATAGTCCACTTAGTCCTGTAAATTTTTAGTCCCACATCTCTTATTTGTATTCTCTCATCTCTCCTCCATTCTATATAAGGGAGGGCATACCTTTGTAATAGATACCTTTTTCAGATAATAAAGTTTCAGATTAAAACCATTTCAGATTAAAACCATGTGGAAATCACCCGTCACCACACATCTTCCCAAAACCCCGAGGTGATGTAAGGGGGGATGGGGTTACATGAACACAAAGGATCGCCTACTACAGGCGATGTGGGACTAACCCCAACCACAGGACCGCGGGGATATTCCGCCACACAAGGGGGCCCACCGGGGTCAACACCCAGACCTGGAACGCGATGGGGAAAGCCCAAACATGCGGTCCCACACACACGTGTCCTGCTGGCTAATATAATCTCAACACACCCCCGCAGCAGGACAACCTGGCTCTGATACCATGTGGAAACCACCCGTCACCACACATCTTCCCAAAACCCCGAGGTGATGGTAAGGGGGGACGGGGGTACATGAACACAAAGGATCGCCTACTACAGGCGATGTGGGACTAACCCCAACCACAGGACCGCGGGGATATTTCGCCACACAAGGGGGCCCACCGGGGTCAACACCCAGACCTGGAACGCGATGGGGAAAGCCCAAACATGCGGTCTCACACACACGTGTCCTGCTGGCTAATATAATCTCAACAAAGTCAAATGAATTCAAAAGGTTTTGAATTCAGGAATATAACATACAGAGAACAGTCTACTCGAGGCCAAGGATGACACTGAGTGACTTCCAGCCCTGCCAGCTAGGTGAGAGTCTGATAGCGGGATCTGCTCGGGGTCCACTATTAACACCATCGAGTGACTTCCAACCCTACCAGCTAGGTGAGAGCCTGACAACGGGATCTGCTCGAGGCCAAGGATGACACTAAGTGACTTACAGCCCTGCCAGCTAGGTGAGAGCCTGAGAGCGGGATCTGCTCGGGGTCCACTACTAACACCATCGAGTGACTTCCAGCCCTGCCAGCTAGGTGAGAGCCTGACA
The DNA here is from genome assembly GCA_039583875.1 of Platanthera guangdongensis. Lineage (NCBI taxonomy): Eukaryota > Viridiplantae > Streptophyta > Magnoliopsida > Asparagales > Orchidaceae > Platanthera > Platanthera guangdongensis. The sequence continues at coordinate 47,679,375 of CM077163.1, read as the reverse complement.
ACGGGATCTGCTCGAGGCCAAGGATGACACCGAGTGACTTCCAACCCTGCCAGCTTGGTGAGAGCCTGACAGCGGGATCTGCTCGGGGTCCACTACTAACACCATCGAGTGACTTCCAGCCCTACCAGCTAGGTGAGAGCCTAACAGTGGGATCTGCTCGAGGCCAAGGATGACACCGAGTGACTTCCATCCCTGCTAGCTAGGTGAGAGCCTGACAGCGGGATCTGCTCGGGGTCCACTACTAACACCATCGAGTGACTTCCAGCCCTGCCAGCTAGGTGAGAGCCTGACAGCAGGATCTGCTCGAGACCAAGGATGACACCGAGTGACTTCCAGCCCTGCCAGCTAGGTGAGAGCCTGACAGTGGGATCTGCTCGGGGTCCACTACTAACACGATCGAGTGACTTCCAGCCCTGCCAGCTAGGTGAGAGCCTGACAGCGGGATCTGCTCGAGGCCAAGGATGACACCAAGTGACTTCCAGCCCTACCAGCTAGGTGAGATCCTGACAGCAGGATCTACTCGGGGTCCACTACTAACACCATCGAGTGACTTCCAGCCCTGCCAGCTAGGTAAGAGCCTGACAGAGGGATCTGCTCGAGGCGAAGGATGACACCGAGTGACTTCCAGCCCTGCCAGCTAGGTGAGAGCTTGACAGCGGGATCTGCTCGGGGTCCACTACTAACACCATCGAGTGACTTCCAGCCCTGCCATCTAGGTGAGAGCCTGACAGCGGGATCTGCTCGAGGCCAAGGATGACACCGAGTGACTTCCAGCCCTTCCAGCTAGGTGAGAGCCTAATAGCGGGATCTGCTCGGGCTCCACTACTAACACCATCGAGTGACTTCCAGACCTGCCAGCTAGGTGAGAGCCTGACAGCGGGATCTGCTCGAGGCCAAGGATGACATCGAGTGACTTCTAGCCCTGCCAGCTAGGTGAGAGCCTGACAGCGGGATCTGCTCGGGGTCCAAGTTCAATTCATTCCTTCATGCGAACTCACAGCGACAATATTGGCATACGAAAAGAGTTTTCATTAAAAATCAAGGCACAACTTACAAGCTTCAAGGAAAAAAGCGTTTTAAGTCGTCACCACTCCAGGTGAGACTTAGGGTCTCGCCCTCCACATTTTGGAGTCGATAACCTCCCGATTTTAAAGCCACCTTTACAATAAACGGTCTTTCCCAGCTGGGGTTGAGTTTCCCTACGGATGCCGACCTCCCTGCTGCATCCACCTTCTTTAGCACCAAGTCCCCTTCCACAAACTGTTTGACTCTGACATGCTTGTCAAAGTACTAGGCCATTCTCCTCTTCACCTCTTCCTGTCGGATGGCGGAAAGGTCCCTCAGCTCTTTCACCATGTCAAGGGAGAGCCGCAGTTCCTCCTCGTTCTCTGCCTGCCATTCTTCTCTGCCTTCCTTGGCCGTAACGACTCGAGGTGTTCGGACTTCAAATTCTGCGGGGAGCACTGCCTCGCACCCATGAGAGAGTTTGAAGGGAGTCTCTCCGGTAGCTGTGTTGGGGGTGGTTCTCAGGGCCCAGAGAACCGCGGGAAGCTGCTCCACCCAGCTCCCCTTCAAATTCTCCACTTTCTTCTTGAGGAGGTTGACGATGATTTTGTTCGCGGCCTCCACATGCCCGTTGCTCCTAGGGTGATGGACCGAGGCGAACCTGAGGTCGATCCCGAGCTGCCCGCAGAAACTGGTGAACTCAGCGCTGGCGAACTGGGGCCCGTTGTCCGTGACAATGGCCTGGGGCAGCCCATGGAGGCAGATGATCTCTCCCCAGATGAAGTTTCTGATAACCTGGGAGGTCACCTTGGCCAGCGCCTTCACCTCCAACCACTTGGAGAAGTAGTCGATCATTACTAGGAGGAACCTCCTCTGCTCACTGGCCTGGGGGAATGGCCCAACCAAATCCATTCCCCAAATGGCGAAGGGCCAGGGGGCCGTGATACTTTTGAGTCGCTGGGCCGGCTGTAGCTGGAGGGGGGCAAACAGCTGGCATTTATGGCACCTTCTTGCGAACTTCGTTGCATCATGGCCCAGGGTGGGCCAGAAGTACCCTTGCCTGACAATCCTCCCTTCCAGGGTCCGACTCCCGGAGTGGCTCCCACATTTTCCGGAGTGGACTTCCTCCAAGATTCTTTGTACCTCCCCCTCGGCCATGCAACGAGCCAACATTCCCGAGAGTGTCTTCCTGTACAGCTGCCTGTCCTGGAGGAGGTAGTATGCTGACTTATGCCTTAGCTTCTTCTTATCCGCCCCTTCCGGATACTCTCCTGTGGAAAGGAAAGCTACAACCGGGTCCATCCTTGAAGCCCGTTGATCTATCTCCATGAGCTCCCCCTCTTCGATGGAGGGGCGGAATAGGTCGGTGATGGTACCTCCCACCCGAGGACCGTGCTTTGCGAGCTGATCGACCTGCTCACTTTCCTCTCGGGGTACGTGCTGGATGGAGAAAGTTTGGAACGTGTCGATGACCCCCTTTACTTTGGCTAAGTACAATCGCAGGGTAGGCTCTCTTGCCTCAAACTCCCCGTTGATCTGGGAAGCTACCACCATGGAGTCAGTAAGGACCTCCACGTCCAGCACCCCCAGCTCCCTGGCCAGGCGCAACCCTGCTATCACGGCTTCATACTCGGCTTGATTGTTAGTGATGGGAAAGTGCACTACCACCGTCTGCTCAATCCTAGTCCCTTGAGGGCTCTCCAAGATCACCCCCACTCCTAGGGAATGCCTCCCCGAGGCGCCATCCACCTTTACCTTCCAAGGGGTCAGACGAGTGAGCTCTTCCTCCGCCACCTCAACCACATAATCAGCTAAGAAGTCGACGATTGCTTGAGCTTTGATCAAGAGGCGGGGGACAAAGGAAACGTCAAACTCACTCAACTCTACCGACCATTTGGCCAGCCTGCCAGAATGCTCCACCCCCTCAAAGATGTTGCGGAGGGGATGGTCAGTCACCACTCGGATTGAGTGTGCCTGGAAATAAGGTCGTAGCCTTCGGGCTGAGATGATCAGGGCGAAGGCCAGCTTCTCCAAAATTGGATACCGGAGCTCGGCCTTCCTCAGGACCCGACTCACGTAGTAAATAGGGAGCTGCTTCTTCCCCTCCTCCTGAACTAGGACGGAGCTCAAGGCCTCCACCCCGACCCCGAGATACAAGAACAGATCTTCCCCCTCCTTGGGCCCTGAGAGCAGCGGAGCCTGGGTCAGCTGCATCTTGAGGGCTTGGAATGCCTCCTCGCACTCCTTGGTCCATTCGAACCTTTGACCGCCCCTTAGCGTTTTGAAGAAGGGGGAGCACTTTTCCCCAGCCCGGGAAAGGAACCTACTCAGCCCTGCCATTTTCCCTGTTAGGCACTGTACTTCCTTGGTATTCCGTGGTGTTCCTAGCTCCATGATGGCCCTAACCTTGTCAGGATTTGGCTTGACCCCCACGGGGGTGAGGAGATGCCCCAAGAACTTCCCCCGGCTAGCCCCGAAAACACACTTCAGAGGGTTCAGCCGCATCTTGTACTTGCGCAGGGTAGCAAAGGTCTCCTCCAGGTCTTGGAGGTGGGATTCCACATCCTGACTCTTGATCATAAGGTCATCCACATACACCTCCAGGTTCCTCCCCTTTTGCTCTTTGAAGACCCAATCCAGCATCTTCTTGTAGGTCGCCCCTGTGTTCTTTAGCCCGAAGGGCATCATCTTGTAACAGTAGCATCCATCACCCGTGATGAACAAGATATCCTTGATGTTCGGGGGGGGGTGCATCCTGATTTGATGATAACCTGAAAAAGCATCTAGAAAACTCATTACTGAAAAAACAACGGCTGAGTCAACCAGCGCGTCGATCCGAGGCAAAGGATACAGTCCTTAGGACAAGCTTTATTAAGTAAAGAAAAATTGATACACATCCTCCACCGGCCGTCTCCCTTTTTGACCATGACCATATTGGAGACCCAGCCGGGGTATTGGATCTCGGACACGAAGCCGGCCTTGAGGAGCTTAGCCACCTCTTCTATGATGGATCTCGGACACGAAGCCGACCACTTCTTGGACGGGGTGTGTTCCCGGGTCCAGGTTGAGACGGTGGCAGGACACATCCGCGTCAACCCTCGGCATCTCTGCGGCGTTCCATGCAAAGATGTCAACGTTCTTCTGGATGCACTCCAGCATCCTGCCCTGGTCTTCCGGGGTCAGCCCTCCGCTGACGCGGACCTTCTCCACCCTGCCACCACGGGTGAGAACCTCTAACTCCACCACTTCCTCTACAGCCTCCAACCTGGACTGCTCTCCCCATCCTTCAGCATCCCTCTCCTCCGGGACTGGAATCTCCACCTCCACCTCGTCTTCCACGGCCATCACCTTGGCCATCTCCTCCTAATTTCTTCCTGCTGCCTTCTTCTCAGCGTAGCTCTCCACCTCCAGCTCCTCCCTGCCAGCTTCCTGCTCAGCCTCCTCCATCCTTCGCCCCATCTCCTCGGCTCCCTCCTGCCAAGAGATGGAGTTCACGGCGGTGACATAGCATTCCCGCACCACCTTGGGGTCTCCCCTGACCCTGACCTGAATCCCCTCAGCGTTGAACTTTAAGCATTGGTGGAAAGTTGAGGGGACGCAGCGGAAGGCGCTGATTAGGGGCCTCCCAAAGATGGCGTTGTAGCTGCTGGGGGCATCCACAATGACGAACCTGCAGTTTCTGGACTGCCCTCCCGGGTGACATGGAGGCCGACTCATCCCTCCACTTCCTTCTTCTCCCCCGAAAACCCGAACAAGGGTCCGTCCGAGGGCAGCACCCTCTTCGCCTCTACCTTCATCGCGTCAAACGCCTTCTTAAAGACGACGTTGACGGAGCTTCCGTTGTCAACGAGGATCCGGGAGACGGTAAAATTTTTGATGGCTGCCTTGATGACCAGCGCATCACAGAATGGATCCTCGTGATCTGGCATGTCGTTTCTGGTGAAGGTGATCCTCTCCTCTGGGGGTGGGGTCTGGGATGTAGAGGCAATGCTCCGACGGTACATGGTGTGGAGGCTCGTCTTGCGGGAAGCCTCGACCCCCCCCCCCTCCCCGTGGATCACTCTGATCCCTTCTCGGGTACCAACATCCACCGGGTCTTCACAACGGTCCTCCTCTGCCCGAGGCAGGACCTCCTCGATCCTTACTTTTTGGCGCCCCTGCTACAGCTGCTCCCTGTTCCTCTCATTTCAAGGAACTCCGGGCACGTGGTTGTGGTGTGCCCCTCCTCCTGATGGAAGTCGCAATAGGGCAACTCCACCCTAACTTCTCTCCTCCTTCTCCTCACTACTCTCCTCCTCTCCCCCAAGGCTATGGCCATAGCCTCCTCCTGATCGGGGAGTCGGGGCCTATGGGCCTGCCTCCAGCCCGGGGGTGGAATTGATCTTGCCCCCTTGATAGCGATCCCTTCCTTGGTATCATCATTGTGTCCCCTGCCCTTGCCACTCAGGTCTCCAGCCCAGCCAACGGTCGGGCTCCTGACGCCCCACCTCGACTGCTGCTGCCCTTGGAGCTGCCTCTGCTCCCTCTGTCGGGGCTCTCCTCTCCTCTCCTCCTATCCTCTCCCTCCTCTCGACTCCTTCTCCTCCTCCGTGGCCCGCCTGGCCAGCTTCCGCGCAAACTCCGAATTTGACGCCTCCCCGTCAACTTCTCTTGCCGCCCTCTCCATCAGCTCCTCGTAGGAGAGGGGGGGAACTCTCTTCAGCTCCATCCTGAAGAACCCCTGCTGCAGGCCCAGGGTAAAGGCCATCATCAAACTATGGCCCGACATCTCCTGGACCTGAGTAACCTCCTCTTGGAACCGATCCACGTAGCTCCCCAGGGTCTCATTCACCCCCTGCTTGATGTGCAACAGGGATTCTGACTCCTTCTTTCTCCTCTTCGAGGTAGTGAACCTCAGCATGAACCCCCGGTGCAGGTCCTCGAAGCAGTAGATGGAGCTGGCCGGTAGCTGATGGAACCACTCCCTTGCCTTCTCCTTGAGGGTGATAGCGAAGAGTCGGCACTTGAACCCGTCTGACATCTGCCGAATGGAGACTACATCCTCGAACCATTGAACATGCTGGACCGGGTCTCCCTTCCCGGTGTAATAAGACATCTCGGGTTCCCTGAACCCATCTGGAACTGGAGCTGAAGAGACCAACTCGCTGAGGGGCTGCCTCCCCCTGCTGGGCGAGCTGGCGAATCTCGCGAGCCTAGCTCGCCGAACTGGCCTCGACCTGCTGAGCCAGGGAAGAACTCGCACCCCTGGCCTTCCTCGGCCACTTCCTTCCCAGCTCGCCTGTCGGGGGCGTCCTCGCCCAAAGAGGGGGCGGCCGCGATCTGGGCTGCTGGGGTCGAGCACTCGGCCCGCGTGCCGAGTGCGAACTTGACGAGGTTCAGCACCTCACTCCTGAAATCCTCGAACATCCTCACAGTGGCGAGAGGCAGGGGGCGGCGAGTCCGGACTGTCAGATCCCTGTCCTCCCATCATCGAACTCGCTGCAGCTTTTCTGCACTGACCATGCTCCACGCTCACAGCACCAAAATGTTGAAACCAAAAAACGGTCTCATGTGGAGTTCACCCTTGGGGAAGGGGTGGTTTCGCGCCTACTTCACTCCTGCAAGCAAAACAACAAAGAAAACAAGGAAAGACCGACCCAAGGGCTCGGCGGGGAGGACCCACCACACACCCGGAAGATCTGAGAGCGCTTCCCCTCCTTAGCCAGAGGCCGAGCTAAGGTACCCTCAGAAAGCACTTGAAAACTGGAGCAGGAGAGCACAGGAAGCATGCCTTCTGAGGTACCCCTTGGGTCCTATTTATAGTTTTTGGAATCTGAACTGCCAATAACCAAATGAACTGACCTGAAGTTACCAGAAAACACTTGGTTGGGTCTGCCAACAGCCAAACTCCGTTGTTTTGAAGGGCTATGGGCAGACCAGCGGGGGCAAAATAGTAAAAAGTACCTCACATATCCAGGCGAGCTGGGGAGCTTGATCACCTCGGTAGGTCCCGCTCGCCTGCTATTGTCGAGCTCCGTTGCGAGGGCGCGAGCTGGGACGGTGAGCTCGCCCATCCACTGGTCGCCATCAGTTGACCTGAGCTAGACGATTCTTGGACTAGCTCGGCGAATGCCGAGCTCGGGGTCGACGAATGCCTGATCTCCGGTCGACGAATGCCGATCTCCGTTCGACGAATGCCGAGCTCGGGCTCAGCTTCTCTACTGCCGAGCTTGCCCACTATCTTCAGCCCGATCTGTCTGGTTCCTAGCAACCTTGCTCGCCGGACACGGGGTTGTACACCCGTGTCCCAGGCCGTGTGCCCCCTGCCAAATTCCAAACTTGGCTCAAAACGCCTCCCGTCGCTCTTTTGAGTTTCAGGGCGTTACAACTCTCTCCCTCTTAAAAGAATTTTGTCCCCGAAATTACATAAAGGAAAGATAAACACAAAATTTAAACGGTACCTGAGTGGAATAACTCCGGGTACTCCTCAAGTATGGTCTACTCTCGCTCCCACGAGAGCTCCTCCCGACCATAGTTGTCCCAACGGACCTTGACCATCCTGATCTATTTGTTGCGTAGCCGCTTGACTTCCGAGTCCTCAATTCGAACGGGCTTGACCTTTGTCGTCAACCCATTATCCACCGACACTTGATCCACCGCGATCACATGCGAAGGCTCTTGCACCGCCTTCCGTAGCACCGATATATGGAATATATCGTGTAGACCACTAAGCTACACTGATAGCTTCAACCGATACGCTGCTTCGCCAATCCGCTCCAGAACCTCAAACGGTCTAAGGTACCTCGGGCTTAGCTTCTTCAAGCGTCGCACCCGCGAGACACCCTTGAACGGCTTGATCTTCAAGTACACCCAGTCGCCAACAGCGAACTCCACATTCCTGTGCTTGGCATTATAGTACTTAGCCTGGCAATCCTGATCGATTAGCAACCTTTCCCGAATGGTTCGCACCAACGAAGTAGCATCTTCCACCTCTTGTCGCTTGTACAACTTTGACTCGCCCGTTTCCAACCAAGACAACGGCGTGCGACATCTTCTATCATAAAGGGCCTCGAAGGGCATCATTTAAATGCTTGCATGGTAGCTATTGTTGTAAGCGAATTCCACCAAGTATAGGTGATCTTCCCACTACTTCCCAAAGTCCAGGACGCACATGCGAAGCATGTCTTCCATTGTCCTATTGACCCTCTCGGTCGGACCATCCGTCTACGGATGAAAGGCCGTACTGAAACTCAGCTTTGTTCCCAACATCTGTTGCACCAGTTTCCAATCATTGGACGTGAACCGCCCATCTCGGTCACTCACGATGTTGCGGGGCACACCATGAAGCCTCACAATATTGTCCACATACAGCTTTGCCAATTTCTCAACCGGATCATCCTTCCTATGCGGAATGAAGTGCGACACCTTCGTTAGACGATCTGCGATCACCCAAATGGCGTCGTTCCCCTTTTGCGACCTTGGCAACCCGTGCACAAAGTCCATAGTAATGTCGTCGAACTTCCACTCCGGAATAGGCAAGGACTTCAAGAATCCTCCCGGCTTTTAGCACTCCGCCTTCACTAAGGAGCATGTTTGACACTTCGCCACGTACAGTGCCACATCCTTCTTCAGTCCTGGCCACCAGAACAATTTCTTCACATCGCGGTACATCTTCGTGCTTCCCGGGTGAATCGTGTACTTGGTATGATGCGCCTTGTACAACAATTCCACCCGCAAAGTGCCCACATTTGGGACACACAGACGACCGTCTTTCCAAAGCAATCCATCCTCAATGACAAATTGGGAATTTGACCCATCTAGAGCCTCAACCATGATTTGCTTCATGTTGACATCCATATCCAAAGCCTGCCGAATCCGATCAACCAGGTCACACTGAACTTCCGTCCAGTTCAATAATGCTTCTGCACTTGATTGCTTGTCTACGCAAGAGATCTCCAATGCCTCCAACTCCCGAACCAACCGCTCGTCATGGACCGACAGCCAATTGGCTTGAGCTGGGGCCCTGCGACTCAACGCGTCAGCAACCACATTGCCTTTCCCAGGCACATAGTGAATTTTGAACGTGTAGTCCCCCAGGAACTCCATCCATCTCCTCTGTCGCATGTTTAGATCTTTCTGATCCAACAAATATTTCAGGCTCTTGTGGTCGGTATAGATATCGACCTTCACCCCATACAAGTAGTGCCTCCACAGCTTCAAGGCAAAAATCACGGCCGCTAACTCCAAGTCATGGACCAGATAATTCCTCTCGTGCACTTTCAGCTGCCTCCAGCCATACGCTATCACACTTCCATGTTGCAGTAGGACACAACTCAGTCCACTGCCCGAAGCATCGCTGTAGATCACAAAACCTTCGGTCCCACTCGACAAACTCAGCACAGGCGCTGTGGTCAACCGACTCTTCAGCTCCTCAAAAGCTCGTGCGCACTCCGGCGTCCAAATGAACTTATGCTCTTTCCTCGTCAAAGTCGTGAGGGGTAACGCTATCCGCGAGAAGTTCTCCACGAAGCGCCTGTAATAGCCGGCAAGCCTCAGAAAACTCCGGACTTCCGCTACCGAAGACAACACATGCCACTCTTGTATCGCAATAATCTTCGCCGGATCCACCGCAATGCCCTCTCCACTCACTATATGACGAAGAAACGCAACAGAAGACAGCCAAAACTCGCACTTGGAGTACTTCGCGTACAATTGATTCCTCCTAAGTGTCTCTAACACCAAATGTGGATGCTTGAAGTGATCCTCCTCACTCTGCGAGTACACCAATATGTCATCAATGAAGACGATCACAAAATGGTCCAAGTACTCCCTGAAAGTCCTGTTCATCAGATCCATGAACGCTGACGGCACATTCATTAGCCCAAACGGCATGACCGTAAACTCGTAATGCCCGTATCTCGTACTGAACGTTGTCTTAGGGATATCACTCTCCCTTATTCTCAGCTGATAGTAACCGGACTTAAGATGCAATTTAGAGTACCCCGATGACCCGACTAACTGATCGAATAGATCATCAATCCTTGGGATCGGGTACTTGTTCTTCTCTGTTAGCTTTTTCAGCTCTCGATAATCAATACAAAGTTTCAAGCTTCCATCCTTCTTCTTCACAAAAAGGACCGGTGCGCTCTAAGGCGACGAACTTGGACGCACACAACCTTGCTCCAACAACTCTTGAAGTTGCACCTTCAGCTCTGCCATCTCCTTAGTCGCTAGCCGATACGAAGAGCGTAACACCGGTTTGGCATCACACCGAACCGCCTTAACCATCTGAAGAGCAGACATCAACGTCATGCTCGACCCCTTTCAAGCCCACAAATGTCGTCTCACGACCAGTTCCCAACTTGACTTCCTTGCGATTTCGATCAATGTATGCTTGCTACTCCGAGAGCCAGTCAATACCAAAGATCACGTCGAGCTCCCCTAGCGATAGTAACGACGCTTGTAAGTCAAACTCTTGACTCCCAATCCGTACCTAAACGCAACAGATTCTACTCGCGCGCATTGAGCACCATTAGACAACAATGCATCCAATTTGTCTTTTGCCATCGAAGGAGGTACTCCGACGCGCAATACAAATCCTTTGGTCAAAAGGGAATGCAAAGCTCCCTAAACAAACGCTGCTCTCGCCGAATTAATTGAAAATCAGAACAAAGCTTAGCACAAGCAGTTCTAAGCTAACATGCACAAGGGCAACAAGTATTTAAAGCTAAATTGTTATAACTTTAAGCCGTACCTGTCATCACGACAGCGTGCTTCTTCTCGGACTTGGGACGTCCGCTCCAGCAGTTTCGGGCATAGTGCCCCGGCTTTCCACAATTAAAGCATGCGCCCGGGGTTTGACCCGTAGTCGCCCCAGAAGCACCAGAAGAAGGAGCTGGACCCGAAGTCCTAGCCTTCTTATACCACCTATGATACACAGACTTTGAGGAGTTCGGCATTTTGAACTCCGTCTTCTGCATATCCAAGTCTTTGCTTCCTTGGATTCGATTCAGGTCTCTGGCACTTTGTCTTATACCTGCTCCTGGCATAGCTTTCTTCAACTTCTGAGCATCATTCCGACAATCTCGGGCAAAGTGCCCTTCCTTGCCACACTTAAAACAACCATATGGAGCCTGACCAGTAGACATTTTAGACTTCTTGTTCCTCCTCCTTCGGTATGCCGACTTTGCAGAATCTGGAGAGTCTAGTACCCTGAACTCCGACGTCCGATTGACTTTTGCCAAATCTACTTCCAAAGATCTAGCTGATTCCACCAAGGCTCAGAATCCCAATAATTTTGGTTCTAGCAGCAAAACTCGTAACTCGCCGCGCAGGCCATTATAAAACCTATCGACCATCGACTGCTCGCTCTCCACTTCAGAACCCGAGGAGCGTCTTATCATCAGAAACGATTGCAAATATTCCTCAACTAAGTGCGTACCCTGCACTAAAAGCATGTTCAATTGCTGACCCAAAGGTCCTATAAATGTCGTTTGCTCCATCACACCACCCGGCGTTGGAGTTACCTCAAAATAGAGGATTGCACACGTCTTTCATTTTGTGCACCAATCGCAGCGAACACTGCTTCCACCACAATTCTTATGGTTTCAACGGAGGGAAGGGTTGCAGGCACGTAACTAGGTGCACTATAATCCTCAGAAACCGGATGTTCTGACGGCCCTGCACCACTCCTGGTCACCTATAGTTGTACAAAACACCGTTAAACGACCAAACAAAATTGCAAACAATAATTATAAGAACACACATGTTCCTCAAACACGTGTATTTTCATTCCTAAGTGGACATTCATGGGTTCTTTTATTGTTATAACGATGACGCACACACATATGCTCACCACCCCTTAAAAAGAATTCGCTCACGAATTCATTTTAAGCCTGACCGAAACCAGTAGTTTAATACCAAATTGTAATACCCCCTATCCGTCGCACAACATATAGCAGTAGGTCTGGCCGGGGCCCGACGCCATATACCACAGACAGACCGGGAGGTTACTCAATGGAATACTATCCAACTAATAAACAACGTCCTACACAGAGTCATTCTAACAGAAGCCATTATTAAATGTTACAAATTTAGAACCCAGGCATAAGCATGAATGTCCACTACTCAAAACCACAGGAATGAAGGTACAATACACAAGTACAATGACCTTAAGGCCTTACAATTGTTTACTCAAATAAAATGTGTCTTCCATACCACGGCACGCAGGCCGGTCACACATGAATAAAACAAGTAAACACTCAAAATTTGGCCTTCAAGGGCCGGCTCAGCAACTTGGGCTTTAGCCCGCTATTTACCGCTCGGCTCCGCAGCACCTACAAGCAACAATCCACCGCACGGTGGAAAACAAAAGCAACGGTCAGCTATGCTGACCAAATTATAACGATCCCGCACCCAAACTCGGGGCGGCGATGCTCCTTTCCCTGCACTTTGTTAGCATAACCAAGCAGTATAGATAAACACTTCATCACAGGCGTGGGCACACACGACCACACACCCCGTGCTCTCAGGGCACATTCTCGGTGAACTGGTCAACGTCACGTCAATTTAAGCCATAGACGTTCTCGGTCTCACCACCGCCACTAGGACGGCCAATCTTGCGAGCATTTTTGTCTTTCCAGCATGGGTCACGTCAATTTAAGTCATAGACTGCCGAAGACCCTCATCTATGCCAACGGCTCCCACCGAAATACATAGAGCGGGTACGGTTCCGCCTGACCTGTTGCTCACATCACAACGTCAATTTAAGCCATATGCGCGGGTCAAACCTCCCCGAGTCCCGTTTCCATCACACACTTCACATAACCCGGTTATGTTCAAGTTGGCTCCCAGGCCACCATGTTGGCAGAATCACGTATCTGCCCAGTTTTCCTGGGTGCACCTTGGAGTTAGTCCCCAAGGCTCCCTGTTGCAATCTACCGCGTAGAAAACCCGAAAAACAACCATTCGCGAGGAGTCTTCTCCGGCCATTCATGCAATGCAACATCACCGATCCAGACCAACTTGTCCGGGTAGGCTTCACACATCATGCCTATATCCGTTCTCGATTACGGACTCTACATGTACACAATGGGGACTATTCATGTCTACCCGAAGGAACGCCTCAACGCACCGCAAACTCGCGAGAGCGGGCTTCCTACGCAAAGGAAAAGAGGACTTTACATGTCCTAGGATGAGAATCGTTACCCTAGCATTTTTCCTTAGCGTCTTGGAAATGTATGCGTATGAAAAGCACCGCAATCTCCTCGCCTCCGTAGATCCGAAGTCGGCTTGCGATTTGGAGCCCCGAAGCTCCGCCGGTGACCGGATCTAGCCTCCTTTCTTCTTCCTTGCTCTCCCCTCTCTCTAAACTTTAGAAAGAGAATAACCCAAGTAAAATGGGGTTTTCAAAACCCTAAACCCGGGTATATCCAAGCAAGAACAGCCCCTAGCCGTCAGACCCCAAAATAAGGAAACGCACGACCACGATCCGGAGCTGAAATGCAAAATTTGGGCCGAACACGGCCTGTGACACGCCCGTGTCCAGGGCCATGTTCCCTGTTCACCGTCGAAACCGACGCGTCCCGAAAAGCACACGGGCACCCGACACGCCCGTGTCAAACTTGACATGCCCGTGTCATCCAGAATACGGCCGTGTACTGTGCCGTGTTACTCCATCGACACAGGCCCAACACCAACCCGAGAAGAACACGGGTCTTGGACACGCCCGTGTCCCATTTGACATGCCCGTGTCTATCCGACACAGCCCATGTTCGAAAACCGTGTGTCTCTAAAGAAACAGCCGGCTTCATCCCGTGAAGGACACGGCCTGTGACACGCCCGTGTCCCAGGCCGTGTTCACTGCTCGACGATCGTCGACTCCAAAATTCGTCGACCTCTCGGCCAGATCATCGACCTGAGCACGACACGCCCTGGGACACGCCCGTGTCCCAGGCCGTGTGCCCCCTGCCAAATTCCAAACTTGGCTTCAAAACGCCTCCCATTCGCTCTTTTGAGTTTCGGGGCGTTACATCCTGTCCCTACTGACTCTAGATCCAGAGCCCGTAGAAGCTTCCGTGCACTCTATGGACAACTTCTCAGTTCACTGTTCCTTACAGTTCTTTCGTGTCTCGCTGCTACCCATTTCAACGGCTTCTTCTACGACGTCTGTGGATGCTACTTCAACATGAATGAATCCGTTCTAGATTGCTTCTATCATATCCTGACCACTTTGCTGCTCCGGATCCAGCCGCAGCATACCCCTTCTAGGGCGCTGATCTCTCGCCAAATGTGAAGTTGTGTTGTTTTTGGTCTTTTTATATGGTCTTTTAATTTTCTGTTGCTAATAGTTATTTCGAATCGTCGTGTTATGCCTTCATGCACGTGTTATCCACGTGAGGGGGAGTGTTTGGATGAAGGCGACTCGGATAATCTTTCCCGACTTTTTCGCCTTTATTCCACACGGCCTCCAGACTTATGTCATATGTGTCTCAGCATGATTTCTTTTGATTGGTCGTGTGTTGGGGCACGACTGATGTTTGTTGTTTTAATCTTAGCGGGTTGTGTCGCGTGGGACTGTGTCGTGCAGGACTGTGCCATGTGGGACCGCCCTTTGTGCGTATTATCCCTGATGGATTATCCCCGACGGATTATCCTTGGTTGCCTGGTTGATGATTTACTTAACATTTTTCGTTCTCTTTTGCATGTTGTGTAACACCCCCTATCCGTCGCATAGCATATAGCAGTAGGTCCGGCCGGGGTCCGACGTCGTATGCCACATACAGACCGGGTGGTTACTCATGGAAACCATCCAACCAGTCAACGTTCTACACAGAGCATTCTAGCGGAAGCAATTTATAAAAGTTGCAAATAAGAACCCAGCACTAAAGCATGAATGTCCACTAATCCAAAATAGGAATGTTATACAAATACAAACACAAGCCTTAAGGCCTTACAAAATGTTTCACTTGATATTACATGATTTACAAACCACGACACGCAGGCTGGTCACACATGAATAAAACAGTAAACACTTCCAATTGGGCCTTCGAGGGCCGGCTTCGCAAAAAGGGCTTTAGCCCGCTATTGACCGCTTGGTCCAGCAGCACCTGCAAGCAACAAACCACCGCACGGTGGCAAAACAAGGCAACGGTCAGCAATGCTGACCAAATTATAACGATCCCGCCCCCAACTCGGGGCGGCGATGCTCCTTCCCTGCATTTTCATTAGCATAAGCGAGCAATATATATATTTATTAATATATATATATATATATATATATATATATATATATATATATATATATATATAGTCATTTCATCACAGACGTTGGCTCGCACGGCCACACGCCCCGTGCTCTCAGGGCACATTCTCGGTGAACCGGTCGATGTCACGTCAATTAAAGCCATAGACATTCCGGACTCACCACCGCCACTTTGACGGCCAAACCTATGAGCAATTTGTCTTCTTGGCCTGGGTCACGACAATTTAAGCCATCGACCGCCGAAGACCCTAATCTATGCCAACGGCAAGTGCCACGTACCCTTAGGTCTCTTTAACCGAACGACATAGAACGGGTACGGTTCCATCTAACCCGTGCTCACATCGCAACGACAATTTAAGCCATATGCGCGGGTCAAACTTCTCCCGAGTCCCATTTCCATTACAATTCACATAACCCGGTTATGTTCAAGTTGTCTCTCAGGCCACCAAGTTGGCAAGATCACGCATCCGCCCAGTTTTCCGGGTGCACCTTTGGGTTAATCCCCAAGGCTCCCTATTGCAATCTACCGCGTAGAAAACCCGAAAAACAATCAATCGCGCGGAGTCTTCTCCGGCATTTATGCAATGCAACATCACCGATCCAGACCAACATGTCCGGGTAGGCTTCACACAACATGCTTATGTCCGTTCTCGCTTACGGACTCTAAACAACGGGGACTTCACATATCTACCCGAAAGAACGCCTCCAACTCACCGCAAACTCGCGAGAGCGGGCTTCCTATGCAAAGAAGGAGAGCTACTCATGCTCAAAAATAGAATCGTTACCCTTGCGTTCCTTTTTGGCATCATGGAAAAGTAAGCGGATGAAAAGCACCGCACTAGCTTTGCCTCCGTGGATCCGGAGTCGGCTCGCGATTTGGAGCTTCGAAGCTCCTCCAATGGCCGGATCTAGCTCCTTCTTCCTTCCTTGGCTCTCCTCTCTCTCTAAGCTTTTAGAAAGATAATAACTTATGAAAAGTGAGGGTTTCCAAGTCCAATCCCGGGTATATCCCTTCAGGAACAACCCCCAGCCGTTGGATCATCAATTAAAGAAATGAACGGCTTTGATTCGGGACTGAAATGCCCAATCTGGACCGCACACGACCTCGCACACGCCCGTGTCCAGGGCCGTGTGCCTCATTCACCGTCAAAATCGGCTCGCCTGGAACAACACACGGGTATCGAACACGCCCGTGTTCGACCTGACACACCCGTGTTCCACCTGACACGGCCGTGTGGCCGGCCGTGTACCCCCATCATTTTTCCCCGAAAACAACCCGAGCACTGCACGGGTTCTAGGACACGCCCGTGTCCTTGCCCGTGTCACCTCAACACGCCTGGGCTCCAGGCCGTGTACACGGTCTCGACACTCGACACTTCGTCGAGTGAAGATCGTCGACCTGATGACACGGCCTTGGACACGCCCGTGTCCTAGGCCGTGTGCCTTGTCTCGACACATCGTCGAACAAAGTGTCGACTTCCCAGGACGAGTGTCGACACGGGTTGACACGCCCTGCGACACGCCCGTGTCGCAGGCCGTGTGCCATGTCTCGACACTTCGTCGAATGCAGAGTGTCGACTTCGCGGGCTAAGTGTCGACACGGGTCGACACGCCCTGCGACACGCCCGTGTCGCAGGCCGTGTGCCCAGTCTCGACACAATGTCGAGATCAAAATGTCGACTTCCCGGCTGAGTGTCGACACAAGCTTGACACGCCCTGGGACACGCCCGTGTCCCAGGCCGTGTGCCTGCAGCCAGAACCCAAAACTGGCCCAAAATGTCCTCCGTCGCCCCTTTGAGTTTCGGGGCGTTACAACTCTCCCCCTCTTAAAAGAATTTCGTCCTCGAAATTATATAAAGGAAAGACATGTACAAAACAAAAATTTGTACCTGAGCGGAACAACTCCGGATACTCGTCAAGCATAGTCTGCTCTCGCTCCCAAGAGAGCTCCTCACGACCGCAATTGTCCCACCGGACCTTGACCATCCTGATCTCTTTATTGCGTAGCCGCTTGACCTCCGAGTCCTCAATCCGCACGGGCTTGACCTTTGTCGTCAACCCACTATCCACCGGCACTTGATCGACCGCGATCACTTGCGTAGGCTCTTGCACCGCCTTCCGAAGTACCGAAATATGGAATACATCATGTAAACCACTAAGCTCCACTGAAAGCTTCAACCGATAGGCCGCTTCACCGACTCGCTCCAGAACCTCAAACGGCCCAAGGTACCTCGGGCTTAGCTTTTTCAGTCGCCGCACCCGCGAGACACCCTTGAACGGCTTGATCTTTAAGTACACATAGTCGCCCACAGCGAACTCCACGTTCCTGTGCTTGGCATTATAGTACTTTGCTTGCCGGTCCTGAGCGATAAGCAACCTTTCCCGAATAGTTCTCACCAAAGAAGTAGCATCCTCCACTTCCGATCGCTTATACAACTTTGACTCACCCGTTTCTAACCAAGACAACGGCGTGCGACATTTTCTACCATATAGGGCCTCGAAAGGCGCCATCTGAATACTCGCTTGGTAGCTATTGTTGTATGCGAACTCCACCAAATACAGGTGGTCTTCCCACTGCTTTCCAAAATCCAAGACACACATGCGGAGCATGTCTTCCATGGTTCTATTGACCCTCTCGGTCTGCCCATCCGTTTGCGGATGGAAGGCTGTGCTAAATTTCAACTTTGTTCCCAACATTTGCTGCACTAGCCTCCAATCATTGGACGTGAACCGCCCATCTCGGTCACTCACGATGCTGCGGGGCACACCATGAAGCCGTACTATGTTATCCACATAAAGCTTTGCCAACTTCTCCACCAGATCATCCTTCCTATGCGGAATGAAATGCGACACCTTTGTTAACCGATCCACGACCACCCAAATGGCGTCGTTCCCCTTTTGCGACCTTGGCAAACCGTGCACAAAGTCCCTAGAGATGTCGTCAAATTTCCACTCCGGAATAGGCAAGGACTTAAGAAATACTCCCGGCTTTTGGCACTCCGCCTTCACCAAGGCGCAAGTTTGGCACTTCGCTACGTATAGCGCCACATCCTTCTTCAAACCCGGCCACCAAAACAGTTTCTTCACATCATGGTACATCTTCGTGCTCCCCGGGTGAATCGAGTACTTGGTATGGTGTGCCTCGTACAACAACTCCACCCGCAAATTACCCACACCTGGGATGCACAGACGACCGTCTTTCCAAAGCAATCTGTCCTCCACAACGAATTGGGAATTTGACCCATCCAGAGCCTCTACCATGAACTGCTTCATATGAGCATCCATATCCAAAGCCTGCCGAATACGATCAGCCAGGTCATATTGGACTTCAGTCCAATTCAGAACTGCTTCAACACTTGATTGCTTGTCCACACAAACAATCTCCAACGCCTCCAACTCCCGCACTAACCGCTCATCATGCACTGATAGCCAATTGACTTGAGCTGGGGCTCGGCGACTCAACACGTCCGCAACCGCATTCCCTTTACCAGGCACGTAGTGAATCTTGAATGTATAGTCCCCCAGGAACTCCATCCATCTACGCTGCCGCATATTCAAATCCTTCTGATCAATAAGATACTTCAGGCTCTTGTGATTGGTGTAGATATCAATCTTCACGCCGTACAAATAGTGCCTCCATAGCTTCAAGGCAAAGATAACGGCCGCTAACTCCAAGTCATGGACCGGATAGTTCCTTTCATGCACTTTTAGCTGTCTCGAGGCATAAGCTATTACACTTCCGTGTTGCAGTAGCACGCAACCCAAACCGCTGCCCGAAGCATCACTATAAATCTCATACCCTTCGGTCCCATATGGCGAACTCAGCACATGCGCCGTGGTCAACCGACACTTCAACTCCTCAAAAGCTCGCGCGCACTCCGGCATCCAAACAAACTTATGCTCCTTCCTCGTCCAAGTAGTGAGAGGTAACGCTATCCGCGAGAAGTTCTCTACGAAGCGCCTATAATAGCCGGCAAGCCCCAGAAAACTCTGGACTTCCGCTCCCGTAGCAAACTCAGGCCACTGTTGTATCGCAACAACTTTCGCCGGATCCACAGCAATACCCTCTCCACTTACTATATGACCGAGGAACGCCACTGAGGATAGCCAAAACTCGCACTTCGAGAACTTGGCATACAACTGATTTCTCCTTAGCGTCTCCAGAACCAAGTGAAGATGCTTGAAGTGATCTTCCTCACTTTGCGAGTACACCAAAATATCGTCGATGAAGACGATCACGAAATGGTCCAAGTACTCCCTGAAAGTCCTGTTCATCAAATCCATGAACACTGACGGCGCATTAGTCAGCCCAAACGGCATGACCGTAAACTCATAATGCCCGTATCTCGTACTAAACGTTGTCTTCGGGATATCACTCTCCCTTATTCGCAGCTGATAGTACCCAGCCTTGAGATCTAACTTCGAGTATACCGTCGACCCTACCAACTGATCAAAAAGATCATCAATCTGGGGGATCGGGTACTTGTTCTTCTCCGTCAACTTGTTGAGCTCCCGATAATCAATACACAGCCTCAAGCTTCCGTCCTTCTTCTTAACAAAGAGGACCGGTGCGCTCCAAGGCGAAGAACTCGGGCGCACATACCCTTGCTCCAACAACTCTTGCACTTGAACTTTCAGCTCTGTCATTTCCTTAGGCGCTAGCCGATAAGGAGATCGTGACACAGGCTTTGCACCTGGCACTAGCTCAATCGTAAAATCTATCTCCCGTTGAGGCGGGGCTCCAGGAAGATCTGCGGGGAACACATCAGGGTATTCCGATACCACTGAAATACAATCCAACGTGGGCTTCAACTTTGCAACCTCCACTAGTGTAAAGAACAATTCTGCACCGGAACGAACCGCCTTCACCACCTGAAGAGCAGACATCAACGTCTTGCTCGACCCCTTTAAGCCCGTAAAAGTCATTTCACGACTTGCTCCCAGCTTGACTTCCTTGCGACCGCAGTCAATATAGGCCTGCTGCTCCGAGAGCCAGTCCATGCCAAATATAACGTCGAACTCCACCAACGGAAGTAAAGACGCCTGCAGGTCGAACTCCTGATTCCCAATACGAATCTTAACATCGCAGATCCTATCCGCTCGCATCGAACACCCATTGGGCAACAACACATCCAACTTATCCTTCGCCATCGAAGAAGGGACTCCGGTGCGTGATATAAATCCTTCAGACAAGAAGGAGTGTGAAGCTCCCGTATCGAAGAGTGCTCGTGCCGGATTTTCACAAATCAATACAAATCCTAAACAAGCAGTGGTAAGGTAACATGTACATAACAAGTATTTAAAGAAATTGACTTGCTATAAATTAAACCGTACCTGTCACCACATCAGCCTGTTTGATGGCCTCCTGTTGGCCAAGATTATAGACCCTTGGTTGGGCCGGAGCATAGTGGGAAGCGGTCGACTCCACCACCTTGCCCTTCTCTTCATAAGTCGCTCCCGGCCTTCTCTCGGACTTAGGACGTCCGCTCCAACAGTCACGGGCAAAATGCCCCGTCTTTCCACAAGTAAAACACGCGCCCGGGGTCCGACTCGTAGTCGCCCCAGAAGCATCAGAAGGAGCTGGACCCGAAGTCCTATGCTTCTTGAAAGTCCTCCGATAGCCGGACTTTGAAGTAGTCGACACTTTGAATTCAGATTTCTGATCACCCAAGCTTTTCTTTGCTTGTACATTCTTCATGTCCTTCTCCAAGGACCGGGCAGTGTTGACCAAAGTTAAGAAACCCTGCGTCATCGGCCCCGAGAGTAACCTCAACTCATCTCTCAACCCTTCATAGAAGCGATTAGTATTGCGCTCCTCATCCACAATAGTGGAGCTAGCATAACGGCTCCGACGAGTAAACTCGTGGAGATATTCATCCACGCTCTTCTCACCCTGAACCAACTTCAGAAACTCATTCTCTAACGCTATCCTCTGCGTCGAAGGGAGGTATCTAGCCAAGAACAATCTCGAGAACTCCTCCATCGAGACATCAACAAGTTTCCTACATCTCAACAAGTGCAGCTCCAATCCTTCCCACCACATTCTCGCTTCACCGTCCAGAAGGAATGTAGCGATGGTGGTCATTTGCCACTCCTCCGTCTCCGTTGCTGTCATGACTCTCTTCACCCTGGAGAGCTAGTCTTCAGCCTGAGATGGGGTTCCCAACCCCGAGAATACCGGAGGGTTAAAGCTCATTACATGCTTAAGCTATCTCTCGGTTGCCCTCCTTGGCACCATCGGTTCCACAACCACTTGCTCCACTCTCCTCGGCTCAGCCTCTTAAAGAGGTTCCTGCTCCATCACAGGAGCGGGCTGCTGCGTTTGCCTTGCAGGCTGCGCATTTATCACGGCCAACACCGCTTCAGCCACCAAGCGTATGTTCTCAGCCGATAGAGGTGTTGGAGGAGCAACATCTGGTGCACTGCTAGCCTCAGAAACTCGGCGTTCTGACGGCCCAACACCACTTCTGGTCACCTATAGTGGTACAAAACACCGTTAAGCGACCAAATAAAATTGCAAACAACAATTATAGGAACACGCAGGTTCCTCAAACACGTGTATTTTCATTCCTAAGTGGACATTCATGGGTTCTTTTACCGTTATAACGATGACGCACACAATGTGCTCACCACCCCTTAAAAAGAATTTGCCCACGAATTCACTTTAAGCCCGACCAAAACCAGTAGTCTGATACTAAATTGTAACACCCCCTATCCGTCGCATAGCATATAGCAGTAGGTCCGGCCGGGGCCCGACGCCGTATGCCATAGACAGACCGGGTGGTTACTCATGGAAACCATCCAACCAATCAACGTCCTACACAGAGCATTCTAGCGGAAGCAGTTTATAAAAGTTGCAAATAAGAACCCAGCACTAAAGCATGAATGTCCACTAATCCAAAATAGGAATGTTATACAAATACCAACACAAGCCTTAAGGCCTTACAAAATGTTTCACTTGATATTACATGATTTACAAACCACGGCACGCAGGCCGGTCACACATGAATAAAACAGTAAACACTTCCAATTGGGCCTTCGAGGGCCGGCTTCGCAAAAAGGGCTTTAGCCCGCTATTGACCTCTTGGTCCAGCAGCACCTGCAAGCAACAAACCACCGCACGGTGGCAAAACAAGGCAACGGTCAGCAATGCTGACCAAATTATAACGATCCCGCCCCCAACTCGGGGCGGCGATGCTCCTTCCCTGCATTTCATTAGCATAAGCGAGCAATATATATATATAGCCATTTCATCACAGACATTGGCTCGCACGACCACACGCCCCGTGCTCTCAGGGCACATTCTCGGTGAACCGGTCGATGTCACGTCAATTAAAGCCATAGACATTCCGGATTCACCACCGCCACTTTGACGGCCAAACCTATGAGCAATTTGTCTTCTTGGCCTGGGTCACGACAATTTAAGTCATCGACCGCCGAAGACCCTAATCTATGCCAACGACAAGTGCCACGTACCCTTAGGTCTCTTTAACCGAACGACATAGAATGGGTACAGTTCCATCTAACTCGTGCTCACATCGCAACGATAATTTAAGCCATATGTGCGGGTCAAACTTCTCCCGAGTCCCATTTCCATTACAATTCACATAACCAGGTTATGTTCAAGTTGGCTCTCAGGCCACCAAGTTGGCAAGATCACGCATCCGCCCAGTTTTCTGGGTGCACCTTTGGGTTAATCCCCAAGGCTCCCTGTTGCAATCTACCGCGTAGAAAACCTGAAAAACAATCAATTGCGCGGAGTCTTCTCCGGCATTTATGCAATGCAACATCACCGATCCAGACCAACATGTCCGGGTAGGCTTCACACAACATGCATATGTCTGTTCTCGCTTACAGACTCTAAATAACGGGGACTTCACATATCTACCCGAAGGAACGCCTCCAACTCACCGCAAACTCGCGAGAGCGGGCTTCCTATGCAAAGAAGGAGAGCTACTCATGCTCAAGAAAAGAATCATTACCCTTGCGTTCCTTTTTGGCGCCATGGAAAAGTAAGCGGATGAAAAGCACCGCACTAGCTTTGCCTCCGTGGATCCGGAGTCGGCTCGCGATTTGGAGCTTCGAAGCTCCTCCAATGGCCGGATCTAGCTCCTTCTTCCTTCCTTGGCTCTCCTCTCTCTCTAAGCTTTTAGAAAGATAATAACTTATGAAAAGTGAGGGTTTCCAAGTCCAATCACGGGTATATCCCTTCAGGAACAACCCCCAGCCGTTGGATCATCAATTAAAGAAATGAACGACTTTGATTCGGGACTGAAATGCCCAATCTAGACCGCACACGGCCTGGCACACGCCCGTGTCCAGGGCCATGTGCCTCATTCGCCGTCAAAATCGGCTCGCCTGGAACAACACACGGGTATCGAACACGCCCGTGTTCGACCTGACACGCCCGTGTTCCACCTGACACGGCCGTGTGGCCGGCCGTGTACCCCCATCATTTTTCCCCGAAAACAACCCGAGCACTGCACGGGTTCTAGGACACGCTCGTGTCCTTGCCCGTGTCACCTCAACACGCACGGGCTCTAGGCTGTGTATATGGTCTCGACACTCGACACTTCGTCGAGTGAAGATCGTCGACTTGATGACACGGCCTTGGACACGCCCGTATCCTAGGCCGTGTGCCTTCTCTCGATACATCGTCGAACAAAGTGTCGACTTCCCAGGACGAGTGTCGACACGGGTTGACACGCCCTGCGACACGCCCGTGTCGCAGGTCGTGTGCCATGTCTCGACACTTCGTCGAACGCAGAGTGTCGACTTCGCGGGCTAAGTGTCGACACGGATCGACACGCCCTGCGACACGCCCGTGTCGCAGGCCGTGTGCCCAGTCTCGACACAATGTCGAGATCAAAATGTCGACTTCCCGGCTGAGTGTCGACACAAGCTTGACACGCCCTGGGACACGCCCGTGTCCCAGGCCGTGTGCCTGCAGCCAGAACCCAAAACTGGCCCAAAACGTCCCCCGTCGCTCCTTTGAGTTTCGGGGCGTTACATGTTGTTTGTTTAGGCGATGTTGGTTGACCGGTTTCCGGTGAGTTTGGAGAACATCCTTAGGTGTTTAATTGAGGGAAATCTAAAGCAATGAGATTTTGTTTTTCCAGAAGCTACATTTACGTCTAATAATTCTAAACGCCGCTCTCTTAATATATCTCCTTACGAAATTTTGTATGCATTGCCCCGCCCACCTGACTGCTATCATATCTCTTTTCAAGAACGTTTTCTTTTTAGGCACAAACTCGTAATAATTATTTACGAGAAGTGCATAAAATTACTGTTAATACTTTTCGTGCAACCTTTGAACATTACAAACTCACGGTCGGTCGTTATCGCCATGAGTTGTACTTTTCAAAGGGAGGTCTAGTGACTGTTTACTACAGGCGGTTCGGTCTAGTTCATGATCAGATGAGCATTGGGCCACAAATTGAGCTGCCCGTCAAGCCCCCAAATATTCCACCCGATCTAGCTCCGACAAAGGTATCTGATCTCTCCATTGCCAGCTTTTACGAAGTCTCGACGGGGTCGAGCTCTTTCAACCCCGGGAGAATTGATGCATCCTTCGCGGCATCATAAATTACATGTTTTATTTTTCAGCATGTATTTTTTCATGCATTTTCGTTCTGAAGTTGGTAGGCTACTCGGTTTGACCGTCCGATGGGACCTTGAATAAAGAGGTCTAATTTAGATAGTTAGGACGGTAAGTGGCAGACTTAGTTAATTAAAGTACGTATAAATACGCAAGGGGCAGCAAACTTCTGCTATAACCCGTGCGTTGATTGAACATGGGAGGGCTCAAATGCATGGGTAATCTCACTGCCTCGTTGCTATTCTTGTTGGCTTTATTTTATGCGCCTAAATTAATTAATTATAACATGGCTTGAACGTTCTCACTACTCTAAATACCGTTTATTTCATAAAATCTTACTTGTGATATTGTTTGTGGAATTACACGTCCCGCGGCGATTCAAAACGACAAACATGTAAAGAATTTTCTCTCGAATAATAGTTGACAGTAATCACGAAGTTCAGACGATAAGATGATTTCGCGGGCCAAAAATTAAAAGCTACTTATTTTTCAAATCCCTTATTTTATTTTATAACAAAATAAAAATTATTTTTCTAATTTTGCCAAAAATTAAAAGCTACTAATTTTTATTTTATAACAAAATAAAAATTATTTTGCTTAAGAATTATTTCAAGCATCCGGGTACGTGGTAGGATCTCTCTGCCATACACCTGAGGTCCATCAAGTTTTTTTCCTTCCGTTATGTTCTAGTCTGCTAGGCCGTCAAGCCCGACCACTGATATGGTGACATTAGACTGCATTGATCCGAATTTTTGGAGCAGTGATTTTCCCCGCTTCAACACTCCCCATGATGTCCTTCACCACCAGATTATCTTGTAAGTCGTCGACTATGGAAAATAGGGAAGGATCAGAGTGTAAATAGCTGGCGATTAAAGTTGAACGATCGAATAGTATGGATACAATAGTGTCTTACAATGACTGAAGTTCGCGGGTGGGGGGGGGGGGGGGGGGGGGGGGAGGGCTCTGCGATTTCCCGCAGCCTGAAGTTATAGAGCTCGCATCCAGCGCACAATGCCAAGGATTACACCTTCAGGGTAGGTGCTATCTAAGTCCCTCCGGTTGTAGGACTCTGTGATCTCCGACAGCTTGGAGGTAGAGAACTCGCATCCGGTGTACAATGGCAGTAAAAAAACCTTCTCTGCCAGGGGAGTTTCTTCTAGGTCCCACCTTTTCCTCTTTTTTCGTTTCGAATGAGAAAGGAAGGGGATCACAAAATTAGGAGAGGGAAAAGGCGGGCTCCCGCGAATGCAAGCTTTTATATACGTATCTAATAATAGGTAAGTATATGTACCAAAAAATTCCCATGTTTTAGGGTTTCACAATCAAAACTGACAGAATCATTGGCATAAAGTCTTCTCTTGGCTTTGTAGACGTCGTTTTTCCGTCTGGGCTCCTTTCCGAAATCTAGGTCCGAAATTGCTCCTATGTTGCCGCGTGGAACACTAAAGGATGGTGATCAAAACTAAAAAACTAAAGGAATGTTGTGAACTCGTTCCAACCTAGTGCAATCTTCCAGGAGATCAAATTTCGATCTCCTGGAGATCACCCCGGAGTTCATGGAGTGAACAAATTTTTTTTGGGCTTTGGAGAGCCTTATTTGGATTTACCAAAAGAATGGGTTAATTCCCATTTACTCTAAAAAAATGATTTGTGGAACTCACTAATAAATTGGTTTTCTAAATTATGTCAAAAATTGTGTTAGGGGTGAGACCGTGTTCACATCCTTAAATTTCGAAACGATTAAGCCGACTTATTAAAGACTTCGATCATTCTCGTGACTAAATTAACGCACTAACGCATGAGTTCGAATATACTCTAATTTTCATGTACAATTTTACTAAAACGTCTCAATAATCCAAAGTCTAAATTGAACCTTTTAAATATAAATCTATCCCTAACGTTATTCGAGTCCAAGCACAAGTTACTGAGCGCTCGTCCATTTCTCAACGATGGTTACACGAAAGTTGAGTTCGACGAGCAGGGGCGGTTAAGGGCCGCGTGTGGGCGGGCCCACACCGCAGTGCATTAATTTTTTTGGCTCTCGGCCCTATTCTAGACAGTTTTTACACCACATTTTTTTATTGCCAATTTATTTTTGCATAAATGATTGTCTTTCTCTGTAAATAGTTAGTAAGTATTTACTAATTTTTTGATAGCGTCTTTCAAGTCAATTTCGAATGGAAATATGCCTTATACATGTTTTTTATCACTCATAATGTGAACAATAATTGATTAAAGAAAAAATGTTTAACAAGAAAGTTGTAGATCTCGACGAGATCTACAACTTTTGTGGTGAACACTTTTCCTAAAAATGCATGTACAATGCGTATTTCTAGAAAGACGCAAAATCTGGACGTATTTTCAAATTACGCATTGTACATGCATTTTTAGGAAAAGTGTTCAACACAAAAGTTGTAAATCTCGTCGAAATCTACAACTTTCGTGTTGAACACTTTTCTTAAAAATGCATGTGCAAGGCGTATTTCTAAAAGACACAATCAATTTGAAGAAAGTGTGGTGCACCTAGCCAAAACTGTGGTGCCTTTAATTTGCGCTTTTAATTTGATTTATACATATAATTTTTTTGATCTCCATGCAAAATTGATTTGCACTTATAAAAACTTATAAAAAAATAATTTGTACGTGCCAACCATCTTTTTTAGATTGTTGTTTTTAGCAAATCATAGATGTCTATTCATAGACCAAATTTTTCTTATTTATAAATTACTATCCTCAAACCAAGTTTATACTTTAACAATCAATGTCTTCTTCTCACGAGTAGTGACCGACAATAATGAAACATCTTTGTCAACCTTTTGAGTCAGTATCAGAGACACATGGTGAAATTCACGTCAAATTGATGAAATTCATATCAAAATGGGGAGATTCAAGTCAAAATGGTGAAATTCATGTGAAATTGTTGGGAGTCGTCAGCATAGGCTCAAAAAGTTGTCAGAGAAATTCCTTCGTTGTCGGGACTTGCTCAAGAGAATAAAACATCAATTGCTAAAATTTTAAGTGAGTATGCAACTAGTAATTTATAAACATGAAGATTTTGATCAGCAGATAAAAGTTTTTTCCGTTATATATATTTCATTACTGTCACCAAGCTTTTGAAAATCGGACCGGACCGGCCGTTTTGACCGCCAACCGAACAACTAGCCAGTTCGGTCCAGCTAAGCAGACCGCTTCATCCGTGGCCCGACAGAGAACCGTGAAACCAGACAAGTTGACTGAATACCGATGAACCAGACCGGGTTTTGAAAGCACGGCCAGTACTATTAAGTATTTAAAATTAGTTTTTTAAATTTGCCAATGTGTGATATGAGGTCAATTTTATCTATCCAATCTACCAAGAAACCAATTATGTTTTGTGATCACTTATAATTTATATATTATACTTAAATATATATTTATAATTTTAATTAATATTTATCAAATCTATTTATTTCTTTTTCTTAAATTAAGAGCTATAAGTATAAAATTATAAATATCAAATAAATAAATTAATATATATAAAACAATAAATTAGTAAATTACTATATAAAAATACTTATAGAAATACGCATGTATAAAAGATTGGACTTTCAGACATTGTACCTTTGGCCTCACCAATTCTCTCCGGTCTGATTAAAACCTCCACTTTCGTCCAACTGTTGAAGGGAGAAGTCTGGGAAGAGTAATCGTTGTTTATAATTCCAAAGCTGCCGAGTTATATTGACCAGTTTATCTTGCAAAGCGCTCAGACTTGGCCATGGAATCCTCGAGCAACAGTGGCGACGGTGGAGTTGCGCAGGTATTTTAGGAAAAAGCTGGAATCTAGCCAATCATTTCTGTCGTGGAATCGCTTGAGTTCCCAGGGTTTAGTTTTGTGGATTGGACAACCTTAAATGCTTCAGCAAATTCTCCTTTTAGCTGCTTAGGTTTCCACGGGAATCAAATTTTTTTTTTGTGTGCCTTTCACCTCACTGAAGGAAATCACTTATAATCAATCCACTTGATGCTAGTTTGGACGTCCTTTGGTAGTTTCCTAGTTGATTTAGTTTTCACGTTTATGTAAAGGAATCAGAGTAACTTCCAATTTATAATCTAAACTTTCTCATAGTCGGTTTAGTACTCTCATTTTCCTTTGTGGATTTACTTTTATTAATGCTAGCATTGTTTTCATGGTGTTTCCTAGGTTCTTGTCGAAGAGAAAGGATCTGCAAGGATACTAACTTTGAACAGGCCCCAGCAGTTGAATGCGCTCTCATCTCAAATGGTATAAATCTTCATTTTATGTTCATGTAATCGTGATATTGATGATTATGATGAAGTTTTAGGAAGTGGAATTTTTGAAGCCAAAAACGGCCTCTGTGGAGTTCGGGGTCCCTGGAAAGGGGTGACCTCACACCTACTACAATCAAGAGAACGTCACGGAGCAAAGGATCAAGAAGCTAGGGACAGACCCTCGGCTCTAGCGCGGAGGTCCCACCTCACACCCGGAAGGCTACCTGAGCACTTCCCCTTCCTAGCCAATGCTCGAGCTAGGGTGCCTTGGAGGAGCTCTCTCTACTCTCTCAAGGAGAAGCTAAGGGAGGAGGAAGCAAGGAAAAGTCTCTCTCCTCTCAAGGCACCCAAGGGGGTCTATTTATAGTTTTCCAAATCCTGTGGACCAAAATGACCGAAATACCCTTACACCCAATATACCTTGGGCCAATAGAAAACAGCCACGCCGGGGGGCAGAACGGTAAAACCGCAAGGGGGGCAAGGGCGAGACCGCGGCCTCTGGCTGGTCTCGCCCCGCCAGGCCGCCAAGCAGGAAGGGTCAGGGGCGAGACCCCGGCCCCCGGCCGGTCTCGCCCCGCCAGGCCGCCAAGCAGGAAGGGTCAGGGGCGAGACCCCGGCCCCCGGCCGGTCTCGCCCCACCAGGCCGCCAGGCTAGAAGGGGCAGGGGCGAGACCCCGGCCCCCGGCCGGTCTCGCCCCGCCAGGCCGCCAGGCTAGAAGGGGCAGGGGCGAGACCCCGGCCGGTCTCGCCCCGCCAGGCCGCCAGGCTAGAAGGGGCCGGGGCGAGACCCCGGCCCCCGGCCGGTCTCGCCCCACCAGGCCGCCAAGCACCTATCGGGACGGGGCGGGTGTCAGCCAACCTGTCGCACCCGCCCCCCCTAAAGAGGGCCACTTGGGGGGCGGTAGATTTTTCCTCCCACTACTAGTATGTTTACAAGCCAGAGCCAAAATTGGGCACCGAGAGTGCAAAATCTCCAAAAAGCTTAAAACTATACAGGGGCGAATACGAGATTGTACACAATCCCCGCTCTTTTCGAGGTTGGCACAAGCTCTGAAAGAAACGTCCAACCCAACGTATTCGCTGAGTGCAATTTGCTTGCGCGCCTCTCCGGGGAGTCAACCTGCCATGCCAGCTATGAGAGCCTGGGTGGCGAGACCCCCTCCGGGTAAAAAATACTTGGCCCCCCCGGAGAGGTCATTGCAATAAGAACAAAGGCTATATTAAGATTGAAATAAGGAAAAATACATGAAACTATGAAGATTTCATGAAATGAAAATACATGAAATAAAGCCTACACTAAAAAATGGAAATACATGAAATAAAAACTAATCCTAGAAATGAAAATACAAAAAAAAAAACTATACTAAAAGAGCCCAAAGTTGGCTGAGGAAGAGGAGAGATTGCTGGAATCGGGCTTCTGCATTTATAGGGAAACATTTGAGATTGCATACCCCTGGTCACGGGCGTGACCTAGGGTGTGTCCAGCTAAAAAGATCATGGGTCAAAATCCAGCGGCAACGACTGTAAAAACGAATTTATTTTGGCAATTCGAGAAGTACACGCCCTAGGTCACTGACGTGACATGGGGCGTGTCATGTACGCGAGGAAGCAACAATTTGGTTAGACATGCGCTGAGGCGTGTACATGGAGGAAAAGTTGGCGAACACGGCCTTGACCTGAATGTCACGGGCATGTACTTGGGCGACAATATTGGATTCTGCGGCTGGCGTGTAGGCTCTTCAAAATTGTCTAGACATGGGCGTGAGAAGCTACACAGCCTCGATCAAGGACGTGATCGAGGGTGTGACTTGAATTTGTCATAGAATTTAGCTCAGATGGCGGCAACAAGCTCTGAACTTGATTTAATGTTGATACACCCTGGGTCACGGGCGTGACCTAGGGCGTGTATTGACATTTTTGGGCAAAAACTCCAGGAAATCTGTAAAACAGAAATATAACTCTTATTAGAACAAAAATTATAAAAGAAAAGGTTTATTAACCAAAATAGATATAATACTTACAAATTCACATAAATATTAACCTAACTATTATACTAAAAACCTGTACAAATCGTACTCATTAGATTTGTTTCATGATGTTTACCGAGGTTGATTACTGAATATATCCGTAATGAAAGCTTGCCCCAGTCTATTGATCATGTCCCTTGGAATGCCTTCTCGAGTAATGAGTGCTACTGAGCAAAATAGTATTGCTTGACCCTATCTTTGTGCTGTGTTGCCAATCTGCCAACTAGCGTTATTAATCACCTTTTGTTGGACTTTTGTGAAGATAGCCGGCTATCTTCCAATATAAGGAAAATATGTTTCAACATTGTAGCCTGCGATCTTCCGGTGAGAGTCAAATTATGTTTCAAGTTTCAACACTATGTAGGGACATCAATTTCGATTAATGAAATGTAACTAAATATCATCTATCTGTCAATTCCTTTTGTTCTCACCAAAAGCTGAGTTGGGCACATATTCATAGACTTATACAACTACCAACACCATGCAAACATGCAAAAGAAGATGCACGATAGGCCTCAAGAACGAATCACTTAAAATTGAAGATATGTGATGCAAACTAGCGTTTCTTCAGTCAGATGTAGAATTGAAGACTGTGCAATTCATTTTAAAGAGCTATGAAGATTATGCATTATCCTTAGTGCTGAACATATTTAACGTTTTTGTTGAATTCAATGTAACTCCAAATTTGATCAAGCCCTGACATAACGTTACATGTATTTAATGATTTCATATCATGCCTTTCCAGGTTACAGAACTGCTGAAGTGCTTTTCAACTTATGAGAAGGATCCAATAGTTAAGTTATTGATTGTGAAGGTACCTTCACCCTGAATTATGTATTTTGGTAACTACAAGAGTGACTGTTGAGGGCAAAACTTTTCATTCACAATTTGCATTTCTATTTGGCATGATTATGCAAACCTGTATTTTTATAGATCATGTGTATTTATAAAAAAATAAGCAGTGTGGCACAAGCGGAAACTGAATTTTCCCCAGTACTCCATTTTGTATACGAGGAAACTGAATTTTCCACATAGGATCACCAGCGGCACTTATATTGCTTCCTCTGTGGCATTGGGGGGGGGGGACGCTGTGCTACACTACTCCTTCAAATAAGATCTATTTGACTGAAATATACTCAAAACAGTCACAAATGCCTCAAAGCACTAATCAAAATCTGCCAAAATATACTTTAATTAATTTTCCACAGCAGTATAAAGCAAATTTTCTCATTTGGATTTTGGATTTTAGTTTGGGAGTATCAAAATTTGGACTAAATCATACTCAAAACGTTCCTACATGCCTCAAATACAATTCAAAATCTGCCAAAATATAGAAATAACAATCACTGAAGGCAAAATTGCAATTAAATAAAAAATCAACTTCTAGACCGCACCTTAACTTCATCCTTATATATATAGGAAGTAATTCCTCTTATTTGACCTATTTTGTTAAATAAATAATATGTTGGCAGTAAAAGGTTGTTGATAAATGACAAAAATAAAAAAATATCGATGAAATGTTCCAAAAAATACTTACTTCATTATAAGGGGGCTCACAGCTATATTACTTAAGAGAAATACATGGAGTGGAGAGAAATACATGAAATAGAAAATACAGGTAATAAATAAGTATTAAATGCTAACACCCCTCGCTTCAAGTTGGGCGTGTAATATTCACCACGCCCAACTTTGGTAAATATCATTCCAAAAGTATTCACACTCAATCCTTTAGTGAGGACGTCAACCAATTATTGTTCAATGTACAACCCCGTGTTTGTCGAGTGGGTCCACCAGACTGGGCGAGCGGACCAAGGCGACCTATCCTCGCCAGAATAACATGCAGGAGAATTCAGAATGACCAGCTTGCTCCCGCCAAAGCTAGGAGGGCGAGCTGCGCGAGTCGGCCCAACCAACCCGCGTCCACCCGGGGTTCGCCGAACCGAGTCGGTTTTTCGCCGGACTGAGCTTGAGTTGAGATCGACGTTCGTCGAACGGAGCTCGACATTCTTCGAACGGGGCGCGGCGTTCGTCGAACGGAGCTCGGCATTCTTCGAACGGGGCTCGGCGTTCGTCGAACAGAGCTCGGCGTTCGTCGAACGGGGCTCGGCGTTCGTCGAACGGGGCTCGGCGTTCGTCGAACGGGGCTCGGCGTTCGTCGAACGGGGCTCGGCGTTCGTCGAACGGGGCTCGGCGTTCGTCGAACGGGGCTCGGCGTTCGTCGAACGGGGCTCGGCGTTCGTCGAACGGGGCTCGGCGTTCGTCGAACGGGGCTCGGCGTTCGTCGAACGGGGCTCGGCGTTCGTCGAACGGGGCTCGGCGTTCGTCGAACGGGGCTCGGCGTTCGTCGAACGGGGCTCGGCGTTCGTCGAACGGGGCTCGGCGTTCGTCGAACGGGGCTCGTCGTTCGTCGAACGGGGCTCGGCGTTCGTCGAACGGGGCTCGGCGTTCGTCGAACGGAGCTCGACATTCTTCGAGCTAACCTCGGGAGTTAGAATCCTGGATTCGCCGAAGTAAGCTCGGTGAACTCAATTCTTCTGGAATTCTTCTGTAGTAATAGTCCCAGACCGGCCCGACCCGCACTCGCCCAGGGTCGGGCACAAGCGGTGAGAGTCAGCTCCATCGAGCACTCACCTCCCCGGGCGAGCAAAGGTATCAGAGGGCTACCCGCTCAGCTATTTTATGAGGCTTCATTTAAACTTTATCCCCGCTGACGCCCTCCTGGCTTTGGCGTTGAGTGACGTTGCTCCACTCGACGCTCTCGGCGCCCTCCTGGCTTTGGCGTTGAGTGACATTGCTTCACTCGATGCTCTCGTCGCCCTCCTGCCGATGACGTTGAGTGATGTTGCTCCACTCGACGCTCTCGGCGCCCTCCTGGCTTTGGCGTTGAGTGATGTTGGTCCACTCGCCCAGTCTCCTATGAGGTGTTTTTTACCATTTTACCCTCGCCAGAGGTGCGAATAACTTTTTAGAACAGCGGAGTTACGCTGTTTGCAGACCCACTTGGGCTGCACATAGCTATTCAAAACAACGGAGGTTAGCTATTTGCAGGCCTTTTTCAGAAAACTATAAATAAGATCCAAGGGGCACCTCAGAAGGCATGCTTACTTGTGTTCAGATCTTCTTGCGCTTTGTGAGGTAGTCTTAGCTCGGCTTTTGGCTAAGGAGGGAAAGCGCTCTAAGATCTTCCGGGTGTGTGGTGGGACCTCCACGCCTAGCCCTTGGGTCAGTCCCCATTTCTTTTGTCATTTGACTTGCATGAGAGAAGTAGGTGCACGATCACCACTTCCCCAAGGGTGAACTACACAAGAGACCGAGTTTTCGGTTTCAACATTTTGGTGCGGTGAGCGTGGAGAGTGGTCAGCACAAAAAATCTACAGCAGGCTAGATGACTGGAGGAGAAGGACAAGGCTCAGACAGGTCCGACTCGCCACCCCCACCCCCTCTGGCGACGGTGGGGATGTTCGAAGATTTCAGGCAGGAGGTGATCAACCTCGTCAAGTCCGCACTCGGCGCGCGGGCTGAGTGCTCGACTCCAGCGGTCCCAGTCTTGGCCGCCCCGTCTCTGGGCGAGGACGCTCCCGGCAGGCGATCCGGGAAGGAGATCGCCGAAGAAGGAAGGGGATACGAGCTCCCCGGGCGCGTGCTCTTCCCCAGCTCGGCAAGCGGAGGCCGGTTTGGCGATATGGGTGCGCAAGATCCTCCGGCTCACCCAGCAGGGGGAGGCAGCCCCTTCAGCAAGCTGGTTTCCTCCACCCCAGTTCCCGAGGGGTTCAGGGAACCCGAAATGTCTTACTACACTGGGAAGGGAGACCCGGTCCAACACGTTCAATGGTTCGAGGACGTGGTCTCGATCCGGCAGATGTCGGATGGCTTCAAGTGCCGGCTCTTCGCCATCACCCTCAAGGAAAAAGGCGAGGGAGTGGTTTCACCAGCTGTCAGCCAGCTCCATTTACTGCTTCCAGGACCTGCGCCGGGGGTTCATGTTGAGTTTCACCACCTCCAAGAGGAGGAAGGAGTCGGAGTCCCTGTTCCACATCAAGCAGGGGGTGAACGAGACGTTGGGGAGTTACGTTGACCGGTTTCAGGAGGAGGTCCCCAAAGTCCAGGAGATGCCAGACCATAGCCTGATGATGACCTTCACCCTGGGGCTGCAATAGAGTTTCTTCATAATGGAGCTGAAGAGAGTGCCACCCATCTCCTACGAAGAGCTGATGGAGAGGGAGGCAAGGGGAGTCGACCGGGAGGCGTCGAATCCGGAGTTTGCTCGGAAACTGGCCAGGTGGGCCACGGAGGAGGAGAAGGAGCCGAGAGGCGGCAGAGGTCAGGAGGAAAAGAGAGCTGAACCCCAGCAGAGGGAACGACAGCAACTGCAGGGGCAGCAATAGCCCAGGTGGGGGCGTTAGGAGCCGGACCGTCGGCTGGGCTGGAGGCTCAAGTGGCAGGACCAAGGGCCACAGAGAGGTTACCAGGGAAGGGACAACCGCCAGGGGGGCCACGATCAGTTTCACCCCCCAGGTTGGGGGCAGGCGCAAAACCCCCCTCCCCGATCAAAATCCGGCTATGGCTATAGCCATGAGGGAGAGGAGGAGAGCCGCGCGGAGAAGGAGGAGAGAAGTCAGGGTGGAGTTGCCCTACTGCGACTTCCACCAAGAAAAAGGGCACGCGACGGGCACGTGCCCGGAGTTCCTCGAGATGAGAGGAAACAGGGAGCAGTATCAGCAGCAGGGTCGCCAGGAGGTGATGATTGAGGAGGTCCTGCCTCGGGCGGAGGATGATCGATGTGAAGACTGGACGGACGTCGGGACTCGGGGAGGGATCAGAGTGATCCATGGGGGGGAGATTGAGGCTTCCCGAAAGCCGAGCCTCCACACCATGTACCGCCGTAGCGTCGGCTCCACATCCCAGACCCCACCCGCAGAAGAGAAAATTACCTTCTCAAGGAAGGATATGCCGGATCATGAGGATCCCTTCTGCGATGCGCTGGTCATCTTGACGACAATCGAGAATTTCACCTTCTCTAGGATCCTCATTGTCAACGAGAGCTCCGTCAACGTCAACTTTAAGAAGGCGTTCGACGCAATGACGGTGGAGGCGAAGAGGGTGCTGACTTCAGATGACCCCCTATTTGGATTTTCAGGGGAGAGGAAGGAGGTAGAGGGAGTGGGGCTCCACGTCACCCTGGGGGGGGGGGGGGGGGCAGTCCCGGAACTGCAGGTTTGTCATCGTGGATGCCCCCAACAGCTACAACACCATCTTTGGGCGGCCCCTCATCAGCGCCTTTCGCTGCGTCCCCTCGTCCTTCCACCAATGCTTGAAGTTCAACGCCGAGGGGATCCAGGTCCGGGTTCGGGGTGACCCCAAAATGGCGAGGGAGTGCTACGTCATCGCCGTGAACTCTATCTCCTGGCAGGAAGGGGCCGAGGAGATGGGGCGGAGAATGGAGGAGGCCGAGCAGGAGGCTGGCGGAGAGGAGCTGGAGATAGAAGGGAGCTGCACCCAGGTGGTGACAGATGGAGATCAGGAGGAGGTGGCCGAGGCCATGGCCGTGGGGGAAGAGGAGGAAGCTGAGGAAGTTCTTGCCTCGGAGGAGAGGGACGTCGGAGAATGGGAGGAGCAGTCCAGGCTGGAGGCTGCGAAAGAGGTGGTGGAG
The DNA here is from genome assembly GCA_039583875.1 of Platanthera guangdongensis. NCBI lineage: Eukaryota > Viridiplantae > Streptophyta > Magnoliopsida > Asparagales > Orchidaceae > Platanthera > Platanthera guangdongensis. Next base: position 47,642,581 of record CM077163.1, on the reverse strand, counting down.
ATGGAGGTTCTCGCCCTTGGAGGCAGGGTCGAGAAGGTTCGCATCAGCGGGGGGCCGACCCCGGAGGCTCAGGGCAGGATGCTGGTATGCATCCAAAAGAATGTTGACATCTTCGCATGGAGCGCAGCGGAGATGCCGGGGATTGAAGCGGATGTGGCCTGTCATCGCCTCAACCTGGACCCGGGAGCTCGCCTCATCCAGCAGAAGAAGAGGTCCACAGCGGACAAGCTGTCCGAGCCCATCAGGAAGGATGTGACCAAACTCCTCAAGGCCGGCTTTGTATCTGAAATACAATACCCCTCCAACGTAGTGATGGTTAAAAAAGGAGACGTCCGGTGACGTATGTGTGTTGATTTTTCTTTGCTTAATAAATCATGCCATAAGGACTGTTATCCGTTGCCTCAGATCGACGCGCTGGTTGACTCAGCCGTCGGTTTTCCTGTAATGAGCTTCTTAGATGCATTTTCAGGTTATCACCAGATTAGGATGCACCCCCCGGACATCAAAGATGTCTCGTTCATCACGGGGGATGAGTGCTACTGCTACAAGATGATGCCCTTTGGGCTGAAGAATGCAGGAGCGACATACCAGAAGATGATGGACAGGGTCTTCCGGGAACAGAAGGGGAGGAACCTGGAGGTGTACGTAGATGACCTCATGATCAAGTGTCGAGACGTGAACTCTCACCTCCAAGACCTGGAGGAAACCTTCGCCACCCTGCGCAAATATAAGATGCGGCTGAACCCCCTGAAATGCGTCTTCGGGGGCAGCAGAGGGAAGTTTTTGGGACATCTCACCCCCGCAGGGGTCGAGCCAAATCCTGGCAAGGTTAAAGCCATCATGGAGCTGAGATCACCTCGGAACGCTAAAGAGGTGCAGCGGTTGACAGGAAAGCTAACAGGATTGAGCAGGTTCCTCTCCCGGGCCGTGGAGAAATGTTCCCCCTTATTCAAGACATTGAGGCGGGGGGGGGGGGGGCAGAAGTTCGAGTGGACAAAAGAGTGCGAGGAGACATTCCAGGCCCTAAAGAGGCAGTTGACCCAGGCTCCGCTGCTCCAAGGGCCGAAGGAAGGGGAAGACCTGTATTTGTATCTTGGGGTCAGAGCAGAGGCCTTGAGCTCCGTCCTGGTTCGGGAAGAGGGGAAGAGACAACTCCCCATATACTATGTGAGTCGGGTCCTCAGGAAAGCCGAGCTTCGATATCCCATCTTGAAAAAGCTGGCCTTTGCTCTGGTTATCTCGGTCTGGAGGCTCCGACCCTACTTCCAGGCACACACCATCCGAGTGGTGACTGACCATCCCCTCCGCAACATCTTTGAGGGGGTGGAACATTCGGGCAGACTAGCTTAGTGGTCAGTGGAACTGAGTGAGTTCGCCATCTCCTTTGTCCCCTGCCTCTCGATCAAGGCCCAAACAATGACCGACTTTTTGGCTGACTACGTGGTCGAGGTGGCGGAGGAAGAGCTCACTCGTCCGACTTCGTGGAAGGTGAAGGTAGACGACGCTTCGAGGAGACATTCCTTGGGGGTGTGGGTAATTTTGGAAAGCCCCCAGGGGACGAGAATTGAGCAAACAGTGGTGATGCACTTCCCCATCACTAACAACCAGGCCGAATACGAGGCCGTAATAGCAGGACTGCGCCTGGCCAGGGAGCTGGGGGTGCTCGATGTGGAGGTCCTCACTGACTCCATGGTGGTGGCTTCCCAGATCAATGGGGAGTTCGAGGTGAGAGAGCCTACTCTCCAGTTATACTTAGCAAAAATGAAGGGGGTCATCGGCACGTTTCAGACATTCTCCATCCGACACGTGCCCAGGGAGGAGAACGAGCAGATTGATCAGCTGGCGAAGCACGGTCCCCGGGTGGGGGGTACCATCACTGATCTATTCCGCCCTTCCATCGAAGAGGGGGAACTGATGGAGGTGGATCAACACCCCTCGTGGATGGACCCTTTCACGACTTTCCTCTCCATAGGGGAGTACCCAGAGGGGATGGACAAGAACAAGTTCAGATATAATTCGGCGTACTATCTCCTCCGGGACGGGAAATTGTATCGGAAGACTCTCTCGGGGATGCTGGCCCGTTGCGTGGCAGAGAGGGAAGTGCAGAGGATCTTGGAAGAAGTCCACTCTGGGGAGTGTGGAAGCCACTCCGGGAGTCGGACCCTGGAAGGGAGGATTGTCAGACAAGGATACTTCTGACCTACCCTGCGCCACGGCGCTGCGGAATTCACAAAGAGGTGCCACAAATGCCAGTTGTTTGCCCCCTCCAACTACAACCGGCTCAGCGCCTCAAGAGCATCACGACCCCCTGACCCTTTGCGATTTGGGGAATGGATTTGGTTGGACCGTTCCCCCAGGCCAGCGGACAAAGGAGGTTTCTGTTGGTGATGATAGTTTTTTTTCCAAGCGGCTATAGGTGAATGAGCTGGACAATGTGACCTCCCAAGTCATCAGAAATTCTGTTTGGGGGAGATCAGCTGCCGCCATGGTCTACCCCAGGCCATTTTCACGGACAACGTGCCTCAGTTCGCCAGCGCAGAATTCATTAGCTTCTGCGAGCAGCTCAGAATTGACCTCAGATTTGCCTCGGTCCACCACCCCAGGAGCAACGAGCAGGTGGAGGCGACAAACAAGATTATTGTGAACCTCCTGAAGAAGAAGGTTGAAAACCTGAAGGGGAGCTGGGTGGAGCAGCTTCCGTCGGTCCTCTGGGCCCTGAGGACCACCCCCAACACAGCCATAGGTGAGACCCCCTTCAAGCTCTCCCATGGATGTGAGGCGGTACTCCCCATAGAATTTGAAGTCCAGACGCCTCGGGTGGTCACAACGCAGGAAGGCGGAGAGGAATGACCGGCTAAAAATCGGGAGGAGCTGCAGCTCTCCCTTGACATGGTGGAGGAGCTGCGCGACCTCTCCACCATCCGACAGGAAGAGGTGAAGAGGAGAATGACCAAGTACTTTGACAAGCATGTCAGAATCAAGCAATTTGCGGAAGGAGATTTGGTCTTGAAGAAGGTAGATGCAGCAGGAAGATCAGCAGTCGTGGGGAAGCTCAACTCCAACTGGGAGGGTCCATACATTGTAAAAGAGGCCTTGAAATCAGGAGGGTATCGCCTCCGGAATGTGGAGGGCGATACCCTGAGTCTCACCTGCAGTGGTGATGACTTGAAGCGCTTTTATCCGTAAAATATGTAAGTGGTGCCCTTTTTCTTATTGAAGCTTCTTTATATGCCGAGTCTCTTGCAATGATTCACACGAGCAGGTGGAGATTCTACTAAGTAGACCTCGAGCAGATCCCGCTGCCAGGCTCTAACCTAGCTGACAGGGTTGGATGTCACTCGCGTGTGTCAACTTAGACTCCGAGCAGATCCCGCTGCCAGACTCTCACCAAGCTGCCAAGGCTGGATGTCACTCGATGGTGTCAACTCAGACTCCGAACAGATCCCATTGTCAGGCTCTAACCTAGCTGACAGGGCTGGATGTCACTCGCGTGTGTCAGCCCGGACCCCGAGCAGATCCCGCTGCCAGGCTCTCACCTAGCTGACAGGGCTGGATGTCACTCGATGATGTCAACTCAGACCACGAACAGATCCCGCTGCCAGACTCTCACCTAGCTGGCAGGGCTGGATGTCACTCGCGTGTGTCAACCCGGACCCCGAGCAGATCCCGCTGTCAGGCTCTCATCTAGCTGGCAGGGCTGGATGTCACTCGATTGTGTCCACTCAGACCCCGAGCAGATCCCGCTACCAGGCTCTCACCTAGCTGGCAGGGCTAGATGTCACTCGATGACGTCTTCCCGGACCTCGAGCAGATCCCGCTGCCAATCTCTCACCTAGGTGGTAGGGCTGGATGTCACTCGATGACGTCTACCCGGACCCCGAGCAGATCCCGCTGTCAGAATCTCACCTAGCTGGAAGGGCTGGATGTCACTCGTGTGTGTCAACCGGACCTCGAGCAGATCCCGCTGCCAGGCTCTCATCTAGCTGGCAGGGTTGGATGTCACTCGATGGTGTCAACTTAGACCCCGAGCAGATCCCGCTGCCAGACTCTCATCTAGCTGGCAGGGATGGATGTCACTCGCGTGTGTCAACCCGGACCCCGAGCAGATCCCGCTGCCAGGCTCTCATCTATCTGGCAGGGCTGGATGTCACTCGATGGTGTCCACTCAGACCCCGAGCAGATCCCGCTGCCAGGCTCTCACCTAGCTGGCAGGACTTGATGTCACTCGCATGTGTCAACTCAGAGCCCGAGCAGATCCCGTTGCCAGGCTCTCACCTATCCGACAGGGCTGGATGTCACTCGATGGCGTCTACCCGGATCCCGAGCAGATCCCGCTGCTAGGCCTTCACCTAGCTGGCAGGGCTGGATGTCACTCGATGACGTCTACGCGGACCCCGAGCAGATCCCGTTGTCAGGCTCTCACCTAGCTGACAGTGCTGGATGTCACTCGCAGGAGTCTACTCCGGCTCCCCACTGGCTGGCAAGACAGGTCTTGATGAACAAAGCGATGTTAGAAGCTGGGGGCCCAGACATCCGAAGGACCGAGGAAGAAGTCGCAAAGTTAACGAAATTGGTCCAAAATAATCCCCCAACACCAAAGATAGCGACCAAGGCGGCGAGAACCCAGGCCGCGTCGCATGAGGGTCAGCTCGCACGGAGCTTGGCTTCCCGGGTGCGAGCCGAGTCGGCTCGCCTCTTCTAGCGAGCAAACAACATAGAGGATCTAGACTAAGGAGGCTGGTCGCCACTCGCGGATCGGCTAACTAAGCCCCCTATGCTTCCTAAGCTAAGTCCTTTGGGGGCGCGCGATCTCGCTAACAAGACGCGGAATGAGGAACTGCGAGCGGGAGAATCAAAACAAGTCGTGAGTACGAAAAAGAAGAAAATTCACATTGCACAGAAGCATTACAAGCAGCAGTAACATATGTATATATGCAAGAGGCGAGTAGAGAACAGTTCATTGATGAACCAAAATACATGATCAGGACTCAGCCCGTGTTTACATTGTAGCAAAAGAAACATACATAAGAGGCGAGGCGCGAGAATTCGGCGAGGCGAGCTCTCGGGCGACAAGTTCTAGAGGGGCTGGTAGGACTTGTCTCCGGGACTGGGTACCGGAAGGAACAACGCCGGTACCACGTCGCTCGCAGAGAGACCCGCGCCCTCGATCTTAATGAGATCGGCCCGCCGTAATGTCTGGAGGGTGTATTTCGCCGCGCAGGCAGCGTTTTTCCGCATCATTTCGTCCAGCTCATACTCGGTATAGTGCGCGAGCTGGCAGCCGCTGTTGGAGGGTGGCGGGAGAACCGCTGTGGCCTACAGCTCTCACACCCGCTCCTGTGGCGCTTCTTTTTCTTCGTCCAAAACGGAGACGGCGGCATCGGCTGCGTCCGCCCTCTCTCTGTCGCTCCGCCTCTTCCTGGGCGAGGCGGCGAGCCTCCTTCTCGTCCACCAGCCTCTTGAGCGAGGGGACGTTCTTCTCCATTTAGGTGCACCGCCGGCCGACCATGTGGGCCAGCTCCAGGCTGTGGAGCTGGGCCCGCGCGCTCTTGTGCATCAGCACCCGCGTGGCCTGCTCGTCGTAGATGGCGGCGTCCTCCCGCGAGTAGAGGCCGAACGAGAAGTTGTAGGCCTCCCCGCTGATGGTTTCCTGCTCCAGCCAGCTCGACAGCAGGGTGGAGATGATCGCCCGGTTCGACTCCTTGTCCCACAGCAGGAGGGGGACGCCGAGCTCATCTTGGCACTTCTTGCCGTAGCCGAAGTTGCGGTGCCCTCTCAACACCGGCTTCACGGCGAGCTGCCTCTCTTCTTGCGGCCCGGAGGTGCCATCCGCCTTGCTAGGGGTGCAGCTGGCCGAAGCAGTCGCGAGGGCGGGGTCCTTAGTCGGCTGCGCCGCGGGGGCCTTGCCTTTTCTTTGGGCCGCGGTAGACGCATCGCCCGCGGCCTTCACCTTCTTGGGCGGCGGCGGTGGAGGTTGTTCGCGGCTAGGCCGCTTCTGGACGGCAGATGCTGGGATCTCGCGTTGAGCGGCCGCTGCGGCTTCGGCGCGGGCGAGCTCGCTGGAAGCGAGCCACGCGCTCTCGTAAGGAGGGTGCAGGGGGATGTCCCGCTCGCCTGCAAGAAAGGAAAGTTAAAGCAGACAAATCATCAAAGTGGAAAGGAGAAGCGCGAGTGGCTTACCTCCCCCGAGCGGGACGGGGGCGAGGTTGTCCAGATTCCGGCGCAGGAAGGTGACCTCAAAGTTCTTCCCGACGAAGAACCCACACAGATCTGCTTCATGGCCCCCCAGGCTAGGGCTGCGGTAGCTCGCCTCGCTGAGCTGTACGCCTGTACCGGCGAGAAGGGGACGTTGCCGAAGTCCCCCTTGACGAACACGAATTTTTTATGCCAATTATGACTCTTATTGACGGTCTCCCGCACCTTGACGTGGACGCTGGAGAAGTAGGCGGTCCCGTCCTTGTTCGCACGGAAAGAAAACAGCTTGCGGAAGACCGCGAGGCTCAACTCAACCCGCTCTTCCAGCAGGAAGCAGGCGAATCCGACCATAACAGGTATGGAATTTGGGGTCATCTGGCCTGGGACGACCCCGAAGTATTTCAATATCTGGCGAACCTCCGGCCATAGTGGAACCCGAAGGCCCGCCTCGAAGTGCGCCAAGGGGATGACGAGCTCCCCTCCGGAGAGGTCGTTTATCTTTTCCCCCTCCTCAGGTCGCCTCGCCACGAAACCTGGCGGAACGTGGTCGCTTATGGCGTCAAAGAATTCGCCTTCAGAAATGGCGGCAGGGGGAAAGTCGTGCTCGGAAAAGGTCCAAGCGCACTTTCCCCGCCCATCCGCATCGCCGCTGCCACCGCCCATTTCACAGAGAGCTTGCTAAGCGGGTGAGGAAGTTCTCGCAGGAAGCGGGCGAGTCGAGGGTCGTAGAAAGCAAGAGAGAAGGGGAAATCTTAAATGCGGTGGGTGAGCAAGGGCCGACAGGGCCTATTTATAGAAAGAAAAAGGGCGGGAAAATCTTCCGCCAGCGGGAAAAGTGCGGATAGCAAAATGAGCCCTGACGGTTCAACTTCCCGGCTTGTAGCCGCGCCACAGAGACTGTTCGACAGCGGGTTGCGCCAACCCGCGCCCGTACGAAAGGCGGGCGAGCTACGGCCCGCATCCGCCTGAAACAATAGGCGAGTCGCGCAGGTTCGCGATCGGCGAGCTCCCGGCCCGCTCCCGCCGAGATCAAATAGGCGGGTTGAGCGAGCCGATTCAACGTTCTCGCGCCCGCTTAAGGAAGCGGCAGGCGGGCAGGAGCACTTCGTCCACATTCAACCCGAAAAACAACGACAAACACAATAAAAATAATGCGCGACAAGCGCCGAGCCCATTGGCGGGCGAGAGAGTCTCAAGTTATTACAGACATTAGGAACATGTCAAGATGGATTACCCTCCTAAGCGAATCGGTTTAGAGTGCGGATGCGTCCTGGCCCGGCGACCGACCACGGGGAGGGGGCAGGCGGATCAGTACTGGATCCACTTCCATCTGCCCCACCTCCGTGTCCCGGATCGGGGCGACACGCGGGGATAGTGGTACTCGCGAACTGCCACCAGCTTCTGTTGGGCCAGGCCGACTTGCTCCGTGGCGTTCCTGAGCCGCTCCTCGGCTCGCGTTATGTGCACCCCGGGGGAAGTAACCCCGTCACCGTCAGCTGGGCGCCTCCCTCCCTCCAGAACTGCAAGCCGCTCCTCCACTTTGGCCTTGTCCTTGTCAACCCTGTTGAAGACCTCCTGCAGTAGTAGCGCGTGCTTCTGAAACAGTCGCGTCACCTGTTTCTTCATCCCCGTCGCATCCGTCGGATCGCCCAGGTACTCGGAAATGTGATCTGTATCAGGGGGAGACGAATATCCCACGCTCATCTCGACATCAAAGGAGGAAATCGCGTTATAACCTGCGAGGCGGTAGGTCAGAAATGGCGAGCGGTAACAAACAGGCACGAGTATGAACTCACCGGGAATCGGCGCGTCGCCTGCACCAGCTGGTGGCCGAGAAGAGCCCGGCCGGCCCTGGAAGAGTCCTCCCTCAAGAGCTGTGAAGGATTTTCCCAACCCGGGGGGAATTGACAACCGTGAAGTCTCCGGAGGGGGGTGCCCCAGGCCCGAAGGGCTGGCGACCCGCTCAGTTGACAGCGGGAGGGAATGAACCCCTTCCCCTCCACCGCCTCCATCCTCACGAGGCGGCACCTGCAAAAAGTGAAGTCAGAAGCAAAGCGACGAATCAGGCGGAAGGTGCGCATACCTCATGAGCAACCAAGGTGCCAGCCGCCGAGCTGGAGCCCGAGAGGTCATTTGCCGGAGACCGCCTGACGATTTTTCCTTTTACCGGTCTGAAGAGAGGGCCGGGCGATCCGCTCGCCAACCACGGGGCAGCCTCGAGAGCCTCCTCCCTAATCTTTTCCCTTGCGGCCGCTAGCCGAGCTCGCATCTCCTCAGTCGCAAGCATCGTGCAGCTGCAACTCACTGAGAAGGCTAAAGAAGGCAGAATTTTTCCAGAGGGTCTGGTGGCATATTTATAGCGAGAGGGTGGGACCCACCAAAAGATTCCTTTATAGCTCAGCAAAGCACTCCCGAACACGTTGGTTGGATGATTCTTTCTGAGCTTGGTCAAACTCAAAAATAGCGTGGATTGTGTACAACCCCGTGTTCGCCGAGTGGGTCCACCAGACAGGGCGAGCGGACCAAGGCGACTTGTCCACGCCAGAACAACATGCAGGCGAATTCAGAATGGCCAGCTCACTCCCGCCAAAGCTAGGCGGGCGAGCTGCGCGAGCCGGCCCAAGCAACCCGCGTCCACCCGGAGTTCGCCGAACCGAGTCGGGTTTTCGCCGGACTGAGCTTGAGTTGAGATCGACGTTCGTTGAACGAAGCTCGACATTCTTCGAACAGGGCTCGACGTTCGTCGAACTGAGCTCGACATTCTTCGAACGGGGCTCGGCGTTCGTCGAACGGGGCTCGGCGTTCGTCGAACGGGGCTCGGCGTTCGTCGAACGGGGCTCGGCGTTCGTCGAACGGGGCTCGGCGTTCGTCGAACGGGGCTCGGCGTTCGTCGAACGGGGCTCGGCGTTCGTCGAACGGGGCTCGGCGTTCGAACGGGGCTCGGCGTTCGTCGAACGGGGCTCGGCATCTTCGAGCTAACGTCAGGAGTTAGAATCCTGGATTCGCCGAACTAAGCTCGGCGAACACAATTCTTCTGGAATTCCTTCTGTAGTAATAGTCCCAGACCGGCCCGACCCGCACTCGCCCATGACCGGGCAGAAGTGGTGAGAGTCAGCTCCATCGAGCACTTACCGCCCCGGGCGAGCGAAGGTATCAGAGGGATACCCGCTCAGCTATTTTATGAGGCTTCATTTAAACTCTACCCCCGCTGGCGCCCTCCTGGCTTTGGCGTTGAGTGACGTTGCTCCACTCGACGCTCTCGGCGCCCTCCTTGCTTTGGCGTTGAGGGACGTTGCTTCACTCGACGCTCTCGTTGCCCTCATGGCAATGGCGTTGAGTGACGTTGCTCCACTCGATGCTCTCGGCGCCGTCCTGGCTTTGGCGTTGAGTGATGTTGCTCCACTCGCTCAGTCTCCTATGAGGTGTTTTTTTTACCATTTTAGCCTCGCCAGGGGTGCGAACAATTTGTTAGAACAACGGAGTTATGCTGTTGCCAGACCCAGTTGGGCTGCACATAACTATCCAAAACAGCGGAGGTTGGCTATTTGCAGGCCGTTTTCAGAAAAACTATAAATAAGACCCAAGGGGCACCTCAGAAAACATGCCTACTTGTGTTCAGATTTTCTTGCGCTTTCTGAGGTAGCCTTAGCTCGGCTTTTGGCTAAGGAGGGGAAACACTGTAAGATTTTCCGGGTGTGTGGTGGGACCTCCACGCCGAGCCCTTGGGTCAGTCCTCATTTCTTTTGCCATTTGGCTTGCAGGAGAGAAGTAGATGCGTGATCACCCCTTCCCCAAGGCTGAACTGCACAAGAGACCGAATTTTCAGTTTCAACATTCAGATGAAACAGAGTACATAAAACTCCTATTATGATATTTTCTTTAATGAAGTCTATATCAACTTCAATGTGTTTGGTGCGATTGTGCTGAACACAGTTATGAGCATTTTAATGGCTGTTTTATTATCACAATATAGTCTTATTGACTCATTTTTCTGAATGCCAAGGTCTCTCATAATAGTATGATTCCATAGTCCTTCACAGATTCAGTGGGTCATGTCCCTGAATTCAAGCTTCAAGCCTTCAACACTATATCTGAAACCCCATTCTTTTGCTTCTACATGCAACCAAATTCCTACAAACCAAAGTGCAATATCCTTCGATGGATCGTCGATCATCAACTGATCTATAACCCAGTCTATGTTCGTGTAGTTTTCAATATTTAGCTCATCATTATGTGAATGAGATACCACTCCCAGGAGAGGTCTTGAGGTATTTGAGAATACGGTGGATAACATCAAGATGATGAGTATTCGAGGAGCACATGTACTGGCTGATCACTCCAACTACATACAAATATTTGGGCAAGTATGTGACAAGTAAATCAACTTCTTCACCTCTGATAATCAGTGTACTCGACTGTTTCTCCGTCATCTCTCCCTAGCCCGCGGTTTACATCGATAGGGGTGTCGACAGTTTTGCACCCACTCATCCTTGGTGTCTCAAGTAAATCACGAATATACTTCCTCTGCAAGATGAAATTCCCATGCCTGAATCTGGCGACTTCAATGCCCCAAAATACTATGCCTCGAATTCTCTAGCCAGTCTTTCTTTTAGAGTTTGAATTTCTTCCAAATCATCTTCTGTTATAACAATTTCATCTGCATAAACTATAAGGACAATCAATTTACCTTCCCCATGCTTAATAAAGTGAATATGATCAACATTACTCTGAGTATATCCAAAAGTCGCCATAGTTTTGTGAAATCTCCCAAATCAAGCTCTAGGAGATTGCTTGAGGTGGTATAAAGCCTTTTTTAGCATGCAAACCTTCCCTTCAGATCTTTTAAAGGCAAGTCTAGGAGGTAGAGACAGACATATTTTCTCCTCTAGTCCCCATGAAGAAACACGGTTTTCAAATCTAACTGACTGAAGATCCATCCCTTATAGGCGACATATGATAGGAGAACTCTTATGGAGTTTATCTTTGCTACAGTAGCAAAAGTCTTCTAATAATCAATCCTAGCAGTCTGAGTAATCTTCTGACAACCAGTCTTGCATTTATCATTCAATAGTTCTTTGAGTGTTTTGTTTGAAAAACAAACACCCACTTACAACCAACAACCGTATGAAGACACACTAGAACCCATCTACAATTTTTATCAAGAGCACATATTTCCTCAAGCATGGCTTCTTGCCACTTGCGGTGCTAAGATCTTCCTGCCAAGATGATAGAATAAAAATAAAGGACAAAGATGAAATAACAGTTCTATTTGATGCTGTTAGAGAAGCATAAGACACAAACTGAGACAAAATTTTTTGGGTAGGAGTACCTTCACTTAAAGGGATAGACTGATCAATAGTCAACTCTGGTGTCCTAGGGGGAGTTTGCGTGTTTATACCCTTATTTCTTCAAGAATAAAGCTGCAAAGAGGGAGTATGAGATCTTTCATATCCTTTAAAGACAATAAGCAGGGTAAGAAGGGGTAACTATAGAAACAAGAGGGTTAACTGTTGGAAGCTGGTATGAAAGTGGAATGGGTAAAGGTGTAGGTGAGGACTCCTTTTGAAGCGATATGGAGCTCACTTCCATCATGGGAGTGGACCACCTTTGAAATGACGTCTGTAGTAGCTTTCAGATTCGCAGGTAGTGACATCCATGTAACAAATAACTTCTTGGTTACAAAAACAAAGAATTTGTAACCCATTTGAGTTGGGGAATACCCGAGGAAGACTCATTTTAGGGCACGCGAGTGAAGTTTAGTTCTTTGATGTATATGAACAAAGGACACACCCAAAGATATGAGGATGAAGCTTGATGTATATGAACAAAGTGCATTTTTATGATGCAGCACCCGGAGTCACACCAGGCCTGCCACCCGGCCCTGCGTCACACAGTCCGGGGGCCCAACATGGCGTCGCACCATGTTGGCTTTATCAGGGCCGCGGCCCATGCACCCAAACCCATCACAGGTCCCACCACGGGAAACGTAGGTTTTTGCGGGGTCTCGATCGCAACACACCCGCCTTGATTAAGTAGTCCTCAGGCGGACTACCATCACCAACTGATCCGCCTGAGGACTACTTTATCAAGGCGGGTGTGTTGCGATCGAGACCCCGCAAAAACCTACGTTTCCCGTGGTGGGACCCGTGATGGGTTTGGGTGCATGGGCCGCGGCCCTGATAAAGCCCACATGGTGCGACGCCATGTTGGCCCCCCAGACTGTGTGACGCAGGGCCGAGTGGCAGGCCTGGTGTGACTCCGGGTGCTGCATCAGATGTCCTCCTCCGGTGCCAGCAATCCAAAACAGATGACTAATCCGCTTGTAAATCTTGTGGTGCTGATATAGGACTGCAGGAGTGAAATATATAGAGGTTATCCCGCAGTTTACAAGAGTCAATGACCTTCCCCTTCTTCAGGTGATAATTGCACACTATCACGAATTGGAACTGTATGATTGAACAAGAAATAAGGATATAATGTGGAGACAAGTTCGACCCAACTTTTGAGGATTGATTCCTTTCTCCTAAGAGAATCTTCCACCTAGGAGAGCCTAACATTCACAAGTTCTCAAAAATGAACATACAGAGACACTACCACTCCTATATGTAGGTGAGTGAGGCAAATAAGTACAATAATGCCCTTAGGCTACGTATGCAGAGGGAGACGTGTGTCCATGAGATCGCATCTGTATCAACACTTCCCTCCCAAAAAACGACCGTGGCCTTAAGGCCGAGGTCTATAGGGATCATCCACGAGCATTAGATGATCCAAGTTTCTGAAGTTAGGACTGTCGTCTTCAGATCCAACCAACATGCACAAGTCTTTGAGATGGCAGACATGGGTGGGCGAGTACGGCGGCTGACAGCAAAAGCAAAGTCCATTGCGGAGAATCTTGAAGTGCCGCTGGTGAAATAAGCGGTAGGGTCATCAGGATGCTAGTGGAGGCGGGATTGGTGGAACTGTCGGCTGCGGAGGTGGGCCTAAAAGTCGGGTGCCCAGGCGAGGCCAAATGATCCAAGTGGTTACGAAGCGACGGAGATTTCAGTGTCAACGACGAAAGTGGAAGCGGCTGGTGGGGCGGTCAGGACGAGGGGGCATCTGGGATGTGTAAAATTCCTCACGAGGCGATGAGATTGCTCCATGGAGCGAGAAAGAGTAGTCGGATTGTGGTCCCGGAGGCGTGCATAATGGTGGGATTGTAGACCCCAAGGTTGTACCCCAGGTAATGGTCAGGGGTGAGGCAAGGTACGTGCGAGGCTACTCGATGAACTCTTTAATGTAGGTGGCCACCGTGTCGGACTGGCGGCGTGGCTGAGGCGCTCATAGGTATTACTCGTCTGGAGGCCGTCGTAGTGGAGGAGTTCCTCCTTTAGCGTCGACCAGAAAAGCTTAGGAACCTACTGGTGCGTCCAACACACCCAATTGAGCGCCAAACTCTTCATATAAATAGTGTCCATGGGAACCTTCTGGGCCGAGGGGGTGGACTGAAGGTCTAAGAACTATTCGGCATGGGCGATCCAACTGAGTGTGTCGGTGCCGTCAAACACAGGAATTTTGATTTGACGGAGATGTGCCAAGTGGATGTCCATAGCAGTGTGGAGAAACCCCATGTAGTCAAGAACGGTCGAGGGGGTTGCAGTGGTGGCAACGGTGGCGGCAAAGGGGGCCTGTTGGCGGTTGATCGTTATACCTGCGAGCTCTCGAAGGAGGGTGAGATCCTCAAACCCAGCTTCAAGTTGATCCAAGCGATGAAAGTCAACGGAGGCAGAGGCGAGGGAATCCTTGTTTCTGTGGAGGGCCGTTGATGTTCCTTGGGAATGAACCGGGGGTGCGAATGAGGACAATGGCTACGTTGATGAATTAGAATGCAATGTCGGCCGGGCGTAGCAGAGAGAACCGTCAGGGTTGCTGTGGATAAGTTGCGTTGGAGGACGATCGAAGAGGAGGTTTCCAAGGGTCGGCCAAAGGTTGCTGGGGCCACTGGGGTGGGAGAGAGAAGAGGAAACATTAGCCGTTGGATAGAAGATGGGCGACAACCGGAGAAAAAAAAACGCCAGCTGTTGGATAGAAGTCTAGATGGAACAGAGTACGCGCATGTGGAATAAGAGTTGGCGGGGTGTAGAGAACAATGTCTGTAGAGGATGGCTTGAGAGTTGGCGGGGTGTAGAGAACAATGTCCGTGGAGGATGGCTTGAGAGTTGGCGAGCGAGGACAATGAGCGGCACATGGACCGGGGTCGATATGTAAGGATGGTGGTGTGAGTGGCGAGGATTATGAGGTATGCGCAGGCGAGATGAGGCGCATTATATGGGATCCCAAGTAGGGAGGGCTCGATCACTGTGGATGGCAGTGTCGATGCCAGAGTAATACGAGTGATGTTGTTGGGTGTTGGCTGGAACAAGGAATGAGATCCAATTAGGGTTTCGATCGGAACCCTACATGAGCTGTATGTGGCACCAATTGATAGTTGGATGCACTGGAACTGTATGATTGAACACAACATGCATACAAACGTCGAGACAAGTTCGACCCAAATTCTCGCGGTTTGACTCACCCCGAGAGCCTCTCTCAATTAGTAGAGCCTAACACTCACAAGATCTCAAAGATCAACGTAGAGACACTATCACTTATATATATAGGGGAGTGCGACATACAAAGTGTAGTAATGCCCTTAGGTTATATATGCAAAGGAACGTGTGTCCAGGCGGTCACATCCATATCATCAGGTCCTGAAACACACATGTAAAAAAAAGTCACGGATTTGTTTATAGAATTAGTTAGATGACTAATGGAGAGGGTTACAGGTAAATTAGGGACATGAAGAATAGAAGAGTGAGAGAGGAGCAAGTGATGGATCTTTTCTCAGCAATAGAAGAGAATGATCCATCCACAATACTTACCCTCCATTGCCTCCAAATTAATGATTGAATAGGTAAAAGGATGAGTGGATGCATCATGGGAACCTAGTAGTCCCTGATGTGCATATGAGAAGGAAGATAGGTGGACATCTTAGTAGAATGCCTCTGCATTAAGTGGTGGAATGCCTATATATCATCAACAGAAACGGCCCCAAGAAGACCCGTAGTATCAGAATCAACATGGGGCGCTCCTCCGAGGCATCAAAAATTTGAGCAAACCTAGACTGGGATGACCGACTCTAAGAGGGACCATAACCACGACCCCCTCGCGGAGCAGAACCCCATCTCAAAGGTGGAAAGACATGAAGCGTAGAACATGTATCCTGGGAGTGACAAAACTTTCTGCAGTAGTCATAAATCAGATGATCCTTGTTAGTAGGCATCGATATGGGGTCTTGAGGATCACGACTACCAGAACCATACTGAGCAGCAAGGACAAATTCCTCTGAAACAGAGTCATGTAGCCAAGTTTATCTCCGATCAAACTCTTGTTGAACAAGGCTATACACTTTTGTAAAAGGAGCATGAGAGTATCCAAGGATCTGAACATTGATATAATCGAAATCACGATGCAGTCCATGTAGACATTCAAAGATCCTGTTGCGTTCTTCCCATGCTTGAACAAGAGCTCCATCCTCAAGAGACACCAAGGTGAGCGAATCATAGTGAACACACTCCCGATAAAGCTGAGTGAACTCTAAGTACTAGATAGAGGGATGACGATCTCCTTGTCGTAGAAGAAATATCTTTCGTCGTAGTTGGAAGATTTGAGTTTGATTCTCTCTGCACGAATATGTGACCTCCGCTTTCTTCCAAATATCTGCTCTATCCAAGAAGAAAGAGTTTTGGGCAGCATATTCCACCATAGAGTTCGTAAGCCATGCCGTGACAAAAAAGTTCGCAGACTCCCGATGCAACCAATCTGGGGAAGTTTGAGCGGGCTCTGATGTAGTGCCCCGAACATAACCAAACACTCGTCGACTCTTCAGGGTAAGAGTAATAGATCAAGCCCACATTAATTAATTAGATCCATCCAGACATATTGTAGTAATTTTTGCTGTGGTCATGACTTAACTAAAGAGATCCCCTAGAAGTCATGGTAGAGGAAGAAGTCCCGACTTCAGATGTGTTAGAGAATATATGGAAAAGCAATGTAAAGGTCCAATAAGTTGACCCATTTATTGTCTTTTTGTTTAGTTACATATCTTCTATATGGGATGCTTTCTCTCTCTTCTCTCCTATATATTTGTACTCATACTTGTATTTTAGGTATTTAAGAAGTATATACAAGGTTTGAACCACTTCTCTACATGGTATCAGAGGGAAACCGATCCTCCACGCGGTTAAGATCTTTTGTAATCGCGGCTTCCCATGCTGTTAACTACTTTTCTAACCGCGGCTTCCCGCGCGGTTAAGCCATTTCTAACCACTCCTCCTCTCTCTCTCTCTCGTGGCTTCCTCTTCGTCTTCTCTTGCCCCCCTTTTCATAACTCTCTCTCTCTGTTCGGTGGGGCTGTTCCCTTTTTCCTCTAACCGCGCGGTTTCTTCCCGGCTACCCGCTTCCTGTCTGCTCTTTGCGGTCTCCTCTACCCGTCGAGTTCTCGCTACTCTCCTCTCTTCTGCGACTTCTCCTAGTCATTCCGTCTTCCCTGACCACTGCGAGCTCCGCATGTAGGTCGCGACATCTTTCCTTGCCGCTGGTGTGCTCACCGTGACCGTGCGAACTTCTCACTCGGTTTCTTCTCTGCTTACCACCGCGGCTTGTTTCTATCCGTTGCAGTCTCTCTTCTATCCGCGGGTCATGGCCTTTCCTGCCGCTGGTGTGTTAACACCATGATCGCCGAAGACTGTTTCGTACCGGGCGCGGTCTCTCTTCCTTGCTGCTTGGCCGCTTGGTGTACGTTCACTGCGGATTGTTCTATTCGCCGCGGTCTGGTCTTCTTGCCGCGCGGTTTGCCGCTGCTGCTGCGATCTCTCCTTGTCCCGTGACCCCTGCATTTTGTCTCGCGGACTACTTCTATCGATCTTGTTTCTGCCTGCTTCTAACCGCACGGTCTGGTGCTTGTTCGTCGTTTTTTATCTTTGTGCGGTCTCTCCTCGTCACTGCTGCTTGCTGATCGCTGTGGTTTCTCCTTGCCGCGCAGCTTGGTCGCAAGTCCTTGCCGCACGGTCTCTTCTTCTGCCGCTGCAGACAATATTGCCTTATTGTGCCTGACGGCCTTCTATTATCACTCGGCTAGTCTTCGGGCTCTTGCTGTGCGGTCTGCGGTCTTGTTCTAACCGCTCGGGCAGGTTGCCTTCTCGCTGCTCCTTGGTTCAGTCCGCATGACGTCAGATTCACTTACTGTTTTAGATGCTTCCACACCTCCCTCACCTACCAGTGACGACATGGCTGCTCTGCGTGCTCAACTTCAACAGCTCCAACGGATGGTCAGTCGCTCCTCTGTATCCGTGGCCTCGATCTTCGATGATGGGATATCTTGCCTCTCCCACGACTCTCACTGGATTATGGACTCGGGTGCCACACATCCTCTCTCTCTACAGAAGCCATCGCAGTACTTAGCTTCTGATTATCCCAAGTTTATCACTGTGGCTATTGGTGACACGACACCGGTTTTTGGAGCTTCCCATCTGCCTCTTACCCCCTCCCTTTCCTTATCCTCGGTTCTTCATGTTCCGGGGTCCCCCTTTAATCTTCTCTCTATTAGCCGTCTTACTCAGGACCTTGACTGTTGTGTAACCTTCTCTCGTTCTTCTTTTGTTGTGCAGGATCGACTAACGCAGACTATACTTGGTCGGGGGCGGCTGTCCAACGGGTTGTATCTTCTTGATGTTCCTCGTACTGCTCTTACGACTATCTCCTCTGTTGTCTGGCATCGTCGTCTTGGGCATGCTCCTCTCCAGATTCTCAAGAAAGCTCTTCCAGGTGTTCCTCTTCAGGAGTTCTTTTGTGAATCATGTATCTTTGGCAAACAACATTGTGTCTTTTTTACTTCTCCCTGTACTAGGAGCGATGCTACTTTTTCGCTATTACATTCTGATATTTGGGGACCATATAAGATCTCTACTGTTTTTGGCTATCAGTACTTTGTAACCTTTATTGATGATTACTTGCGGGTTACCTGGTGATGTAAACCGGAGTTCTCGAGTCAATTTTAAATAAAATAAATTTGTTTTCTCTTTTAAAACCTGTAGCGCTAGCGTGATGTTCTCGAGCAAACGGAGAGCGACAATCGAACTTAGCTTTATAAACACGCATATGAGCCTAACACTTGATCATAATTAACGATTAGAAATAAATCTTCCACACGCATAGTCGATAAGAAAACAACATGTGCGGATATGAAAATTAACGACAAATAAGATTAATGTTGATTAAGGGCAAAAAGCTCTGATTTTTAAAGTTCAAATAAATAAACAACATATCAAAATACTAATAGGAAGCAACCGGGAGATTAGCCTCAGAATATACCATCGACTGCGACAACATTAAATTGAACGGGTCCAAATCAAGGCTGGAGGTTCGGGCGGTGCCGGAGGGGGCCGAGAGGGACTTAGGAAGCAGGGTTGCAGTGGCCGAGGGCCAGACAAAAGGAAACAAGGCCGCAGGAAACCACTCGTGCCCTAGAGGGGCTGTCGACTTCTGCAAAGCGAGGGAGCTGCTGGACAGTGGGGCAATGACGTCGACGACACCGAGGGAAGGCGGAAGAGGCCTCGTCGAGGCCCTGGAAGGCAGGGGAGGCAAAGCAGAAACCAGCGCGACAGTCTTCACGCTAGAATAACGATGCTTTAGTGAGGGGACAAAGATCCGCCGCAGGGGGGGTCGCAGTTGACGGGGACGGAAGAGGAAGGCTCGCCGGAGCCCATGTAGGCTAGCGGCGGCAGTGCGGCGACTTGCGGAGGAGTCGGGTAGGGGAGAAGTCGGGCAGTTTGGCAGGACTGATTGGAAACAGGAGGGATTTACTCCTGTTCCAATTTTTGTCCATGCCGATATCTTTTTGGGGAGAGGGCTGTGCCGGTTTTTATAAGGGGATAATTTCTTGTTATTAGGAAATAATATATTTAGAAATATATTGGATTTGTTTGGATTTTTGAGCAGGTTTAAAATAGGATAGGAACTTCTAAGATTTCAAATAAGAACAGGATTAGGAATTTCTAATAAGCCATGATATTTTTTTTCAAAATCAAAGGAATTTCAATTTTTAAAATTTGAGTGCTTGCCTTAATTAACATGTCACCTAATTTGACGGATCTTTTTATTTAGTGTCTTATTGGACGTTTACCTCAATAAACCATACAATGAGTGCGAAGCAAAATGCATATGCGCTAATACATGCGCTACAAAATACTAAATAAACATGCATGTGATAAAATGAGACACGAGTGCGACTCAGGTTGCATCAATTCTCCCGGGGTTGAAAGAGCTCGACCCCGGTGAGACTGTGGTGTGACCTGTTACTAGAATATCCAAACATCGAACTGGAACTTCTCTGCTTCTGTTATGCTGTGGCTGGTGGTCCGTAGTGAAGGATCCTCCGTAGTAGCTCAGGACCTGTAGGCAAACTCTCTTTCCTGAAAAATGCAGGAAACCAATCTCCTTCAAAAAAATATAATTCCCGGCGAAAGTATCAACCATGGAATTATAGATTGCCGAAAATGCTCGCAAACAATTAGTCAAAATTTTATGCGTTATATTTAAATGATAAAAAAAAATTAGATTATAAAAAGGAATGGTATCACAAAATAGGTGAGAGCGGAGATCAAAGAGATGGGGTGGGAAGCAAATAAACTCGATTTGTGGAGTCATTAATTCACATTGCATCATACACTCTCCTGTCAGACACATATGAGCATCTATTAGACCGAAATCAACTATCCCAAATATTTCACACGATCGAATCTGACTAACGTTACAAACTTTAAAATGAATCCTAAATTTAATATTTAAAATTTTCCAGAGAAATCCTTTAAATCGAGTGTGTTTGTTTGGTGTGAAAATTTTTGGCGTTCCTATTATCCTTAGAACACGAGTTTTCTTGAATAAATCGATAATTTGATAGTAAAAATTTTCAGACACATTTATAATTATGACATAATGTAGTGACACAGAATGATGTTCCTCAAATATAAAATCAATATATGACGGTGACTCTAATGTGAGTGATAGGTCACTAATAATTCCTTCCCGGGGCGGGGACTCATAAATAATCTCAGCGACTAGAGGTAGTGCTTTAGTGTGAGCAAGTGGGAGCACCATTTCAGTCGGGATGAGGGGATGAGGAGGAAGCTTTCTTCCTGGAGTTGGGGCTCAGGAAGAACCTCCTCGATTAAAGTGAGTGCTTCAGTGGAGACAAGTGGGGCCAAGGTGCTTGTGGGGGAAATGTCGAGTCTAGAAAGAGGACTATTAATAGTTTGAAGTCTGAGTTCCACCAGCTGATACGTAGTCAGGACAACTATTTTGTTTGCGCATTGTCATTTCAAGATGATGTACATCGATGCACAACCCAGTCAGATTCTGCGTGAGTTCTGCGGTAACGAACTCAACGTTCTTCATTAAAGTTTTAAGTCGCTCGTCCATATCTTCCATTTTTTTAAAAAATTATTATTACTATTATTATTTTTTTAAATAAGATAAAGATTTTTTTTATTTTTTAAATAAAATAAAATTTTTAAAATAAACGGACATAATAAAATTTTATTCTCTGTTTTTTTTAAGAAAATCGGATCGCCTCGCTCTGATAGGAGTGAATCACCTCGCTCTGATACCAAGCTGATGTAAACCAGATTGAGGATTTTCAAAATTAAATATATATATTTTAAAACAACTAATATAATTGTTATAAAAATAATAATGATGATTTGAAAATGATTTGATTTTTAATTTTAAAAATTATTTTCAAATTGAGCGTTTTAATTTAACTCAAAAGAGACCGAGAGTACACGAATCGAATTCACGCTCGTACAACTGCCGTAACGACGAGTTTCCCAAAAATCGTTAATGGTTATTTGCATAAGTTCTTCAACATCTAATCAATCGAACCACCGCGGGATTCGATCAACCGCAAACACAACACAAGCAATAATTTATGAAATAACGGTAATTAAGTCGGTAAGAACGTTCGAGGCAAGCTCAAGTTTTATTTAAGTGGAGGCAATAAATTTACTCTAACAAAGCGAGCCGGGATAAGTGATGATACCGCCATGGAGAAACCTTTCCGAGCCTGGAGCGACAATGATGCACAGTCGTCGTCGGGAATGTCGGGCGTGATGTTGAGTGCGAGGGTTTGATCGGGATGTTTCACTGGAGCGATGGCATAGCCGAAGGATGACTCGCTCAGGTCGTCGGAGTAGGCCGAGGGGTCGACGACGACCAGTTGGGCATGGTGGTTGTACGTGAGACGACGACAGGAGAAGCCTGGTGGCCGACAAGACGCAGAGTCTGCTGTACAATCCCGTATTCGCGAAGAGTGGGCCCCGAACAAGGCAAACGCGTTTTTAAGCTTTTTGGAGATTTTGCACTCTCGGTAGCCAATTTTGGATCTAGCTTGGAAATATACTAGTAGGGGGAGGAAAAGTTGGCCTCCCCCAATGGCTCCTTTGTTGGGGGGTGGGTGCGGCAAGTTGGCCAGCACCCGCCCCGGCCTGTTGAGTTCGAGGTAGGGGTGGGCGTGACGGCCGGGGGGGCCGGTCTCGCTCGGGAAGTCTGCAGGCGGGCGAGACCGTCGCGGCCTGGTTCTCGCCCGGGCGGTCTGCTCGCGGGCGAGACTGCCGCGGCCTGGTTCTCGCCCGGGTGGTCTGCTCGCGGGCGAGACCGCCGCGGCCTGGTTCTCGCCCGGGCGGCCTGCTCGCGGGCGAGACGGACGGGGGCCGGTCTCGCGCGAGTGGCCTGCTCGCGGGCGAGACGGTCGCGGCCTGGTTTTTGCCCGGGCGGCCTGCTCGCGGGCGAGACGGCCGGGGGCTGGTCTCGCGCGGGAGGCCTGCTCGCGGGCGAGACCGCCGCGGCCTGGTTCTCGCCTGGGCGGCCTGCTCGCGGCGAGACGGCCGGCGGCCTGGTCTCGCCCAAGCGGCCTGCCCGGCAGCCTGGAACCGTCTCGAGTGTTTGGGGCGGGGGGTTGGCGGCGTGCTTTTTCCGCTGTGCCCCTGGGGGTGTTTTTACCTCTCTGCCCCCCGGTGTGGGTGTTTCCTATCGGCCAAAAGTCTGTTTGTCCCAAGGGCATTTTGGTCATTTTACCCCTAGGACTTGGGAAAACTATAAATAGATCCCCTTGGGTGCCTTTGGAGAGGGATTTTTTCTGGTTTCCTCCTCCCTTAGCTTCTTCTTGGTAGAGTAGAGAGAGCTCTCCAAGGCGCCCTGCCTAGCCCTTTGGTAAGGGAGGGGAAGAGTTCTGGTGACCTTCTGGATGTGTGGTGGGACCTCCGCGCTAGAGCCGAGAGTCTGTTCCTAGTTTCCCAAGTCTTTGGTCTGTGGCGTTCCCCCGAGTGTAGTAGGTGTGAGGTCACCCCTCTTTTGTGACCCCGAACTCCACAGAGACCAAGTTTTTGGTTTCAACATTTTGGTGCGGTGAGCGTGGAGAGTGACCAACACAGAAGATCTCGGGAGAGTGTCATGACTGGAGGTCTGAGAGGTAGTGATGATCTCGGCGAGCTCCTCAGCCCAGGACCCTTTGTGGGGAGGCAAGAGTTCATGGCCTCCATCTAAGGCATCATGGAGATGCTGCGAAGTATTGCTCCTCAGGGTGGCAGCTCCACCCCGACCCCCCAGGAGTTAGCTCCTCCCCCTCTCGACTAGTCGACTCCCAGGGGTCTAGGCGAGATGACCCCAGCAGGGGGAGAAGAAAGCGCACCAAGAAGAAGGCCAGGGAAGGAGAGGATGGGAGATGGGGTCGAGCGAGACCTCACCGATCGGGAGCTATTCTCCAGCCCGGCGAGTGCCAACCTCCCAGGAGAGCAGGTCGCGCGAGTGGACCAGGCGAGACCCCCCCTTAGGGGGTCACCTTTCAGCGAGCTGATCATCTCAGCTCCCGTTCCCGAGGGGTTCAGAGAGACAGACATGGCTTACTACACAGGGAAGGATGATCCCGTCCAGCACCTGCAGTGGTTCGAGGATGCGGTCTCCATCAGGCCGATGACAGATGCCTTCAAGTGTCGCCTCTTTGCGATCACGTTGAAGGAGAAGGCAAGGGACTGGTTTCATCAACTCCCTCCGAGGTCGATTTATGGGTTCGAGGACTTGAGCCGGAGCTTCCAGCTTCGCTTCTCCACCTCCAAGAAGAGGAAAAGGAGTCCTGAGTCCATCTTCCTGATAAGGCAGAGGGCCGAGGAGTCGTTGGCCCACTACGTTGACAGGTTCCAGGAAGAGATCCTGGATATCCAGGAGATGCCAGAGTATGCTCTCCAGATGGCCTTCACCGTTGGGCTGAAGGAGGGCTTCTTTAAGATGAGCTTGACCCGAAGGCCCCCCTTTCCTTCGAGGAGCTGATGGAAAGGGCGGCAGAGGAGATTGCCATGGAGGCAGCCAACCCGGCATTTGTCAAGAGGTTGGCGAAGTTAACGGAGGTGGAGTCAATGGAGCAAGGAGGCTCGAGACATCAGGAAGGAAAAAGGAGAGAGGAGCAGAGAGCTCAGGGGTTCCAAGGACAGGAGTGTCCGGAACCAGGCTGGAGGCAGCAGGGAGGACCTGCCCAAGGTCCAGGAAGAGCTCTCATCCAAGGAGGGGGGAACTTTCATGGGGGCCAAGGGAGGTATAACTTCCAGAGGCAAGCCCCAAGGCAGCTCTTGCCCCCGCTGCAGCAAGCCTTGGCGATAGGAGGGGGAAGAGGTAATAGGAGAGAACGCCCAACCCGCCGAAAGAAGGGAGAAAGAGTATTGCTGTACTGTGACTTCCACCAGGTGGAGGGGCACGCCACGGCTACATGCCCCGAGTTCTTGGAAGTGAGGGGGGCGAGAGGCCCTGCCCAGCCGCAGCCGCCGGTGCGGGTAGAAGAGGTTCTACCCGGAGAAGGGGGTGATGATATATGCGAGGACCTGGTCGACGTGGGAACCCGAGGTGGTATAGGAGTGATCCACAGTGGAGTGGGGGTTGAGGCCATTCGGAAGGCAAGCCTCCATGTCATGTACCGAAGGAGCGTCGCCTCAACCTCCCAGACCCCGCCCCCAGAGGAAAAGATCACCTTCTCGGTGAAGGACCTGTCGGATCATGAGGATCCGTTCTGCGATGCGCTGGTCATCTAGACGGCCATCGAAGGCTACACCGTCTCCCGAATCTTGGTTGACAACGGAAGCTCCGTCAACGTCGTTTTCAAGAAGGCGTTTGACGAGATGAAGGTGGAGCCAATGAGGGTGTTGGCCTCGGACGGACCCCTGTTCGGATTCTCAGGGGAGAGGAAGGAGGTCGAGGGTGGAGTGGTGCTCCAAGTAAAATTGGGGGGAGTCTCAAGGAACTGCCTGTTCGTCATTGTTGACGCTCCAAGCAGCTACAATGCCATCTTCGGAAGACCCCTCATCAGCGCCTTCCGTTGCGTGGCGTCTTCGTTCCACCAGTGCCTCAAGTTCAACTCAGGGGGAATCCAGGTTAGGGTCAAGGGAGACTCCATGATGACAAGGCAGTGCTACGTCACGGCCGTCAACACCATCTCTTGGTTGGCCAAGGCAGAGGAGATGGAGAAGGTCATGGAGAGCTTAAGCAATATGGAAGTGTCCGAGAAGGAAGTGGAAGACGGCCATCATGCTCAGGCCCCCTGAGGGTGCCTCGCCTTGCGGTAGTTTTTTCCCTTTTCTTGTCTTGTAACAAGTGCTACCCCTGACCAGCTGAGTCAGGGGACCATATAACTCATATTTTCCCTGTTTGAGGATGTAGGATGTGATAAGGTTTGATTGAGATGTTTAGTCCCTTTGCTCCGATGATGATTCCGCGGCCAGGCTCTCACTAGCTGGCAGGGCAGGTTGATCTCTCGTGGTAGCCCAAGTCCCTTTGCTCCGATAATGATTCCGCGGCCAGGCTCTCACTAGCTGGCAGGGCAGGTTGATCTCTCGTGGTAGCCCAAGTCCCTTTGCTCCGATGATGATTCCGCGGCCAGGCTCTCACTAGCTGGCAGGGCAGGTTGATCTCTCGTGGTAACCCAAGTCCCTTTGCTCCGATGATGATTCCGCGGCCAGGCTCTCACTAACTGGCAGGGCAGGTTGATCTCTCGTGGTAGCCCAAGTCCCTTTGCTCCGATGATGATTCCGCGACCAGACTCTCACTAGCTGGCAGGGCAGGTTGATCTCTCGTGGTAGCCCAAGTCCCTTTGCTCCGATGATGATTTCGCGGCCAGGCTCTCACTAGCTGGCAGGGCTGGTTGATCTCTCGTGATAGCCCAAGTCCCTTTGCTCCGATGATGATTCCGCGGCCAGGCTCTCACTAGCTGGCAGGGCAGGTTGATCTCCCGTGGTAGCCCAAGTCCCTTTGCTCCGATGATGATTCCGCGGCCAGGCTCTCACTAGCTGGCAGGGCAGGTTGATCTCCCGTGGTAGCCCAAGTCCCTTTGGTCCGATGATGATTCCGCGGCCAGGCTCTCACTAGCTGGCAGGGCAGGTTGATCTCCCGTGGTAGCCCAAGTCCCTTTGCTCCGATGATGATTCCGCGGCCAGGCTCTCACTAGCTGGCAGGGCAGGTTGATCTCTCGTGGTAGCCCAAGTCCCTTTGCTCCGATGATGCTTCCGCGGCCACGCTCTCACTAGCTGGCAGGGCAGGTTGATCTCTCGTGGTAGCCCAAGTCCCTTTGCTCTGATGATGATTCCGCGGCCAGGCTCTCACTAGCTGGCAGGGCAGGTTGATCTCTCGTGGTAGCCCAAGTCCCTTTGCTCCGATGATGATTCCGCGGCCAGGCTCTCACTAGCTGGCAGGGCAGGTTGATCTCTTGTGGTAGCTCAAGTCCCTTTGCTCCGATGATGATTCTGCGGCCAGACTCTCACTAGCTGGCAGGGCAAGTTGATCTCTCGGAGGGTGGATAGGTAGGTCTCACCTCGAGAGGGATTCCGCTGTCAGGGCCGGTGGTACCTCTCGTGGAGGCTAAGTGTTTTCACCACGAGGCCGTCTCGTCACCCAGGCTCCCATTAGCTGGCTTGACAGGTTGACCCCTCGGGGAGGCTAAGTGTTTTCACCCCGAGGCCGTCTCGTCACCCAGGCTCCCATTAGCTGGCTTGACAGGTTGACCCCTCAGGGAGGCTAAGTGTTTTCACCCAGAGGAGGTCTCGCCACCCAGGCTCCCATAGCTGGCATGGCAGGTTGACCCCTCCGGAGGGTGAAGTGTTTTTTACCCGGAGGGGGTCTCGTCACCCAAGCTTCCATTAGCTGGCTTGACAGGTTGACTCCCCTGGGCGGGGGCAAGTATTTTTCGGCTCTAAGAAGGCCACTTCGCGAATACGTTGGGTTGGATGTTTCTTTCCGAGCTTGTGCCAACCTCGAAAAGAGCGGGGATTGTGTACAACCCCGTATTCGCGAAGAGTGAGCCCCGAACAAGGCAAACGCGTTTTTAAGCTTTTTGGAGATTTTGCACTCTCGGTAGCCAATTTTTGCTCTAACTTGGAAATATACTAGTAGGGGGAGGAAAAATTGGCCTCCCCCAATGGCTCCTTTGTTGGGGGGCGGGTGCGGCAAGTTGGCTAGCACCCGCCCCGGCCTGTTGAGTTTGAGGTAGGGGCGGGCGTGACGGCCGGGGGAGCCGGTCTCGCGCCGGAAGTCTGCAGGAGGGCGAGACCGTCGCTGCCTGGTTCTCGCCCGGGCGGTCTGCTCGCGGGCGAGACCGCCGCGGCCTGGTTCTCGCCCGGGCGGTCTGCTTGCGGGCGAGACCGCCGCGACCTGGTTCTTGCCCGGGCGGCCTGCTCGCGGGCGAGACGGCCGGGGGCTGGTCTCGCGCGAGCGGCCTGCTCGCGGGCGAGACGACCGCGGCCTGGTTCTCGCCCGGGCGGCCTGCTCGCGGGCGAGACCGCCGGGGGCTGGTCTCGCGCGGGAGGCCTGCTCGCGGGCGAGACTGCCGCGACGTGGTTCTCGCCCGGGCGGCCTGCTCGCGGCGAGACGGCCGGCGGCCTGGTCTCGCCCAAGCGGCCTGGTCTCGCCCAAACGGCCTGCCCGGCGGCCTGGAACCGCCTCGAGTGTGTGGGGCGGGGGGTTGGCGGCGTGCTTTTACCGCCGTGCCCCTGGGGGTGTTTTTACCTCTCTGCCCCCAGTGTGAGTGTTTTCCTATTGACCCAAAGTCTATTTGTCCCAAGGGCATTTTGGTCATTTTACCCCCAGGACTTGGGAAAACTATAAATAGACCCCCTTGGGTGCCTTTGGAGAGGGATTTTTCCTGGTTTCTTCCTCCCTTAGCTTCTTCTTGGTAGAGTAGAGAGATCTCTCCAAGGTGCCCTGCCTAGCCCTTTGTTAAGGGAGGGGAAGAGTTCTGGTGACCTTCCGGGTGTGTGGTGGGACCTCCGCGCTAGAGCCGAGGGTCTGTTCCTAGTTTCCCAAGTCTTTGGTCCGTGACGTTCCCCCGAGTATAGTAGGTGTGAGGTCACCCCTCTTTTGAGACCCCGAACTCCACAGAGACCAAGTTTTTGGTTTCAACATCTGCTAGGCCTCGTCGATGGCTAGGGCAGAAAAGAAGCGGCCTCCGGCTCTGGAGCAGAGAGAGTGATGCTTGACAAAGATGAAGCGGGGGAGAAAAGTCCTCGATCGGTAGTTCTGGCCGGCGGGACAGAGAAACGACAGTTCTCGTTTCTCTGTATAATCCCGGCTCCCCTTTCTTCTTCCAAGCTGCTTAATAAATAGCCTTTGTCCTTTTTATTTCCTTTTAAATGTTTCCATTTAGGTGTCTGTATTTCAAATACTTCCAATTTCTTAAATGTTTCTAATAAAAATGCTTTCAAAATTATTTTCCAGCCGGATCTCTCTTATGGCTGCCTTTTAAAAATATTTTCTATTGATGTTTTCTTAAATGTCTAAATCTTTTCCCCAATTAAATTATGTGTCCTTAAATAAATTGAGCTTGCCCTTTTCGTCCTTACTACCTAAATTACCGGATCTATTTATTCAGGGTCTATTCGGACGGTCAAACCGAGGAGCCAAAACAAGTACAAGAAATGAAACTGGGTAAATGAAACAAAATAAAAATAAATATAGAACTCTGATGCGACGAAGGATGCATCACCTGGTTATACTTCCTTCGTGATCGTACCGAACTCACATCGACTTTCCGTACTTTTCTTACGGAGAATCGCACACAGTTTTCCACATTTGTTAAAATTATCCGTACTGATAACGCTCGTGAGTATACCGGTCGAACCTTCTCCAATCTGTGCGTCGAGTTTGGTATTATCCATCAGACTTCGTGTGCGTATACCCCTGAACAAAATGGCGTCACAGAACGGAAAAATCGCCACCTTCTTGATGTTGCTTGCTCTCTTATGATTCAAATGCAGGTTCCCCCTCTCTATTGCAATTTTGCTGTCTCCACTGCATGTCATCTTATCAATCGCATGCCCTTGTCTATCCTCCACTTTGTGGCCCCCATGACTCTCCTGTACCCATCCAAGACTCTTTTCTCTCTCACATCTCGTGTGTTTGGATGTACCTGTTATGTCCATACTCTTGGCCCCTCAAATGACAAGCTTGCCCCTCATGTTACCAAGACTATGTTTGTTGGATACTCTCACTCTCAGAAAGGGTATGTCTGTTATTATCCTGCCATTGATAAGATGTCTCTTTTCATGAGGACCATCCCTATCACACCGATCCTACTGATCCTCTTCTTCTTCCTTCCCCTCTATCTCGGCCCACAGTTCCAGTTACGTCGTCGCTTCCACCTCTTCATTCCACACCTACTCCAGTTCCAGTTACATCTCCTCTGCCACCTCTTCTTCCCACACCTCCACCGCTGGTCCTCTCCAATCCACCCATCGTTCAGGTTTACACTCGTCGTACTACACGTTCTGATGCCCTGCAGCAGCTTCCCTCAACCGGCGTGGTCTCGTGACCTGTTGATTCGACATCAACCTCTACGGCTCATCCCTTTGCCAATTATGTATCTTTACATCGTCTTTCCCCGCCACTTCTTACATTTGCTCTCTCTATCCTCTATTTTTATGCCTAACTTTGTGCATGAAGCTCTCCAACATCCAGGGTGGCGTGCTGCCATGGATGAAGAAATGACTGCTCTATGGGGCAATCAGACATGAGATCTTGTCTCTCTCCCTCCTGGCCATAGCTGTGTTTAGAGCTGTCACTTAAAATCAAAAACTGCAAACCGAACCGGAACTACAAAGAAACAGACCGAACCCTTCGCAAATTATTCGGGTTCCGGTTTGAATTTTGGAACCGTGAACAACATTGGTCCGGGTGTGGTTCTTACATTTTATTATCCGGACCGGAACTGCAACCGAAAACGCAACATACAAGTTTCAAGCAGTTTCAAGATTTTTAGACCCGATCCGAACCGGACCGAAGTAGAACTGAACCGCGACCCGTTTATTATTATTATTATTATATTGTTATTATTTTATAATTTATCTATAATATTTATACTTATTATCATGAATGAATCTGGTGCAGTTTGAACCCAAAACGCAATCGCACTAAAGGGGGTCGATTTTGGATCGAACAAAACTTGACGTCATAAAAACCGTGTGGTATGATTTGACATTGGTGCGGTTTGGAGTCAATTTTTGCATTGCACTTTTGATTTTTATACAGTTATATAATATATTTTCAATTTTAGTTACATATTTTTTTTGAAATATTTTATTTAAAAAATATAGAAGATATACAACTACTATTTATTAGTAATCATGAAAGACAACTAATTGTAGCCGGTTGTTACAGTTGAGCATGTCGCGAGATGTGCGCAAGCTAAGTAGAAGTTGTGGTAAGTCTATACGCATAGGAAGACGATTGGTAATATCCCACCGTTCGTTGAAAAGACCGTTGAGAAGTGCGCAACATAATTATTTCTATTTCGATGTTGTTTTGAGTTTTACTATTTGCAGCCTGCTTTTATTTCATTTCGCCAAGTTTGATTTTTGTTTTAGTTGGAACCGATTGAAACCGGACCGAATCGCATGGAACCGGACCGAACTGTTAGTGGCCGGTTTGGTTTTGGTTCTTGTTAAACCGTAACCGGAACCGTTAACACGACGATATTTCAAAAATTAAGCTGGAACCGGTCAAACCAAATATGATTTTGGTTCTAATTTGAAGAACTGTTACCTTAGTGGTTCGGTTCATGGTTTTAGTAAAACCGGAACCGAACCTGAACCGTGACAGCTCTAGCTGTGTTGGTTGCAAGTGGATTTTTACAGTCAAGCAGACAGCGGATGAAAAAAATTAATCGCTTGAAAGCTCGGCTTGTGGCACGGGGATTCACTCAAACCGAGTTTAACTTGGCGACAGGAGAGAAAGTCTCATCATAATCAAGGCTGTATTGTTGAGGGGGGTTCACTCAACAATACAACCTTGATTATGATGAGACTTTCTCTCCTGTCGCCAAGTTAAACTCGGTTTGGGTTCTTCTCTCCTTAGCTGTTCATCGTTAGTGGCCCCTACATCAGCTTGATATCAAAAATGCCTTCCTGAATGTTAACCTTACTGAAACTGTTTACATGAATAAACCGCCCGGGTTTGAGACCACGGTGGAGTCTTGTGTATGTTTGCTTCGAAAATCTATCTATGGTCTCAAACAGTCTCCTCGGGCATGGTTTGAGAAGTTCAGTAACGTTGTTCGTGAGATTGGTTTTAAGAGAAGCTCAACTGATTTCTCTCTCTTCACTCGTCATCAGTCAACTGGGACGGTTATACTTCTTGTTTATGTGGACGACATTTTGATTACTGGTGACGACTTTATGGGAATACAACATGTTAAGCAACACTTAAATTCTGTATTTCAAATAAAAGATCTGAGAAATCTTCGGTACTTCTTTGGCCTTGAGGTAGCAAGAAAACCTGATGACCTTGTTTTATCTCAACGAAAGTATTGCATTGACCTTCTGCAAGATGCTGGACTCTCAGGACGCAAACCTGCGAAAACCCCGATGGATGTCAACCATAAGTTATGTGCTCAAGGATCTGAGTGTGACTCTCTACTTCCAAATACGGAGTACTATCGACTTCTTGTGGGAAAACTGATATACCTAACGGTTACAAGACCCGATATCTCATTTGCAGTTGGAGTGGTCCGCCGATTTATACACACTCTGCAGGTTTCTCATCTTCAGGCAGTCGAACGCATTCTCAGGTATCTGAAGACTGCTCCTGGACAGGGACTCGTGTATACGCCATCCCCGTCTCTTTCTCTTATTGCATACTCTGATGCGGATTATGCGGGTTCTCTTGACGATCGACGGTCCACGACTGGCTTCTGTACTTACTTTGGAGGAATTCTCATCACCTGGCATAACAAGAAACATTTTGTGGTTGCTCGCTCATCCGCTGAGGCTGAATACCGTGCGATGACGTCTGTTGTATCAGAAATCACATGGCTTGAGAGTCTCCTTGGGGATCTGGGAGTTGAATTATCCTCACCATCAGTTTTGTTGTGCGACAGTCAGACTGCAATCCACATTGCAAAGAATCCCGTGTTTCATGAGCGGACCAAACACATTGAAGTCGACTGCCACTTTGTTCGAGAAAAGGTTCAATTGAAGAAGTTGAAGCTAGAGCATATTCCTGCCTCTGATCAAGTTGCTGACATTCTCACCAAGGCATTATCACAAAATTGTACCATCAATTCTTGTCCAAGCTTGGTGCCTACGACTTGTACGCTCCAGCTTGCGGGGGAGTGTTAAAGAATATGGAGAAAAGCAATGTAAAGGCCCAATAAGTTGACTCATTTATTGTCTTTTTGTTTAGTCCCACATATTCTATATAAGATGCTTTCTCTCTCTTCTCTCCTATATATTTGTACTCATACTTGTATTTTAGATATTCAAGAAGTATATAAAAGGTTTGAACCACTTTTCTACAAGATGAAATAGTAGCGGATTTTCCATTCCAGCATGATGACCCAAGAATATAAATTAAGAAACCAAAGGGAAGACATAAATTGGACCTTTAGGATTTGCTCATTGAAAAAGGGAAAATCATGATCCAGAAAGATTCCAAATCCGACCCACGTATTCCCAACAGGTAACAATCAGTGATGGAATAAAGGAGGAAGAATCATCTCCTCAAAAAAAGAGAGGGAAAATGTCGGAAATAGGGCTTAGACCTTCATTTCCGTCACGAGGTCATGGGGTCGGCCGACGACCGACACAGACGAGCGCGACTTAGTGTGATTCCACCGACTAGGCGAGGTCGGCATGAGAGGTGGGAAGAGGAGCGAGGAGGTTGCTAGATGATAGAGATTTTTCGTTTTAAAAATAATTCAAACTATAATCCCGATGTAGGCAAGTATACCTATCAAAATATAGTATAGAAAAAATATCGTATAAGCCCGGGGCCTATCAAGTAGTTGTACTCACGCAAAATTCCTATTAATTTATCGATTAAAAAGATTGGATTTAGAAAAATAAAAGTTCGCAAATGGAAATTACTCGAAAGAAAACTCAAGCTTAAAAACTTTAACACTTGATTAGGGGTTCTTGGGAATCCGATTATAAAAGATGCGTTCTAACCTTTAAAATTTCATTTCGATTGGAGGATTAAAAATTACGATAGCTGCTCGGTAGAGACGACTACCGCCTAATTTTAAAACACTTCAAATAAAATCACTTAAACTTGAAATAAATTAAAATCGCATGAAAGATTAATCCAAAATTCCAAAAGAGTTTATATTTTCATTTCTCAAACAAAATATAATAATTTTTTTTATTTCCGAGAGATTTAGGCTCTGTTTGGGACAGCTCTAGCGGATTGAAAAGCTGTTGTCCGGATAGAGCTGTTTTAAAATAGATTTCTGGGGAGCAGTTTTGAAAAGCTGCAGAGTGTTTGAGTATTCTGTGCAGAAGTGCGCTCGGAATCGCCCGAGGAAGGACGTCGGGTGCTCGGAATCGCCGGAGGAAGGCCGTCCGACCTCTAAGCATGTTCCAACTGAAGAAACCATTAGATTTCCAAAACCTGTGAGAGAGAAAGCTATTTTGCAAGAGCAGAAGCTGGGGGGAGGGAGATTTCTGAAAAGCTGCAAAACAGCTCCAGATTTTTAAAAAGCTCTTCACAGGGAGCTGTCCCAAACACATATAAAGCAGCTCTGGCGGCTGGAATAGAGATTTTCCAGCCGCCAGAGCTGCGCCAAACAGACCCTTAAGGTATCCACGAGCCTTTCGGCTACTAAGACGCCAAACAAATCACGAAATTTATATACCGGCAATATAAACTCGCAGTCAAATATTAATCGGAAATAAAGCGGAATGCAATTTTAAAAACTAGATACGACGGATTATATTTTAATTTTCATCCCAATACTACATAATCAAAAGCTAAGTAGAGAATTAGTTATGAATAGCGAGCAAAAAAATCAAAATAAAATAAGAAGTGAACATTTTCATTAATCGATAAGGAAAAAGAAGTACAAGATGAAAATAGAAAAATAATGTTGAAAATAAAACATAAGATCACACTCTTTCAAATACTTCTCTCCAAATTTCTCTCCAAGAATAACATGTACTTTCTCCAATAATTCGTAGCCTTTTATAGATGATGAAATTGTTGAAGCCAAAAATGACCTCTGTGGAGTTCGGGGTCCCTAAAAAGGGGTGACATCGCAACTACTACACTCAGGAGAACGTCACGGACCAAAAGATCAAGAAGCTAGAAACAGACCATCGGCTCTAGCGCGGAGGTCCCACCTCACACCCGAAAGACCTTTGAGGTCTCGCCCTCCCTAGCCAATGCTGAGCTAGGGTGCCTTGAAGGATGAAGAGAGAGTGAATAAGTGATGCTCTCCAAGGCACCCCTAAGGGTCCATTTATAGTTTTTCCAACCCCATGAACCAAAATGTCAACAATACCCTTACGCCGAAAAAGGCCCTAGACCAATAGAAAACAGCCACGTCGGGGGGCAAATAGGTAATTCCACCCCGAGGGTAAAACGGTAAAAGCATGGTCAAAATGGGGCCAAGGATGGGGGGAGCCAAACCCCTCATCTCCCCGGCCACCCGAGACGAGCAGGGGGAGAACCTGGCCCCGGGCCGGTCTACCCCTGCCAAGCCGCGAGGTGGGGCGAGAGCCCGTCCCCGTGCCGGTCTCGCCCCCGCCAACCCGCGAGGCGGGGCAAGAGCCCGGCCTCGGGCCGGTCTCGCCCCCGCCAACCCGCGAGGCGGGGCGAGAGCCCGGCCCCGGGCCGGTCTCGCCCCCACCAACCCGTCGCACCCGCTCCTCCCAAAAAAAGGGGCCACTGGGGGGGAGGCAGATTTTTCCTCCCCCTACTAGTATATTCCGAGGGCTAAGCCTAAATTGGCCACCAAGAGCTCAAACAACTCCAAAAGTTTAAAAACTCAAAACCTACGAATACGAGGTTGTACACAATCCCCGCTCTTTTCGAGGTTGACACAAGCTCGGAAAGAAACATCCAACCCAACATATTCGCTGAGTGTGATTTTCTTGCGCGGTCAACCTGCCATGCCAGCTATGGGAGCCTGGGTGGCGAGACCTCCTCTGGGTAAAAAACACTTCACCCCCCGGAGGGGTTAACCTGCCATGCCAGCTATGGGAGCCTGGGTGGCTAGACCCCCTCCGGGTAAAAAACACTTCACCCCCACCGGAGGGGTCAACCTGCCATGCCAGCTATGGGAGCCTGGGTGGCGAGACCCCCTCCGGGTAAAAAACACTTCACCCCCCGGAGGGGTCAACTTGTCAGGCCAGCTATGGGAGCCCGGGGGGCGAGTCCCCCTCCGGGTAAAAAACACTTCACCCCCCGGAGGTGTCAACCTGCCATGCCAGCTATGGGAGCCTGGGTGGCGAGTCCCCCTCCGGGTAAAAAACACTTCATCCCCCGGAGGTGTCAACCTGCCATGCCAGCTATGGGATCCTGGGTGGCGAGACCCCTTCCGGGTAAAAACACTTCACCCCCCGGAGGTGTCAACCTGCCATGCCAGCTATGAGAGCCTGGGTGGCGAGACCCCCTCCGGGTAAAAACACTTCACCCCCCGGAGGGGTCAACCTGCCATGCCAGCTATGGGAGCCTGGGTGGCGAGACCACCTCCGGGTAAAAAACACTTCACCCCCCGGAGGGGTCAACCTGCCATGCCAGCTATGGGAGCCTGGGTTGCGAGACCCCCTCCGGGTAAAAAACACTTCACCCCCCGGAGGCGTCAACCTGCCATACCAGCTATGGGAGCCTGGGTGGCGAGACCCCCTCCGGGTAAAAAACACTTCACCCCCCGGAGGGGTCAACCTGTCAGGCCAGCTATGGGAGCCTGGGGGCGAGACCCCCTCCGGGTAAAAAACACTTCACCCCACAGAGGTGTCAACCTGTCATGCCAGCTATGGGAGCCTGGGTGGCGAGACCCCCTCCGGGTAAAAAACACTTCACCCCCCGGAGGTGTCAACCTGCCATGCCAGCTATGGGAGCCTGGGTGGCGAGACCCCCTCCGGGTAAAAAACACTTCACCCCCCGGAGGTGTCAACCTGTCATGCCAGCTATGGGAGCCTGGGTGGCGAGACCCCCTCCGGGTAAAAAAC
The DNA here is from genome assembly GCA_039583875.1 of Platanthera guangdongensis. Lineage (NCBI taxonomy): Eukaryota > Viridiplantae > Streptophyta > Magnoliopsida > Asparagales > Orchidaceae > Platanthera > Platanthera guangdongensis. The sequence continues at coordinate 47,606,840 of CM077163.1, read as the reverse complement.
ACTTCACCCCCCGGAGGTGTCAACCTGCCATGCCAGCTATGAGAGCCTGGGTGGCGAGACCCCCTCCGGGGTGTGGCTTGCTCTCCCCGAGGCACATTCGACCCAACCAGCTAGTGGGAGCCTGGATGAGGAGATCCTCTCGGGGGTGGGGCTCGCTCTCCCCGAGGCACATTCGACCCAACCAGCTAGTGGGAGCCTGGCTGAGGAGATCCTCTCGGGGGTGGGGCTTGCTCTCCCCGAGGCACATTCGACCCAACCAGCTAGTGGGAGCCTGGATGAGGAGAACCTCTCGGGGGTGAGACTTGATCTTCCCGAGGCACATTCGACCCATCCAGCTAGTGGGAGCCTGGATGAGGAGATCCTCTCGGGGGTGGGGCTTGCTCTCCCCGAGGCACATTCGACCCAACCAGCTTGTGGGAGCCTGGATGATGAGATCCTCTCGGGGGTGGGACTTGATCTCCCCGAGGCACATTCGACCCATCCAGCTAGTGGGAGCCTGGATGAGGAGATCCTCTCGGGGGTGGGGCTTGCTCTCCCCGATGCACATTCGACCCATCCAGCTAGTGGGAGCCTGGATGAGGAGATTCTCTCGGGGGTGGGGCTTGCTCTCCCCGAGGCACATTCGACCCAACCAGCTAGTGGGAGCCTGGATGAGGAGATCCTCTCGGGGGTGAGACTTGATCTCCCTGAGGCACATTCGACCCATCCAGCTATTGGGAGCCTGGATGAGGAGATCCTCTCGGGGGTGGGGCTTGCTCCCCCCGAGGCACATTCGACCCAACCAACTAGTGGGAGCCTGGATGAAATCCTCTCGGGGGTGGGGCTTGCTCTCCCCGAGGCACATTCGACCCAACCAGCTAGTGGGAGCCTGGATGAGGATATCCTCTCGGGGGTGAGATTTGATCTCCCTGAGGCACATTCGACCCATCCAGCTAGTGGGAGCCTGGATGAGGAGATCCTATCGGGGGTGGGGCTTGCTCTCCCCGAGACACATTCGACACGACTAGCTAGTGGGAGCCTGGATGAGGAGATCCTCTCGGGGGTGGGACTTGATCTCCCCGAGACACATTCGACCCATCCAGGTAGTGGGAGCCTGGATGAGGAGATCCTCTCGGGGGTGGGGAACCAGGTCTGTCACTTGAACTTTACCAAATCCAACATCCTCAAACGAGGAAAAAAGATGGGCTACATGACCCCCCCGACTCAGTTGGTCGGGGGCTGGACTCACTACAACATAAGAAAAATACAGGACTCTGCCAGGGCGAAGCTTCTTCAGGGGGTCCCGACACGATGGCCGTCATCCTTCCCCTCGGAGACCTCCATCTTGCTCAGGCTCTCCATGATCCTCTCCATCTCCTCTGCCTTGGCCAACCAAGAGATGGTGTTGACGGCCGTGACATAACATTGCCTTGCCATGCTGGAGTCTCCCTTGACTCTGACCTGGATCCCTCCTGAGCTGAACTTGAGGCATTGGTGGAAAGATGACGACACACAACGGAAGGTGCTGATGAGGGGCCTTCCGAAGATGGCGTTGTAGCTGTTTGGAGCGTCAACAATGACGAACCGGCAGTTCCTTGAAGTCCCCCCCAATTTTACTTGGAGTCCTACTCCACCCTCTACCTCCTTCCTCTCCCCTGAAAATCCGAACAGGGGTCCGTCCGAGGCCAACACCCTCCTTGGCTCTACCTTCATCTCGCCAAATGCCTTCTTGAAGACAACGTTGACGGAGCTTCCGTTGTCAACCAAGATCCGGGAGACGGTGTAGCCTTCGATGACTGTCTGGATGACCAGCGCATCACAAAACGGATCCTCATGATCCGGCAGGTCCTTCACCGAGAATGTGATCTTCTCCTCCTGGGGGGGGGGGGTCTAGGACGTCGAGGCGACGCTCCGTCGGTACATCACATGGAGACTTGCCTTCCGAGTGGCTTCGGTCCCTACTCCACCATGGATCACAGCTATACCACCTCGGGGTCCGACATCGACCCGGTCCTCACACACGTCAACCCCCCCTTCTCTGGGTAGAACCTCCTCAACCCACACCGGCGGCTGCGGCTGGGCAGGGCCTCTCGCCCCCTCACTTCCAGGAACTCGGGGCAGGTAGCTGTGGCGTGCCCCTCCACCTGGTGGAAGTCACAGTACGGTAGCGCTCCTCCCCTCCTTCGGCGGGCTGGGCGTTCTCTCTTGTTACCCCTTCCTCCTCCTATCGCCAAGGCTTGCTGCGGCGGGGGTAAGAGCTGTCTTGGGGCTTGCCTCTGGAAGTTGAACCTCCCTTGGCCCCCATGAAAGTTCCCCCCATCTTGGACGTAACCTCTTCCTGGACCCTGAGCGGGTCCTCCCTGCTGCCTCCAACCTGGTTCTGGACCCTCCTGAGCTCTCCGCTCCTCTCTCCTTCTTACTTCCTGATGTCTCGAGCCACCTTGCTCCTTTGATTCCATCTCTGTTAGCTTTGCCAACTTCTTGACAACTGCCGGGTTGGATGTCTCCATGCCTATCTCCTTAGCCGCCCTTTCCATCAGCTCCTCAAAAGAAAGGGAGGCCTTTCGAGTCAGACTCATCTTGAAGAACCCCTCGCGCAACCCCACCGTGAACGCCATCTGGAGGGCATACCCCGGCTTCTCCTGTACCTTTAGGATCTCCTCTTGGAACCTGTCAACGTAACGAGCCAGCGACTCCTCGGCCCCCTGCCTTATCAGGAAGATGGACTCGGGACTCCTCTTCCTCTTCTTGGAGGTGGAGAAGCGAAGCTGAAAGCTCCGGCTCAAGTCCTCGAACCCATAGATCGATCTCGCAGGGAGTTGATGAAACCAGTCCCTTGCCTTCTCCTTTAACGTGATCGCAAAGAGGCGACACTTGAAGGCATCCGTCATTGGCCTGATGGAGACGACATCCTCGAACCACTGTAGATGCTGGATGGGGTCATCCTTCCTGGTATAGTAAGCCATGTCTGGCTCTCTAAACCCCTCGGGAACGGGAGCTGAGATGATCAGCTCGCTGAAGGGTGACCCCCTAAGGGGTGGTCTCGCCACCTCCACTCGCGCGACCTGCTCGCCTGGAAGGTTGACACTCTCCGGGCTAGAGAACAACTCCCGGTCGGTGAGGTCTCGCTCGACCCCATCTCACATCCTTTCCTTCCCGGGCCTTCTTCCCGGTGCACTTCCTTCTCCCCCTGCTGGGGTCATCTCGCCTAGACCCCGGGGAGTCGACTCGTCGTGAGGGGGGGGGGAGGGCTAGCTCCTGGGGGGTTGGGGTGGAGCTGCCACTATGAGGAGCAATGCTTCGCAACATCTCCATGATGCCTTGGATGGAGGCCATGAACTCTTGCCTCCCTACAAAGGGTCCTGGGATGGGGAGCTCTCCGAGATCATCACTACCTTCCTGATCTCCGGTCATGACACTCTCCCGAGATCTTCCGTGTTGGTCACTCTCCACGCTCATCGCACCAAAAATGTTGAAGCCAAAAATGACCTCTGTGGAGTTCGGAGTCCCTAGAAAGGGGTGACCTCGCACCTACTACACTCAGGAGAACGTCACAGAATAAAAGATCAAGAAGCTAGAAACAGACCCTCGACTCTAGCGCGGAGGTCCCACCTCACACCCGGAAGACCTTTGAGGTCTCCCCCTCCCTAGCTAATGCTGAGCTAGGGTGCCTTGAAAGATGAAGAGAGAGTGAATAAGTGATGCTCTTCAAGGCACCCCTAAGGGTCTATTTATAGTTTTTCCAACCCCATGGACCAAAATGTCAACAATACCCTTACGCCGAAAAAGACCTTGGGGCAATAGAAAACAGCCACGCCGGGGAGCAAAGAGGTAATTCCACCCCGATGGTAAAACGTTAAAAGCATGGCCAAAAGGGGGCCAAGGATGGGGGGAGCCAAACCCCTCATCTCCCCGGGCACCCGAGACGAGCAGGGGGAGAACCTGGCCCTTGGCCGGTCTACCCATGCCAAGCCGCGAGGCGGGGCGAGAGACCGACGCCGGGCCGGTCTCGCCCCCGCCAACCCGCGAGGCGGGGCGAGAGCCCGGCCCCGGGCCGGTCTCGCCCCCGCCAACCCGCGAGGCGGGGCGAGAGCCCGGCCCCGGGCCGGTCTCGCCCCCGCCAACCCGCGAGGCGGGGCGAGAGCCCGGCCCCGGGCCGGTCTCGCCCCCGCAACCCGTCGCACCAGCTCCCCCCAAAAATGGGGCCACTGGGGGGGGGAAGCAGATTTTTCCTCCCTCTACTAGTATATTCCGAGGGATAGACCTAAATTGGCCACCAAGAGCTCAAACCACTCCAAAAGCTTAAAACTCAAAACCTGCGAATACGGGGTTGTACAGAAATGGTTCTAGAATAGGGGTGCCCATAAAAACCGGGCCCAGGTGGCCGTCCGGGCCCGCTAGGCACTGGCCCTAGCTAAGCCCGCCCCGGGCCCAGGCCGGGCCATGGGGCCTAACAAGGCCCCATATATAGGCATTTGCCCGCCTGGTGCCCGGCCTGGGCCGGGCCCGACAAAGCCCGTTTTCCTAGGCCCGGGCCAAGCCCGACGCTGGGCCGGGCAAAGCCCGGTTTCTAGTCCCGGGCTAATCTTGGGGCCGGCCAATAAAATAATTTTTCTTAAGTTTTTTTTAAAATCTATAAATTCCCCCCCCCCCCCCCCCCCACTCCCCCCACTCTCAAATTTCCCAATCTCACATTCCCACCTCTCCTAAGTCCGACACTTCCCCCCTCCCACTACTTTTTTACGTCGAATATGTTATCGACGATGGCGTCATCATCATCGTCAGTCGCTCACGAAGTGGTGGAGCATATGCATATGACATCAGTTTGGGAATATTTCGACAAAGTGAAAGTTGGCTCCGAGCATAAGGCGAAGTACAAGCAATGCTCGAAATTACGTAATCTCAGTGGCAACTCGACACTCGCAAGACACATTAAGTATTGCACTGCCAAACAAGATCCTCCCGAGTCCAGCCAGGCGCAATTATCTTCATCTGGATAAATATGGACGTACGATCAAGGTGGACAGCGGGAGTTGCAGGTGAAGAACGTCATCAGACGTAGGTTGTCGTTCAGCCACTACGATGACGAGCAAGAAACCGAGTACATCCACCAAGGGCTACGACCCAAATATCATCAAGTAAGTCGATCTTCCATTAGACACGACGCACTTAAATATTATTTAGAAGCTAAAGAATCTTTAATTAATTATTTTGAAAATTTTGAGGGTCGAGTGAGTTTAACGAGCGACGTTTGGACAAGTAGTATCAAATTAGAATTATCATATATTTCCATCACTTGTCACTGGTTCGATCCCGTTTGCTGGGATCTAAATAAGCGTATAATATGTTTTGAAGGTTTCGAAGTCACGCACACGGGTGTAGCGATTTATCAAATTATTTTAAAATGTTTGCGAGAATTTAAAATAAAAGATAAAATTATGAGTATTTCTTTCGATAACGTCACAAATAATACCACCGCAATTAAGTGGTTAAAACGTGATTTAAAATCTATGTTAGACGGTGTTTTTTTCATACTCGTTGCGTCTGTCACGTTTTAAATTTGGTCGTACAAGATAGTTTAACATATATAGAACCATACATTAATAAAATACGTTTAATGTTACAATTTATTTATAGTTCTAAACAACGACGAAAAAATTTTAAAAAATTCGCAAACGCCCAAGGTCAAAAATTTTTGAAACCTTTATTTGACATGCCAATTAGATGGAACTCGATATTTACAATGTTAAAACGAGCGATTCGTCAAAAAACACTACTAATGCAATACTATACTATGTTAGATCAACATGAATTAATTGAGTCTGATTGGGCTGTTTTAGAAAATTATATGGATTTATTAGAAGTTTTTTATAGAACGACAAATTCTCTATCTGACGTATATTATCCTACTAGCCCGCTAGTTATTGAAAATATTGTTAATATTTCACAAAAATTAAATTATTTTAAGCAACACGGCGGATGAAGTGGTTTAATAGAAATAATGGAAAATAAAATTTTAAAATATTATAGAGAAATTCCGGTAATGTTTTCATGCGTCGCCGTTTTGAATCCTCTTTTCGGCGAATACGGCGTATGAAATTTTATAGAAGAAATAAATAATAATTTAGGCGTCAATCTCAGTGATTCAGATTTTGATAATCTTAGCATTTTAAATTTTAACACTATTTTTACTGAATGTTATAATTATTATGATAATTTATACGGATCGCGGCCCCGAGAGGATGTGTCGCAACCAAAAACACGCGATAGTTTTAAAAATAAAATGTTAGAGTTAGCTTTAAGAAAAAAAGCGCGCACCACATCTAGTAGTTTAAATGAATTAGGCTTGTATACAAAAACCCAAATTTGTGATTTTATGAGTACGAACGAACTAAAAAATTTCGATATTTTAAAATGGTGGAAAGGTAAAGTAAATACCTATCCTATTATGACCTATATGGCCCGAGATTTACTAACGATCCAAGCTAGCACGGTAGATTCAGAGTCTGCTTTTTTTTTAGTGGCAGAGTGTTGAACGAGCAAAGAAGTCGCCTAAGCGAAGAATCGCCCGAAATCTGCATATGTTACAAGAATCACTTGGATGCGATCAAGAGAAAGCAACATATTTCATCGATCGGGGATAGTTCGTCGGACATGGAAGACGAGATGGACACGATCAACTTAAATTAAAACTTAAAGATGGCGAGGCGAATTTTTGAATTTTTGAAATTTTTTAAAGATGCCGGACATGTAATTTTATTGTATTTGTAATTTTGGATTTTTCGATCACAAGTATTTTTTTCAGTGTATTTATACTTTTGTATCTTTCCGTAACCCCGTTCAACATTAATAAAATTATTATTTTTACTTCCAAAATATGAAATTAATCATATTTTTTCATATTCATTGTATTTATAAATTATATTTAATTTTTTTTGTAAAGAAATAATTTTTTTTAAATAAAACCGGGCCCGGGCTAAGGCCCGCCCTGGGGGCCTTAGCAGGCCCTCTCCCGGAGCCAGGTTCCCGGCCCGGGCCCGGTTCCCGGCCCGGGCCCGGTTCGGGAAAGCCCGGGCCTGGGAGGCCCGGTTTAGGCCCGGCCCCGGGGGGCTTTATGAACACGCCTATTCTAGAACCATCTAAGAGAGTAAGAACAAGGGGATGTATCTAGATGAGAGATAAAAGATGGCTCCAAGGGGAATGAATATAACTTCTCATATATTGATACGGGGAGGGAACAAGGGTGGTCATAATAATAATCATGCACGGGGAAATGAATCTCACAGTTTGACAAGAGGGGATGCATGTGGGCGGTACATGAAGGTGACCATATACATAAAATTAAAATCATGATGACATTTGCATGAGAGGGGCTGATGGATTTAATTAGGCTGATGGGTTTCGGTCATATGAAGAGGAATGGAGGGATATTCACGGTAGCAGCTCAAATGGAATTATGTTGTGGCATTTATTTATGTGGGAAGCAGCTAACAACGGTGGAATGGAGGGGGTAATGAATAACGCACAATAATAATAAATGCAAGTGACGAACATAGTGGATGATGGCTGAAATTTGAAGGTGGCGGGAATGACATTTTGCATGGTGCTGAATGAGATTGAAATCACTTCAATTGCATGGCAAAGATCAGAGCACTGGCGGTAATAAAGAGGTGTGGCGAAGCGGGCGTTGCAACGGCTGCACATGCGTGGATTTCAAGTGGTCGGACTGCATGGAAGTGGCTCGAGACGATAGTGGCGGTCATCAACTAGAATGGCGGCGACGCGAACGTTGCGGCGGGCTTTTTCATCGAGACGTACAAAAATCACCCCCAGGCCTGCAAAATAATAATAAAAATAATATTAGTCAAAATTATATTAGAAATAATTAACAAGCAAATTAATATATTATTTAGAGAAAAATATATATAATTTATATTAAAATTTATTTTTGTTCATTTAATAATTTAAGTTAAATTACGCATTATCAAATTCCCCCAGACTAAGTATTTTGCCTGTCCCCAAGCAAACCCATACGAGCTAGCAAAATAAAAAGGACTAATCAATCAATTTGGCTATTGCAAGCATGAGTACGTTGCAAAATTAGAACTAGGGAAACTATGAAAAATAAACCGAAATTTTTTACTTAACAATGACATAAAATTTTATAGATTTCACTAACATAAAAATAAATCATCGCAAATTTTGGTAAAAATAAAAAAACAAATAATGAGACAAATGAAAAAAGCATTGAGTTGCTACTAAAATCTAAGAGACACTTTATACCCACCCAAATCTAAATCACGAGACGAAACTCTTACCTAAAGGCTTACCCAATTTACTTTTTTGCTACTTAACTAAAAATAAACATAGGAACATGAATCAATAGGATTTCATTAGGTGTAACTTTATGCTTGGGTTTAAGGTGCAAAAATCAAAAGATAAATGTGAAGGGTTAATGCACACTTAAAACAAGAAGAAGAGCTTTGCAGAAAAATGTATGCTAGCATAGATAAATTTTGACACCCCAAATAATTTCGAAATATAAAGTTCGGGGTCAAAAATGCATTCTTCAATTTTTTTTTCTCAGTATTTTTTTCATTTTGTTTTCAAACTCATTTCATCATTTTTTTTCACTTCACTTCTTTTGTCGTAAAACGATAATCACATAAGAATTCCACCATTTTCACAAATAAGAAGCACTAACAAGATATAAATTTAGCTCTAAGGGAGGCTATTTGGCTTTGGTGAAAATATGTGGGGCTACAAAAGAAACAGAAAAAAACACAAAGTGGCTATCAACGGTTAATATTTTATGTCTTGGAATGCAAAAGCTCAAACGAATCAAGAGTTGACCTAAATCATTTTCATTCTCCCAAGTCTATTTTTAGCAAAATTTTGAAAAATTCAATAGGTGCTAGACTAGGTAGAAAATAAAGAAACTTGATTATTCAAGAAAGCAAATATAATAAGCGTCTAGATTGTTCGCATCTACTGCACTAATCACAAGTCAGCATTACAAAGATTTTTAAAAGAAAACAAAGGATGATAGATTTTATATACGTGAAAAACATAAAAGAAAATCATGAAAAAGTGCAAAACTTCAATAGATTTTTCAACATAACATGCTATATCTAATTAAGAACACTACACGAGTCAACACATTACTCACGAAACATAGCCAAAATGAAAATAAGAAAAATTTATCTAGCTAAACAGTTGCACAAATGATTGAAAACAAGAAAACAATAAGTCGTGGGGTACTAAAGACTAGGCAAAATTTAACTCAAATTACTAAAGGCTTTATATTTTTGGGTTTTCTCATTTTTTTTGGATTTTGGATATTATCTTTTTTTTTGTTTTTCCAGTTGTTAGAAAAGCCCATGTAAATGGCCCATTATTGGGCCCATGGTTTATTCTCTTCCCTCTTCTCTTATTAGTCCCACATCTTGTATAAGATTTCCTCTTTCCTTTTCTCTACTATATATTTGTATTCTCTCCTTGTATTTACATACACAAGAAATATATATAAGTTTTGAGATTTTTCTACATGGTATCAGTGTGACTCGTTGCCTCCCGCGGACTCCAAAACTCGATCCGCTTCCTCCGATCTCCTGCGGCCTGCTCAGTCTATCCGCTGCGGCCTGCAGTCCTCTGCGGCCTGTATTTCTGCATCCGCTTCCTCTTCATCATCGTGGTTCCAACCTCCTCCTCGGGATTCTTAAAGCCTCCTCTCTCTGTCCCGTGGGGCCCACTTCTCCCTGTTGTTCTCATTCTTTCCGCCGCGAGCTCCTCCAGTCCACTGCGGGCTTTCTTCCCCTACTCTACTTCTATCCTACCTTGCGAGCTTCTACCCCAGTCCAGACCGAGCTCTCTTCTAGCTCGCGGTCTCTTTGTTTATCCCGCCGCGGACTGATCCTAACCGCCGCGGGCTCCCTTCTCGCGGACTGCTCCAGTCCGCCGCGGCCTATCTCAAATCGCGGACTGCTCCTAACTGCTGCGGTATCTCTTCTCGCGAGCTGTTCAAGATCCGTTGCGATTTCCCTTCTTGCGGACTGCTCTAGTCCGCCGCGACCTATCTCAAATCGCGCCTTGCAGCCTGCCCTTTCTCGCCGAGCTCACTTCCCGCCCTTTCTAATCGCTGCAGACTGCCCCAGTTCGCTGCGGCCTGCTCCTTGCATCTTGCTCTAGTCGCCGCAACCTGCCCTTCAGGGTTTTTGCTCGCCCTCTTCCCAGCAGGCTCCTGCTTTAGTCCGCTGCTGCTGGCCGCCTGTTCTGCTTCCTCTCCCCGCAATGGCTTCCAGCGACTCAACTGCGGCTAGCCCCTCTACAGACCGCCCGACACCTGTTCCTGAAATCCGTGATGAGCTGCGGATTACCACAATTTCCCTCTCCGGTAAGAAGAATTTTCTCCCTTGTGTTCATTCTGTTCGCCGGGTTCTTTAGGCCAAGGGACTTTTGCCTCACCTCACTCAGGCTCCTCCTTCTCCTTATACTGACGAATGGTTCCGCAATGATGACCGTGTTCAGACATGGCTCCTCAATTCCCTCGATGGCGAATCTTATCAGATGGACATGTATCACGAAACGGCCAAAGCTATGTGGGATGAACTGCATTCCCTGTACTCGGGTAAAGACAGTCTCCAGCATCTCCATGACATCCTCACCGATCTTCTGGCTCTCGACACGGGGGGGGGGGGGGGGGGGGCTTCGGACATGACCTCTTTTGTCGCTCGTGCAAAGACTCTCGCTGAGGCCTGGATTCAACATCAACCATCTACCAATGACCATGCTACTCAGCGTGCTCAGAAGGAGTCCGTCTGCATTTCCATCATGATGGCTCGTCTCCCGCCTCACCTTCAGAATATTCGCACCCAGATTCTGGCTTCCTCCACTATACCCTCCTTATCTGATGTATGCTCCATGCTCCTTCGTGTTTCACCTCCTCTGGATACTACTGTGCCTCCGCCCTCGGCCCTTCTTCAGCAGACCACTTCCCCCTTACTGCCCTCACCTACCTTCGTTCGTGGTGGACGTTCGGTATCTCGGGGCCGCGGGCGGGTTGGTCGGGGTCGGCCGACTTGTTCCTACTACAGAAAGGACGATGACTATGCAGCGACCTGCTACAAGAAGATTTGTTATCCTCCTCGTCCGACAGCCTCGGTTGCTGCGGACACCTCCTCTGTCGCTTTTTCTGACCTTGAGGCTGTTCGTCTCCAGCTCCAGCAACTCCAAGGGCTGCTCAACCCGCCCTCTGCCTGTATCGCCACCGCCTCCAATGCAGGTACTGCTTGTTTATCCACTAGTCCGCGATGGATCATGGACTCGGGTGCCACTCATCATATTTTCTCTCAACGGCCACCCAAGTACACAGATTCTCCTCATCCGAAGTGTATCAACGTGGCAAATGGGGAGACGGTTGCAGTCTCCGGCTCGGCTGACCTTTTACTCAACCCATCGATCTCCCTTCGCTCGACTCTTCATGTTCCGAGCTCTCCGTTCAATTTACGTTTTGTTGGTCGCCTTACAAATGATCTAAATTGCTCTGTCATATTCACCACCCTCAAAACATTACGCACCGATAATGCTCGCGAATACACTAGCCACGGCTTTGTGGCCTTGTGCTCTGAATTCGGGATTCTTCATCAAACATCATGTGCTGACACACCCCAGCAAAACGGCGTTGCCAAACGGAAGAACCGACACTTGCTTGATGTTGCCCGCTCTCTCATGCTTCAAATGCATGTTCCCAAACGTTATTGGAACTTTGCGATCTCTATTGCGTGCTTCCTGATCAACCATCTCCCTTCCTCCGTCCTCCACTATGCTACTCCGTTTAGCCTACTATTTCCCTCTACTCCGGCTTTCCCTCTCCTGCCTCGGGTTTTTGCCTCCACCTGCTACGTCCACCGCCTGGGTCCGTCCTCGGATAATTTGGAATCCCGGGCAGCTAAACATGTCTTCGTTGGTTATTCTCGTACGCAGAAAGGCTATGTATGTTACTCTCCCGCTACCCGCAAGGTTTCCGTTTCTGCTGATGTTACCTTCCGGGAAGATCAACTATTCTTCTCTGCTCCTTTACCCACTCCTTTCACACCGCAACCTCTACCACCACTCCTCCCACGACCTGTTATCCCCGTTACTACACCTCTACCACTAGTACCACCTGCTTCGACTCCTGCTCCCTCCAGGCCACCTGTTATCCGTGTCTACTCTCGCCGCCCGTCCGACTCCGTTGCCCCTCTGCAGTCGGCCTCGACCTCGGCTACTCCGCGCCCTGCTGATCAGGTACCTGCCTCCACTGCTCATCCTCTGGCAAACTGTGTCTCCTTGCATCGCCTCTCCTCACCTCTACACATTTGCTACTTCTCTGTCCTCGATTTCGGTTCTTAACTCTGTGCAGGAGGCGCTACAACATCCTGTATGGCGGGACGCCATGGAAGATTAAATGGCTGCTCTCTGGGCCAACCAGACATGGACTCTTATACCCCTTCCTCCGGGTCAGACATCGGTAGGGTGTAAATGAGTCTATGTTATCAAACATGCTGCTGACAGAACAATTGACCTCCTGAAAGCTCTTCTGGTGGCTTGTGGCTTCACCGAACAACATGGGGCTCGCCTATGAAGAAACTTTTTCTCCGGTTGCCAAACTCAACACCGTTCGAGTTCTCATCTCCGTGGTTGTCCATCGCCGGTGGCCCTTTTTCCTCCAGCTAGCTGCTTCTCAGCAAGATGAGAAGAGGATATTGCCTCCCCCAGCTAGCTGCTTCTCAGCAAGATGAGAAATTATCCTTGCTATCTCTGAAAGAGAGGGATGTAGATCATCTGAAGATCATGGTAGATGTCCATGTTGAGTTTATCAAATATAAGGACTTTATGATCATGTTTCTTGAAGAGAAACTTGAAAGGGAGAATATGATAGTGACCAATTTCTCTAAGATAGATGTTATCAAGAGAAAATCTGAATCTGAGTGAATTTCTAAGATTATCTAATCTCAGAGGAGAGGCCAATCTCCTGTTGTGCCACAGTCAACCTTTCATAAGGTAATCCTCCCTTCTAACAGGTATGACCAGGACTGCATGTCTGGTCACTGTAATAATGAGAATTCTTCTTGTAAGAATACGAGTGTATCTTACAATTGGAGAAGAAAGAGTAGGTGAATGAATGCCTTTAAGGCTCCCCATGAAAAAGTACAAATGGTCAATTCTGGACCATTTATATTTGGTGCCTCAGCCCTAACTCACAAGGATAAGGCAGTGACTTTCACTCAAGCCCACCCAACAAGTACTCAGACCAAGGGTCAGTCTACCAGAAAGCCTAACTTGGCTAGTTCTGATGATATAAATAGCATGTCATATGCAAAGATGACTTCTGTAAATACCATTCAGGGCAAGCAAAGGAAGCCTGCTGGAAGAGTAAACTTCAGTCAGATCCTTGCTGAAAGGAACCTGAAGAAAGTTGTTGCTCCTCTTCCTTCTGTTCAGTCAGCATTTAACCACACTGTAAGACCTGCTCAGAAAAGAAGATATAATATCCATGAGTGTTGGTGTTGTGGCAAGGTGGGACATTTTGCCCTATATTGCTGACACAATACTTCTGTGTCTAGAGCAAGAGTTAGCCTACCTGTCAGAAATGCTGCAGATAGGCAAGTCAGATTTCAGACTAATCAGAACCTAGGACCCAATACCTACTGGGGTCCTAAGGTAAGATAATTCTGTTTTGCAGGTTATTTTAAGTGCTCATCCCCCATGTGGCATTTGGACAGAAGATGTTGCAGAACTTGGACTGGAACAAGGAAGTTATCATATGGTTCATACCCCAAGGATAAGGATGTTGTGTGCATTTCTAAAGAAGGATAAAGTGCACAAGTCTTGGGCAAAGACCAGCAGGATCCAGCCAACAGAACTATCTGGTTGGACTAAGCCTTGCTTCCACACCAGCAAACTAGGAGAAGAACAAGTAGGGTGTACTCATCACTGAGGAAAATCACTAAGAGTAGCTCCTCTGTGAGCAGCAAGAAAGAGGCACACTGTGCTCAGCTGATCAGACTTACTATACAAAAGGGTCAAACTGTCAAGTGATATCATCAATTGAAATGATGATTGACAGTCATAAGGATATGATCAAATGCTGATGGGGAGCATGTTCAGTCAAGGTTGTTGGACAAGCTTGAATCTTACCCAAAGTTCCCTCAACACAGAATAGATCAGCATTACTGCTGAGGATCAGCTTGCCCCCATGGACATTGCAGAGGTTGAGAGGGAAACTACCCAGGTGATGACACCAGCTGGAAGATGGCAAGCCAATCAGTTTACTAGAACAACTGGATTGCTCCAGCTATTGTTGATACAAGTCATTACATTCCTATTGGAATAGCAGTATAAAGAAAGACTTGGTATCCGCGTGAAAGGATGGTTCAAGGAAAAATCATTTAAGGCTTAAATTGTTTCAAAGTCCGGCAGCTGCAGCAGAAAATTCAGCCTCATGAGAAGAGAAAGCTGACAACTGCACCATTAGTATCATTTGCAATCAGCTAGGGGGAGAAAAGAATCAAAAAAGCTCATGATCAGAAAGATGAAGCCAAGAAGAAGGATACAAGTGATACAATCACTATGAGAGTGGTAACTGACCATGATCAAGGATGAAGACAATGATCTAGGAGAAGGAAGTTTGAGTTGCCAATGCAAAAAGGATCATTGTGGCTTGAACAGAAAGCTGATGCCCGAGGCAAGTCTGGTGTTAAAGGAAAGGAAAAGACATGGCTCAGCAAGAAGTGATCATGGTACAAGGGAGCTACTGTGATTAACTGATGAGAATCCAGCCACAGCTCCAGAACCATAACCTCCAGATAAGTTGAACCTTTTTATATTGATATTCTACTAGTGCAATCTAAGTTGCTAGAAATCCCGTCTATCATAACAGGACTATGCATATGTATATTAAGTATCAATAAGTTTGGGAGCATAAGGAAGAACTCAATCCTGAGTTTGTCCTGACTGACAAGCGGCTGTCATGTTTATCATGCCACTAGATGAAGTCAAGTTCAACACCCTCTTGGTTGAGTTGGGCATGTGGAACTTAGGATAGCTTTAGCAGCTCCAAACTCTAGTTTGTGTTGCAGGATTTACTTTTTTTGCATGTAGATAAGTCATTGATGTGACATCAAGACTATAAAGACCATCATGTGGTATCCAGACTGGCATAGACTAGAATGTCTACCAGAAATCTGACAAAGGATGCCTCAGTTGAGGGGGAGCAGACAGTTGCTGCAGTAGAACAACTGTCACAACTGCTGATCAGTTTGTCTTAAGGACAATGCACAGACCAATGGGGAGATTATGAGAAGAGGAACAACTAGCAGACATCTCAAGTGGATCCATGGTTCACTCAAGAGTCAAGGGACTGCAATAATGTGGTGTATCAATGATATCACCACAAGTGGATGCTGATTCTGTAGATACAACATCAACAAGTGGAACTATGTGTACAACAAATTCAAGTGATGCAGTATTGTGTTATTTCAATGTATCAACACAAAAGATATGACTCTTAATCTAGAAGTTTGATCACTAGGATATGATTCTTAGTGTTATCAACATAGGACTCTGACTAGGATCAAGAGATAATCTCTCCCATGATCCTTTTTCCTCCCTCAATAGATATACCTATTGAAGAATATAGAAAGGGGGAGATGTGTGACAATACATAAGAGAGAGATATAGAAGCAATTGCTTGACATGACTAGGTCATGTTGAGTCGGTTCATATTACTGGAAAAGATTCTAGTAGTATGAGAAATGCAAAGACTAACTACATGTTGAGCCATGATTATGTCAGTGCATATTTTGAGGTAATTGCTTATAGTGGTGCTCCATTTAAATATTAAGTGGTATAAAGGAGAGTGCATATTACTTGAGCAATTGCTCAAGTAGTGTGAGAATGCATTGACTCACCCTATTGAGTCAATACAATTAAATGGAGCACATTGAATTAATATAGCATAAGCTAGCAGGTGTAGCAGATTATAATCTACAGCTGCATGAAATTATTCTGCCTATTATGGTAATGTCTCTTAGTATTGTTGAGTGTTCGGACTTCTTCAAATATGGGGAGATTGTTGGGTCCATTGCCCACAATGTTCCATAGAGTGGATTTGAAGAGGCATCACCATCAACACTAAGAACATAGTTGCATTTGATGTTGTTTAAGCTCATCTTGTGCAAGATATTCCATGAAACAAGTCTAGATAGATTGTCTAAGTGATGTGACATGTGGTCATAAGGCAGAAAGGTGGACACCAAGAGAAGATGCTGGAAAGGCAGGAATTTGCCTAAGTCCACAGACGTTGAGTGAGGTAAGCTCACTCAACGCCAGAAGTCAAGGATCTGTTGACAATGCAGCTAAGTCCACAGGCGTTGGGTGAAGCAAGCTCACTCAACGCCAGAGGTAAGTAAGAATGTTGGCAAGCTGGAAATGTGACTATGTCCACAGGAGTTAAGTGAAGTTGACTCACTCAACGTCATATAACTATAGGCAAAAATATGGCTAAGTAGTTTGACGTTGAGTGATGAAGACACACTCAACGTCATACAGCAAAAAGCTGTGAGTTGAACTCAGTTCAGAATTCGTTGAACTGAGTTCAGAGTTCGTCGAACTGAGCTCACCGTTCGTCGAACACAGTTCAGTTCGTCGAACTAAGTTCAGAAATTTGGCTAAGGCAAAAAGCGTTGAGTGAGGCGTGCTCAATCAACGCTCTCAACGCGTAAGATGCAGAAAGCTTTTCCAAGGCAAAAAACGTTGATTGATGAAGACACACTCAATGCTCTTAACGCCAGAGAAGCCAGAAGATTTTGGCTAAGGCAAAAGATGTTGAGTGAGGTGTGCTCATTTAACGCTCTCAACGCTAGGCATGCAGAAAAAACTCCAAAATTGGTTAAGGGCCTAAGGAAAAAAGCGTTGTGTGGAGATTGCTCACTCAACGCTGTCAACGCCTAGTGAAGACAGAATTTTGTCTAAAGAGTTTGACGTTGAGTGATGCTCACTCACTCAACGCCAAGCAGCAGAAAGCTGATAAAGCAAGTTGGTGTTAAGTGAAGCTGAATCACTCAACGTTTAGAAACAGAGTTATTTTTTAAGTAGTTTGGCGTTGAGTGAAGGTTACTCACTCAACGCCAAGAGACATTAAATTTGTCTAAGTGATTTGGCATTGAGTGAAGGACCCTCACTCAACGCCTATACTAATGTTGCTTGATTTTTGGCTAAGTCCACAGCTGGTGACGCAAGTCAACATATTTAAAATTAGTGGCAGGATGGGTACAGTACGTGACAAATATTGTCGCGGACGTACTGTACGAGAGTTGGCGTTAAAGAAAGGTTGATGCTGGCCTTTAAATGTGCGGGGCCCACTGCTCAAGAGCCGTTGGGTCATAATCAATAAAAGGGAAAGACTTTACAAAGAAAGCTAGTTTTTCGGAAAAAAGCAATCAGGCAGTTCTTTTTCTCCGCCATTGTTGTGGAGCTGAAGAATAGGAAGCTCAAGTCAGCAAGACGGAGAGCAAGTTAGTTGTTGGTATCAACATCTTCAACAGCAAGATAGCTGGTGTGATCTTTATCTGCACCAGCAAGTTAGCTCAGAGGGATTCTCTGAGAAAAAGGTAGCAGCTTGGGCCGACCTTTGCTGCAGGTGCTTCACAGACCCAGCCAACAAATCCTAAAGAACATTTTCTTTGGGAGCTATGAAGAAGGATATAAGGCTGAGCAGTTGGCTCAGTTCAGAAAGGAGCAGAGAAGCTGATCTGCAAGCTACTTCCAGCAGAGGCCAAAGCAAGATCTTCATCCTTGTTGCTGTGAAGAGAAGAATGCTTGAAGAAGCAGAGATCTGAAAGAAGGATCAGAGGCTTAGTCCTCAGGAGTCAAAGTTAAGGCTGAATCACCTCTGCCTAGGAAAGAGAGAAGGGCACAACAAGGTTCTGCAAGTTGCTTCCAGCACAAGCATACTTGTTGCTGTGAAGAAGTTGAGCTGAGAATCCTTTAGCTCAGTTTGCAGCTAGTTGTGCTGCAGTTACTTCATAGCTCCAGCATGAAATATCCCTGATGCTGTGAAGAAGAACTTAGGGCTGAACTTCAAGTTCAGTTCAGAGAAGGACAGAACGTTGTTCTGCAAGTTACTTCCAGCTTAAGTAAATATATATACTTGTTGCTGTGGAAGTAGTTATGACTAAGAACTTCTTAGTTCAGTAAAGGTAGGCTCAGAAAATAAATTCCTGTAGTCATAGTTGGGCTGAGTTTATCTCAGTCAAGAAGCTTGACACAGAGCAACATCTCTTGTGTCAAGAGTAACCACCAACCCACCTTCACCCTGTAGGATTCAAGTTGTCTGAATCTGAGCTGTAGGGCCTTGTGTGCCTGAGTGGTAGGTGACTAATTAGTCACTGAGGTAGGTGCCTGCTGGGGTACTGAAGTGGGATCCAAGTGTGGATCTGAGAGTAGGGTTGTCCTCCCAGCCTGAGTAGTAGAGCCTAGTGCCTGAGGTAGGTGACTGTTGACTCACTGAGCTGTAGGTGACAAGTGTGTCACTGAGTTGTTGGCCTTGGAGGAGGCTGAGCTGTAGGTGCCTGGAAGGGCACTGAGGTAGGTACCTGGAAGGGTACTGCGCTGTAGGAGTGATGCATCACTCTGAGAGTAGGGCCTTGTGCCTGAAGTTGTAGGCCTTATAGACAAGGCTGAGGTAGGTGGTTTGAGGACCACTGAGCTGTAGGAGCACTGCAGGGCGCTGAGGTAGGAACCTTTGTGGTTCTGAGGTAGGCTTCTGAATAGAACCTGAGTGTAAGGCTGAGGGCCTGAGGTGTAAGCTCTGAGGAGCATTTTGGAGGAGTTTGTGCGTTGTCTAACATAAGTTAGAATGGTGAGAGGGAAAGAGGATGTACCCAATTAGGGAACCGCTATAAATATCTGTTTGCTTTGCTGCGTTGTTTGTTCTTCTCTTATATTGCATGTACTAAGGACAAACTATAAATCACTTAGTAAGAAAACAACAAAAAGACTTGAGAAATTTCAAAGCCATATTCACCCCCCTTTAGGTGACTAGCTAATCTTAAGTTAATAACTTTCACTCTATGCCCGGTCATGTGCACCTTTCTAACACGGGTATTCGCAATTGTCCGATCCTGCTTGGCAAATTTTAAGTCTTCGCCGACCTCATAGTTCTGGAAATGTCAGAGTTCGATGTAATTTTGGGCATGAATTGGTTGGTCGCATACAGAGCAAAGCTGGACTGTGTTGCAAAGCGGGTCAATCTCAGCATCGATGACAAGGATTGAAGCGTTCATGTTCAGAACCGCGACCACCTGAAGTTAATTGCTGCTGTGCGTGCCACCCGGTTTCTAGGTCAAGGTTGTTCTGCTTGTTTTGTTTATCCGTCACTCTCGGATGTTGCCTCCCCTCAACTCGAGTATATCCCAGTCGCTGCCGAGTTTCCTGACCTGTTCCCTACCGAGTTGCCTGGGATGCCTCCTGATCGAGATGTAAATTTCTTTATTGACGTAGAGCTCGGAACGCGCCCCATATCTAAAGCTCCATACCGCATGTCACCACGAGAACTGGAGTAGCTTAGATCGCAATTGGATGAATTGCTTGAGCGTGGGTACATTCGTCCCAGCTCTTCTCCTTGGGGAGCCCCCGTTCTCTTCGTTAAAAAAAAGGATGGATCCATGAGCCTGTGCATAGACTATCAGGATCTGAATAAGGTAACTGTTAAGAATAAGTATCCCCTCCCGCGCGTGGATGACCTATTTGATCAGCTTAAGGGCAGTACCGTCTTTTCCAAGATAGATCTCAGATCAGGTTACCATCAGTTGAAGATCAAGGAGTTTGACATTTCCAGGACAGTCTACCGGACTCGGTATGAACATTTTGAATTTTTGGTGATGTCATTTGGTTTGACTAACGCCCCTTCTGCTTTCATGGACATGATGAACCATGTCTTCCGTGAGTATCTGGATAAGTTCATCATCATGTTCATTGATGATATTTTGGTCTTTTCTAAGTCTTGTGAGGAGCATACTGCCCATCTTAGACTCACTCTCTCCACCCTTCGTCAGCATCAACTATATGTCATGCTGGCGAAATGTGAGTTTTGGTTGGATCGTGTTACTTTCTTGGGCCACGTCATTTCAGGTGATGGACTTTCCGTTGATCCTGCCAAGATTTCCGCAGTTATGGACTGGAAGCGACCTTCTATTCCTAGTGAGATCCGCAGTTTCCTTGGTTTGGCTGGCTCTTAACGGCGTTTTGTCAAAGATTTTTCCTCTATTGCTGCTCCTCTGACAAAGGTAACTCAAAAGCATGGCAGGTTCGAGTGGTCAGATCAGTGTGAGCATGCCTTTTCTGAATTGAAACAACATTTGTGTTCAACACCAGTTTTAGCTAATCCGTCAGAGGGGTTAGATTTTTCAGTTTACACTGATGCTTCTGAAGTTGGCTTGCGCTGTGTCCTGATGCAAGAGGATTGTGTTATCGCATATTAGTGGCGGGTTTTGTCCTGCGAGCGGGATGCTCAGATGTTTAGATACAGGACGAGTTTTGTCCTGCAAGCTGGAGGCTCGGGTTGGAAATGAATCACATGTGCATATAACATATTAGTGGCGGGTCATGCGGTACTTGGCCAATCGTCACACCGATGGTAGTACGGTGACTCAGGTGAGGTGTGAGGGTTTGAGGGTCCAATAGGTTGTTTATACTGCGGTCTGGAGGACAATTCCCGAAAACGCACACCCGACCTAAAAGTCTGGTGGATTAGCCAGCGGTTTAGTACGTGTTGACTCTGGTGTGTTCTTCAGAGGCGTACAGAAGGTCTAGTCCTTGTAGTGTGTATACCCGCCTCGAATTGGAGACGCCCGCTCCACTGCTGCCGTATCCACAATGATAGTACCTGTGAGTTAAGCTAACTCCAAAAAGTGGGAACTAAAGTTCCGTGATCACAGATTTGTGTGAGTGAGTTGCACTTGTATGATACATAACCCGCATACCATACCATACATACATACTTAGGACATACGCACCATAAATCCTTATCATATAAATTACTATGAGCTCTTTTATATGATAAGTTACACTTGTGAAACCTTAACTTATAAGTTTTTATGGGGATTCATATAAGTTAAGGTACTTTTTGTGATGTTAGTGTAGTAGTAGCTAGTTTACTTTTCTGCTCAGTACTTTACTCTACTTACCACACTTCTTTTCAGTACTGTTTTTACTTCTTTACTTGTACTATATAGAACTAATAAAGTAGATATATACTTATTATTATGTATATATGATAGATTAAACCAGCTATCACCTGCTTTCCTTTCTATACCCCTTGTTATCCTCCGCTTCGTCCTCCCGCTCGGTTCCTAGGAGTCGCTGGGTTGAGCCGTTGATGACAATGACTTAGTCTTTATGACTAACGGTCGGTTGTGACCGTATCATTTTAGGAGCTCGAGAAGATGGAGCACCAGCAGGACGAGGTGATAGGACATGAGGAGCTGACACCACCTACTACTACTACTACTGCAGCCCGTCGTCAGGTGATGACGCGTGTACTGATGATAGATTAGCTTTCGCTTAGTTAGATTTTGTGTGAGAGAGATTTGATTGCTATGTACATGGCATAAGCCCTTTTCTCTTTCATTTTGTACTAATTGTGGATTATTAGATCTCTCATTTTATTTATATTATGATGATGCTGTGATGTGAATTTGATATATAATTGCTTATATTGCTTCTCTTCTTGATTGGCCGAATAGGTTGAATGATTGTACCAGCTGGCTGGATCGGTGTCATGCAGTGTCAACTAACCCGTGTGTTAGTGTCACCGTAAGGCGGCGGTTCTGGGCATAAGACTGGGTTACCTCCTTGTTATGTTGGGGGGGGGTTACAGTGTGTGCGTGGGGGGGGGGGGGTTACAGTGTGTGCGTGGGTGGGGGGGGGGTTGTTTTCGGCTGATCTGGGTGGAGCGGGCAAATTTTGGATGGAGTGCACCGAATGCCTGATTTGGGGTGGTTTTTTGTGGGGGATAATCCGGTGGGGCTGTATTGGATCAGGGCGATAATGGCTGGGGCAGAGGGGCATGGGTTGTAGTGGTATTTATGGGCTCGATTGGGGTAGCAGCGAGATTCAGGGGGATGGGTGGTAGGGGCGGCGGCTGGACTGGATCCAAAAACTTGTTGCAGCATGGGATCTGGGGAAATTCTGAGTGGCAGCAAGGGGTCGTAGATGGTTGATGATGGCTTGGGGAGGAGGAAGAAGAGGGCAATGGATAGGGGATATCTTTGGAAGGAGGAAACACGCCTATAATTCGTCACCTAGGGCTTCACGAAGTCGACACCGTAGAGGGATCGCTGGAATCCGGGATTTGAAATCTCCTAACTCTGCTATAAGGTTGGCAGCCGACATCAACAACTATGATTGGACGTAGATGCAGAGGGCCCGATTACAATAAATATAACTAAAAAATAAAAAAGTAATATATGAAATCATAGGTATACGAATGAGCCCAAAACTCGTCCTCCTCCGCGGGTCCGCGTCTTCATTCCGCATCACAAAATCCCCAACATTGTACTCCATCATTCTGTGCCTCTGGTCATAATTGGCTTGTCAATGCCGAGTTATCTTCATGCGATTCTGGATGAGCTTAACTCAATCCGTGGTCTTATCCCATCATCATTTATTGACAATTGTCTCTTCATTTTTCAGCTTAACCATGAGCCGTGTAATGATCATAAACAAGGGTGGAGGTTCGGGAGGTAGGTCAGACCAATTTGTTGAAGTTAAGAGGTTGCAGAGTCAGAAAAAATAAACTCAACGAAAGTTCAATAGAATAACTCAAGAAAAAACTCCTTGCTAGCATTTTTAACTGATTCTTACTAATCAGTCTTGGTTGGCCAACTCAGTTACAACCTTCAACTTAAATAGACCTTAGGTCATTATGACAATAGTAAATGCATCCCTGAATTCAATCTTAAGAACTGGCCCTAATGCCCTATAGCTGCTTTGCTTTGAGTCATACCCTCATTCATAGCTCTTAACTGGATGCTGACAGTTGGAAGTTTTTACACCACCCTTCATACTTGTGCTTAGGTTTCTACTCCCATTAAATGCTCTCAGCTCCTTATTTTCTACTGGTTGTTGTTGAACCTGGACTGCCCACCTCCTGTACAAGACCACGGACTCCTTGAGGTTTAGTAGGGTCCATGAGTGTGTTGGTGGGGTCCATGAGTGTGTTGGTGGGGTCCACAAATGTATTACTGGGGATCTAAATCTTGACGCACGAGAATTTGATATTTGCTAAAAACGGAATAATTATTTTTCTAATAACTTGTCTCTTTGAGTGGATATAGCTAAGTTTTTATGTAGTAGGCATACCATACCAATTATTTTGCACCGGCTTACTTCCATATTACATTATAATCACGTAGTGTTGTACTTGCTTTCAACTTTGATTTTAAGTTTGGTCGATTATGTTGTTACAAGGATTCTCTTTAATTACTTGAAATTCTGGAAGGTTGGAATAAATTAGAGCTCTTAAAGCTGCTGTTGAAATAAATGGAAGTCAATTATCATCCATCGGCTCTCAAATTTTGTCTAAAAAATCTTCTGATCATTGTATAATTGGATCCCATTTTACCTTAAATTTCAAAATCTCTTATCTTCACGTAATTTTGTTTAGTTGTGACTGGTCATTCCATTGATTTCAGGGAAAAGGAAGAGCATTTTGTGCTGGAGGAGATGTTGCGGCAGTAGTGCATTCTATTAATGAAGGTGCTTTCCTATTACTACTAATATAGTTGTCTTTTTGGTCACAATCCATACTATTTTTTCAAAATAATCTTATTCGGTTTTTTATGAAGAAATTATCACCCATTATTAAGAAACACTTATTAGTTGTTATTGCTTGAACTGTAGTGATAAGCCTGCATACCTGTGTACTGTTATCTGTAGAGGCCTCTGCTAGTTTTTTTAGGAAACTGTATGTCACCACATAAATAAAAACCACACTAAATTGAAAAAAATTGAACTGTTATTTTGATAACTTTCCTTTTTTCAAAATTTTTCTTTTTGGTTCCTCTTCCGTTACTGCTTACATATTTCCTTTTTTGTTAAAAGGTCACTGGACTCATGGTGCACATTTTTTCTGGGATGAGTTTAGACTAAATTTCTTAATTGCAACTTATAGAAAACCTCAGGTGATACATCGATATTTTTCTCGAGCTATTTCAGCATTTGATTTCCACTAGTCATACATAAAATTATGGTTGAAGGTTTCGCTTCTCAATGGGATTGTAATGGGAGGTGGGGCTGGTGTTTCCATACATGGTAGATTTCGTGTGGCTACAGAGACAACGGTATGATCTCGTTAACTTATATTTGGGATTGGAAGACTGTTATATCTGTCTGGGACAGCTATGGCGTTCAATTGGTGGTGGTCTGAAACTGTGGTAGTGAATTAATGCTTGTAAAAGCTTTCTGCCTAAATAGACTTTTAGGCTAAAACACCACTTTAGGCTAAAAATATATTATCTGCTCCGCATCTATTTTTCTACAAGGCCTAAATGTCACCATAGTTCTGTTATATCTGTCGTGAATGCCCAAAACCAGCAAGTGAAATTTGAGTAAAAAAAATTCAAGAAAGTTTTGAAGGTAGTTGAACCATCATTACTGCATTTATTACCACAGTTTCACACCGTCATCACTGCATTTATTACCAAAACATGTCCTATGTTCTTGGGTGCGAATAACATCAGAAAAAATATGAGAAAGCCACTATGCACTTCATGTAAAGAGACAAATATCTTTGATACTTCGGCACAATTTTAAATCAATCTTAAGCTGAAGCAGAAAACTTTTAAATAGGATTATATAAGTCCCCTATTTAATTGTTCACTTAGATTGCTAAAGGTTTAGGCCGTCCTAGTATTTTTACTCACGCTCCTCATGATCGATATCCGGTGTGTATTTATTGTCTTATATTATTTTGACTGGTACACTGTTGAAGTTAATCCACAAGGATAATGACCGCTATAGTTCCAATGGTCATGTTTTAGTTGAATTCGTGGTTTTAGAATTTCTATTTTAAGTCAAACACTTAGTTATATACGCCACTTAGCTAAGGCGGTAATAAAAATAAAATAAGTCGTGCTTGGAACAATAAACTCAGTAGTTATCTTTTAATTCGTGTTTTTAAAATTTCTATTTTAAATCGTCACATTTCAATCTCACAAGACTCTGTTTTATCAAATTTGGCCTTTCTCATGTTGATCCTTAGGCTTTGGTGCCTTTGTGCTGAAATTCATTAAGGCACACATGCGTGCATCTCTATGCGCACGCGGGTGCGCCTGCTGACATAAAATTAGGGTATCCTTGCACGCCATTTTGCACACTCCTTTTCTCTTTCTTCTCGGTCGGGTGCTGCTCGTAACCGTTCTTCCGGCGATTTGTGCGTGCTTCCACATTTTCTCCGGCGATTTCTCCCTGAAAATCTCTTCGAGAGAGGCTAAGGCCGACAACATTGTGGAGTTTTCATCGTCTTGCTCATGTGGTTGCGTGCCTCCTTCTCCACCAAGTGTTACTCTAGGTAAATTCTCAAACTCCCTCTTCTTCTTTGATTCTTACTTCTTTCTTCATGTCTAGCTGAAAGGTCTACAAGAGGAAGAAAGTGGTGGCCTCAAAGAGGCAGTGGCAGTGTGATCCTGTGAAGAGGAGGTAAGAATTGCTAAGTTCGCGCTCAACCAACCTATGAAAATAGAGCGCTACTCGCGCCTTCATGCAAAGAAATTCTTGAACCCCCGTCAAATTTGATAGGACATTTTTAATCATCTTGATGGCGAAGAGGTCCGGCCATGTGCTCGTAATGCTCGTGACCGGTTGATTGTTGGCGGCGAAGTCCCGCCACTTGTTCATGATGACGTTGTTGATGCGCCACCATTGATCCCCGTCTGAGAGAGTTCGTGGATTGGGACGATCGTTCCCGCAAGCTCGAGGATGAGATTTCTACTACGATGCCCGCCGCCATCGCCGCTACATGTTTTGCACGACGACCGCCGCCGCCATTTAATAAAATATATAATTATAAATTAAATAATTATAATTATATATTTTATCAATTAATATTTTATCTATTTTCATTTCAGCAATTTTATTTCTAAGCCATTTTATTTCATGTATTTTGATTTCATGTAACATGATGAGTGCATATAATCATCATGAGGTGTTTAATTTTCAATGGTGGTGATTGTGTGGTGTAGGCTATAAATAGCCATGTTATGAAGGATTTTATTAGTGAAGAATGAAATTGAGTTTAATCCTAATTTTCCCTCTTGAGATTTCCCTCCTCTTTCCCCCTCTCAAAATTTCGGCCCCCTTCAATCCCTAGCCCCTAACTCTCGCTTCCCCTCTTTGGCCACCGGCCACCCTATCTCCTCCCCCTCTATTCGGCCCCTCTCTCTTCTCCTCCTTCCTTACCTCTTATTCTCAAAGGAAAACCCGACCACCACTTCCTCCCCCTCATAGCCGACCACCTCCTTCTCAAGAAGGCCGACCACCATCATCCTTTCACAACCCGGCCACCCTTAGTTTATTTTGTGAAATTTCGGCCAAGGCATATAAGGTGGCCTCCTTGTGGATTCCAACTCTGGTGACTCCGACGAAAGCGGCGTGCGTCTTCTCCTTCCGGTGCGGCTCCGTGGAATTTCGTGGAAGTGGATCTTTCCACCTTCGTCGTGTGATTCCTCCACTCATCCTTGTGGAAGATTTGAAGGTCTATTGCTTGGGATTGGGTAACGAAATTATCTACTCTTGTGTGATTCCTTTTGTTAATTAGTTGGAGGTTGCGAGACATCG
The DNA here is from genome assembly GCA_039583875.1 of Platanthera guangdongensis. Classification (NCBI taxonomy): domain Eukaryota; kingdom Viridiplantae; phylum Streptophyta; class Magnoliopsida; order Asparagales; family Orchidaceae; genus Platanthera; species Platanthera guangdongensis. The sequence continues at coordinate 47,579,984 of CM077163.1, read as the reverse complement.
ACTTTCATCCGCGGCTTTTGAATCCGTCATTTTAAAATTCTGATTTTATCGTTTATGTTCTTCAATTTCATTAATCGAATCCGGATCAGGTGGATCCTTTTCGCTTGATCCAAATATTGGCGAATAGCCCTTATTAGATCTCTAAAGGATTGACGAACCTTAATGTTATATTCAGATTTTTGGGAGCGAACAAGACTAATTTTGGATCGTACCTTTTAGTCAAGTTCTTTTCGGATTGTGGTTGTGACGTTGCGTTATACACGACAAATATTGGAGCGGTTAGGAGTCATAATTTTAGGTGTTGTGAATGATGTGGTATTGTTTGGCAAACAAGGATTACGCTTGTTAAATTAATCTCGTGTGTTAAAAGACCTCAATTAAGAACTAAACCATTTGATTTTTGCGACGTAGAATTGGAACGTGAGAGAACGATTAAGTGTCGTTGTCCGTTGCGGTTCGTCAGGAGACGTGGCCTACATCAATTTGGTATCAGAGCCAGGTTCACGTCAATTTCCTAATTTGCACCCTCCACTTTTCTTAGGACGTCGACACACATTTGTCCTGCACGTTTATTTGTCAAAAAAATTACAAAAAAATTTTCTTCTGGTCTGCCAATAGCGGCTTAAATTTTTATTTTACTGCCAAAAAAATTCAAAAAAAATTATTTAATAATCTTCTATTTATTTTCAGTAAGAAAATACAAAAAAATATATTTATTTCCTTAGTGGTTTAGCGGGAACAATTCCATCTGTTATAATTTTATAGGATCAGATTTACTATTCCATTGCCTGTGCACCAGATTCGAGTAGAAAATTTTCTGTCCCATCACCACTAAAATGGTAGATGACGTTAACGTTTCCCGATTCAAATCTTCTGGAATCATGTCGAATGTTAGGAAGCCAGTTCATTCACCTATAATGGATGAAATTCGGGACTTGTTTAGGCAACTAACGGCTAACCAAGCGACACCACCATCCCCTAGGCAACCCTACCATCATCAGGACCGTCCCCGTGAGCGAGAGGTTGACGTATCTTGGTCGTCTAGGAGCGTTGCTCCCACCTACGATGGGTTGGGAGGTCCTCAGATCTTCCTTAATTGGGTTTTAGGATAGAACGTTATTTCGAGTGTCATGGTCTATGGGACCTCCACAAGGTCCCAGTGGCGAGCAAGCAGTTTGTGGGTCGAGCCCAGACTTTCTGGTTCAACGAGGAAAGACGTATTGGGTCTCCTATAGGTTGGCCGGTCATGAAGAGCCTCCTCACCGATCAGTACGCTCCCGCGTGGATGTTCGATGAAGTGGCTACATTACGCCAGGGCACTAGACCCGTATCTGATGATAGGAGTGATCTTAGCCCTCAAGTTAGAACCTTTCCCCAGACTGGTATGTCTACACGATGTGTACTTCCATCCACCGCTAGGAAAAGGGAGCATGTTAGATCCATTGTCCGAGATTCCATGGTTGTTACTGCTAGGAGTGCCATGAGCCCGCGGGATGAGTGTTCCGAGCTGTGTGGGTTATCCCACGATAATTTCCCACGATGCTTGGGGTACCTCAGATCCCTATACTATCGAGTGCCTAGTTCAGCCTTCGACCTCTGTCTATTTAGGGTCCTCCCCCGAGTGTTATTTTTCAGTCATTGACTCTTCTGTTGATTCTGAGCCAGTGCTTTTGACTGAGCCCACCGTGGAAGGCGATGTTGGCATCTTTGACGAGCTTAGCAATGTTGAGGAATTCGGTTACCCCAGTGACATGGAAGAGGAGCCCTCCTCTGAAGTGCCACCCCATTTGATTAACCGACCCATCCTCGATCATATCTCGGGTCCGTCACCCATATTAGTTGAGGAGTTTCCCGATCATCCTGAGTTAGATGACAAAACTAGTGCGTTGGAAGAATTACCTAGCGAGGGAAGAATATTCTTGGAAGTTTTGAGTAGTATTAAACCAGAAGAATTTTCTTTGATGATAACTCCATTGTGCGGCAGTCGATATGATTTTGATCTTCCTTCGGATCTGACTTTTCCGCTCCTCTTTCCGGATCATGTAACTCGACTAGATGACTTTGTTGGGCCCGGATTTGGTATAACTAGCCCGAGACATTTGGTACTGCCTCCGTTACTAGCCCCTCCATTGGATATATCTCGTAAGATATGTATTAGTGAGTTGTTAGAATTCGTGTTCGGCCTTGTCACAACATTTGGTAGTTCTGTATCTCCCAAATTTCCTATGATTAATCAATTCTCTGATTATACGTCTACGATGAGGTCGTCTATTGTGTCCACCTCTGATTTCGTGACGGGTATGCCTCTTGGTTTGCGTCCGCTAAACGTGAAATATAATTTAAATCAATTAAACCAATTAGCACCGCCTTATTTTCAACCATGCCACGATATCTATGCACCCACTCTTGTGGCCATAGCTATCCAATATGAGTCGTGTCATTTGCATGTCAACTTACTCCCGAGTGTACCCAACTTACAAGTTGACGGTGCAATTTTAGTGCTTTCACCTCCCGACCGGTTGCTGACCGACACCATCTTGAACATAACATATAGGAAAGCTGACCCGTACCTGATTTATATTGAAATTCGAGACATTACGATTTTTTTGGATTTTATGAATGATTGGGGTATTTCACCCATTTTCAACGTCCCAGATTTTATGTCGTATGTTTCTCCTCCTCTAGAGTGGCTTTCTCTGTCGTTTCTTCCTCCCACTAAATGTTCTCATGGGTTGGGGAGTGAAGTTATTGCCGTGTTTATCTTCCACTGGGATTTCATGGTACTTGCACTGGTTGGTAAGACAAACGTCATTTTTCTTTCTGTCACATTTACGGCTAGTTTTTTAGAAACCTTGGTTGTTTTGGTAATGCTTCACAAGTTACTCTCGGCTTTTACTTGGGAGCTCGTCGTACTGCATTTGGAGGCTGCTTTATTCCACCTCTCTCTCCCAGGCCACTCATCGGTGATGAGTGATTTTGAGTGGGGGAGGATTGATGGCGAAGAGGTCCGACCATGTGCTCGTAATGCTCGTGACCGGTTGATTGTTGGCGGCGAAGTCCCGCCACTTGTTCATGATGACGTTGTTGATGCGTCCACCATTGATCCCCGTCTGAGAGAGTTCGTGGATTGGAACGATCGTTACCGCAAGCTCGAGGATGAGATTTCTACTACGATGCCCGCCCCCATCGCCGCTACATGTTTTGCACGACGACCGCCATTTAATAAAACCGCCGCCGCCATTTAATAAAATATATAATTATAAATTAAATAATTATAATTATATATTTTATCAATTAATATTTTATCTATTTTCATTTCAGCAATTTTATTTCTAAGCCATTTTATTTCATGTATTTTGATTTCATGTAACATGATGAGTGCATATAACCATCATGAGGTGTTTAATTTTCAATGGTGGTGATTGTGTGGTGTAGGCTATAAATAGCCATGTTATGAAGGATTTTATTAGTGAAAAATGAAATTGAGTTTAATCCTAATTTTCCCCTCTCTAGATTTCCCTCCTCTTTCCCCCTCTCAAAATTTCGGCCCCCTTCAATCCCTAGCCTCCAACTCTCCCTTCCTCTCTTTGGCCGCCGGCCACCCTATCTCCTCCCCCTCTATTCGGCCCCCTCTCTTCTCCTCCTTCCTTACCTCTTATTCTCAAAGGAAAACCCGACCACCACTTCCTCCCCCTCATAGCCGGCCAGCTCCTTCTCAAGAAGGCCGACCACCATCATTCTTTCACAACCCGGCCACCCTTAGTTTATTTGGTGAAATTTCGGCCAAGGCATCTAAGGTGGCCTCCTTGTGGATTCCAACTCCGGTGACTCCGAAGAAAACGGCGTGCGTCTTCTCCTTCCGGTGCGGCTCTGTGGAATTTCGTGGAAGTGCATCTTTCCACCTTCGTCGTGTGATTCCTCCACTCATCCTTGTGGAAGATTTGAATGTCTATTGCTTGGGATTGGGTAACGAAATTATCTACTCTTGTGTGATTCCTTTGTTAATTAGTTGGAGGTTGCGAGACATCGACTTTTATCCGCGGCTTTTGAATCCGTCATTTTAAAAATCTGATTTTATCGTTTATGTTCTTCAATTTCATTAATCGAATCCGGATCGGGTGGATCCTTTTCGCTTTATCCAAATATTGGCGAATAGCTCTTATTAGATCTCTAAAGGATTGGCGAACCTTAATGTTATATTCGGATTTTTGGGAGCGAACAAGACTAATTTTGGATCGTACCTTTTAGTCAAGTTCTTCTCGGATTGTGGTTGTGATGTTGCATTATACACGACAAATATTGGAGCGGTTAGGAGTCATAATTTTAGGTGTTGTGAATGCTGTGGTATTATTTGGCAAACAAGGATTACGCTTGTTAAATTAATCTCGTGTGTTAAAAGACCTCAATTAAGAACTAAACCATTTGATTTTTGCGACGTAGAATTGGAACGTGAGAGAACGATTAAGTGTCGTCCATTGCGGTTCATCAGGAGACGTGGCCTGCATCACATCTTCGCATCGAGTAGCAAGTATGTGCTTTTGATTAGCCACCGTAGTTGGGGGGAATTGTTGAGCATTGATGACCTTGGCTACTCAGAGTTATCTTTGGAGTTTCTTTCCACCATATTTATTACCCCATTTATTGTGGAATATCCATACTACCAAACTGTTTCATTTTGCATCCTGGGTGTTTCGTATAGCTTGAGTGCCATGGAGTTCTCTAAGCACTTAGGTTTACCTTCAGGTGTCGGCATATAACTATTTTCTGAGCTGGCCGATGATTTCCCTGAGGATTTTCCTCCATAGAGTTATTGGTTGGTGTTAGAGGATATAAGGGAAAACAATGTAAAGGCCCATTTATAGGCCCATTTCTTATTTCTTCTTTAGTCCCACATCTATTATATAGGATTATTTCTCTCTCTCTTCTCCTATATATTTGTACTCTCTCTTGTATTTGAGATATAAAGAATGATATACAAAGTTTGCCAATTATTTTCTACATGGTATCAGAGGCATCAGTCCGAATTTGCGGTTAGCCTTTTCTTTACCACCTGTGCTCGGTTCTCCCCCAGGTCTCTTCCCGCTGGGTGCGGTTTGTTTCCCGTATTGTCTTCTTTTTCACCGCACCCTTTGCGTTGTCTCCTCTCCTCGAGCGGCTTCCGTGTCTCCCACTCCCGCTTCTCTACTAGTCGCTGCTTCTTGCAACCGCGCGACACCTTCTAGTCGTTGTTCTCGGCGCTTCTTCGTTGTCTCCGCGTGACCTGTTCGGCTTGCCGCGTGCCTTCCTTGCCGCTCGGTTACTTTACCTAGTCGCTGGGCTTGGTTCAGTCAGATGGCTTCCGATTCGTCTACTCTTTTAGGCTATCCTCGTGCTGCTCCTCTTGAGATTTGAGATGAACTACGCATTATCACCATTTCTCTTCGTGACAAACAAAATTTTGTGGAATGGGTACACTCATTTCGGCGTGTGCTACAAACTAAAAGTCTCCTTTATCACCTCACAAGGCCTCCTCCCACTGAACCCATTGATTAGTGGATCCGTGACGATGGACGCGTCCAATCTTGGCTTCTCAATTCTCTGGACACCGAGCCATATCGTATGACCATGTATCACGAGACGGCTCACGCTATATGGACAGATCTTCATTCTCTCTACTCTGGGAAGGACAATCTTCAACACTTGTTTGATATTATTACTGATCTTCAGTTCCTCAACGCAGTTATTACTGGAGACATAACTTCTTTTATTGCTCGGGCTAAAACTCTTGTTGAGGCTTGGATCCAACATCAGCTCCCCACCACGGACTTGGTTACTCAACGACAACAGAAAGAGGCAGTGGGGATTGCTATGATTTTGGCCCGTGTTCCCTCACATCTTCATAGTGTCTGCGCTCATATCCTATCATTCGCTGTTACTCCGTCCCCCTCGGATGTGTGCTCGATGCTTCTGAAAGTTACTCCTCCGGATGCTCCATCTCTTTCTCCAGCTCTTCTTCAGCAGTCTGTGGCTACTCTCGCTTCATCTGCTCGTTGTCCTCCGGCTCGTGGTGGTCGCTAGTCTCGGGGACGCGGTCGTGGTGGTCGAACTCTCTTCAAGTGCTCTTACTGCGGTAGGAATGGTCATCTGGAGGCAACTTGCTACCGCAAGCACGACCTTCCTCCTCACCTTACTGCAACGACCGCTCCCACACCTCCCTCCGCCACTAGTGATGATATTGCTTCCACTAGTGATGATATTGCCGCTTTACGTGCCCCTCCATTATCTAGATGTCAAGAATGCTTTTTGAATGTTGAACTTCTTGAAACTGTGTACATGCATCAACCGCCCGAGTTTGAGACCACGGGGGAGTCTCGTGTATGCTTGTTTCACAAATCTATTTATGGTCTCAAACAGTCTCCACGGGCGTTGTTTGAGAAATTCAGCATGGCCGTTCGTGAGGTTGGCTTCAAACAGAGCTCGACAGATTTCTCTCTCTTCACTCGTCGCCAATCAACTGAGACTATAATACTTCTGGTTTATGTGGACGATATTTTGATCACTGGTGATGACTCTGCTGGGATACAACATGTTAAGCAACATTTAAATTCTATCTTTCAAATCAAAGATCTGAGAAATCTTCGGTATTTTTTTGGACTAGAGGTAGCACGACGACCTGATGACCTTATCTTATCCCAGCGTAAGTATTGCATTGACCTTCTGCAAGATGCTGGCCTCTCAGGTTGCAAACCTGCAGAGACCCCGATGGAAGTCAACCACAAGTTGTGTGCTTAGGGATCTGAGTCTGACTCTCTACTTTCAAATCCGGAATACTATCGACGTCTTGTGGGCAAGCTGATATACCTAACAGTTACGAGACCAAATATATCATTTGCGGTTGGTGTGGTCAGCCGGTTTATGCATACTCCACGAGTTTCTCACATTCAGGCAGCGGAACGTATTCTCGGGTATCTGAAGACTGCCCCTGGATAAGGACTTGTGTATAAGCCATCTTCCTCCTTTTCTCTTATTGCATACTCTGATGCGGATATGCGGGCTCGTTGGATGATCGACGATCTACTATTGGTTTTTGTACATACTTTGGAGGAAATCTTATCACATGGCGGAGTAAGAAGCAGTCGGTGGTTGCTCGCTCGTTTGCTGAGGCTGAGTACCGTGGGATGGCAGCTGTTGTATCAGAACTAATCTGGCTTGAAAGTCTTCTAATGGATTTGGGAGTTAAATTGTCCTCACCTTCAAATTTGTTTTGTGATAGTCAAGCTGCAATTCATATTGCGAAGAATCCTGTGTTCCATGAGCGGACTAAACATATTGAGGTTGATTGTCATTTTGTTCGAGAAAATGTTCAATCAAAGGTGCTAAAGCTTGATCATGTTCCTGCTTCTGGGCAAGTTGTTGGCATTCTTACCAAGGCATTACCTCACAAATTGTATTATCAGTTCTTGTCCAAGCTTGGTGCCTACGACTTGTACGCTCCAGCTTGCGGGGGAGTGTTAGTTGATATAATGGAAAACAATGTAAAACCCATTTATAGGCCCATTTCTTCTTTCTTCTTTCATTCTCACATCTATTGTATATGATTCTTTCTCCCTCTCTTCTCCTATATATTTGTACTCTCTTTTGTATTTGAGATATGAAGGATATACAAAGTTTGTCCATTGTTTTCTACAGTTGGAAATCAACGATAGGAAGACTCCTTACAAGGCTCGCAGGGCCAAAGACTCATATTTAGGCCAAAGCTACGTTACATGCATCATGTTATCAACCATACCATAGTATTGCGCAACAAGAGCACTCATGTTGTGGGAAGACATGACCTGTCATATCTCTATAACATGGATCCTCATGTTCCCCTCAACTTGAGACTCTTGGTGGCGCAGTTCCTACATTATTGACTCTTGGTGGCACAGTTCCTACATTATTGACTCTTGGTGGCGCAGTTCCTACATTATTAGGATGAAAACATGCATGTGAAGCTGATTACGGGTGCACAATATATCTCTATGGTGATTTGTTCGATGGAGCTGTGAGATGCCTCCCATCCATGCAGGCTGCATGATGGAGCTGTGAGATGCCTCCCATCCATGCAGGCTGCATGCTCTCCCACTCTGATTTCCTTCACTACACCCGTGTCTATGGGACTTGTTCGGCACAACCCTCTGGGGCATGGCTGGAGTATTCTCTCGTCAGACGTGAGGGCGGAGGCAATCGGGAGGCGATGCGAGGTGTTGTTTGAGTGCGGAGAGAGGCCGCCGAGGAAGAGTTTGAAGAGTAGTGTCTTCAAATGCCTCACCGGGAGCAACATGAGGATGTTGCACCTGATGCTTCTAGAGCAGAGCGAGAGGAAGCATTTTATGGGAGATGTTTCCAAGAAGTCTTTTCGGACACTTCCCGTCTCATTGACCTTCCGTGCTCCCAGATGGACTTTGTGACAAGTTATCTACAGGGATTTGGGTTGCATATGGGTTGTTCTCATGCTGGATCTTCTGGGGAGCCGTCCCTTTCTGAGGATCCTGCAAGGGATTCATCTTCTGTTTGGCCTCTTGATTGATGTTGTCTCTTCTCGTTTTCTTTTGATGTTGTTTTTGACTCTTTTGTGCAGACATTTGGATCTGTGATGAGCCGGGATGCCGGTGATTTTGTGTTTATATGAATTACTTATTTTGGATTATCTATTATATAGCTCCTTTTATTACCATTGCTTTTATAGTAGCATAATACAGTTTACTTATCCGTGCATAATTTGTCGGTATTGTGGTGATTGGAAGTGGATTTCTCTATTTTTTCCCGCACTTTTTTCCGGATGCAATTCTCTAATGCTGGGCAAATTCTAACCTTATCACTCTTCCGTTTCCCTTAATTTTTCATTGAGGGAAACACACCATGTAAGTTTGGGGTATTCAGGTTAATTGTGCAGCCATTTACTTCTATGCATCCATTTCCTTTTTATAGCTTGTGATGTTCATGAATTAGAGTTATAGCTGAATACACCTAAACCTTGCTTAATTGCTTTATTTCAAGTAAAATGGCTTATTTTAGTGGATAGTATGCTCATTTAGTAGTCCTAATTATCAATTCTCATTGCTTCTATCTCACTCGTTATTTGCATTTAAAGTTCTTTTTATGTCTTGTTTAATCAATGCTTGTGTGAGCTATACATTTATTCTGCAAGTCCTTCAATTTGTTTCTCGTCTGTGCTAGGTGTAGAGTTTCTTATTGGTGTAGTTGTGTGGTTAATCCCATAGAGAAGAATCCCTCGCTTACTTGAAATTGAGAAAGCCTAAATTAGTTCCTAGAACTTGTCCCGACACCGCGACACGTTGTTTGAGACATTGCAGCTGGTTTTGCGTAGAGACTAGGAACTGGACCTTTATTTGGATCGATTGAGCCTTGCACAATTCCTAACGTCTTTCACCATTGCGCATCCACGTTGAGCCTACACCTTATTTCCTTGTTAACACCACCACTCAAGTTCACCACAGTCAAATATCCTTCCTATCACCATAACTATGTTTTGAGCTCATTGTTTTATTGTTTTTTTTGTTGATGAAAATTCTTGTGATTGAGTTGGAGATTTCATTGTTTTTGTGATGAAAAGAAAGTCTATACTATATCCCTTTTGGCAAAAAAGAAAAAAAATTGAAGTGAAAAGGAAAAAGTAAAAATATGTGTGTGTATGGGGTGTGGGGTGAGTATTATGGGTGAACATTTTAATCGAAAATCGATTAAAAGTATGGGTCGCTCGAAAATCGCTCGAGTTTTTTTTATTCGAACTCAAAAAAAAAAAAATTCGAATGAAATTGAATCGAATCAAAATTGGCTCGAAATCAATTTCAAGTCTCATATGAATCGCTCGATTATTGATTCGAGCCGGCTCCATTTAAATATATATTTAAAATTCAATCTATAAATTTCTTTATTAAATTTTAAAGACACAAGTCACGGATCAGGCAGGCGGACAACCATCAAGGAAGCCTATTAAATTTGCAATCTCTTTATTTGTTTCATAGTTTCAGTTTCCAAAGCGACACCTGCACGCCTAAGCCTAATGCCCTCTAGCTGCTTTTCTGTCAAATCCTCACCAGTAATGCCAGACGCCAATTATTGGGCAAGTAATTATAACACATGGTTTTGATGATTCTGCCTTATATTATCTGATTTCTAAAGCAGCCTGCCTTTGGTGCTTTTACCTTATATTATGTGATTTTAAAAAGGAACATAATTTAGGCTCCGTTTGGGGGGACTTATTTTCACCGGTCAAGCGGTTATGACCGCATTTTCAGTCCCGGTTCATGCGGTCATAACCGCTTGACCGGTGAAAATAAGTCCCCCCAAACGGAGCCTTAATAACATGGGATTTGAAATACTAAATAGGTACATTATTTAAAAATACTTTTTAACCGTAGAATTTATAATAATGTTTTTTATTAAAAAATAGTTATTTTCGAGCCGACTCCAAATTGATTCGAGTCAGCTCGGTATCGGGTCGGTTTCGAGCCGAGCGGCTCGACCCGAAATAGATTTCATTTTCGAGTTGATTTCGAGCGGACGCCAAGTCAAAATATTTCGATTTTGTGCCGGGCTGAAATCGATCGAAATCGACTATATGTTAGGTCTAGTGAGTATAAAATTCATCATCCTCTTCTTTTGTAAAATGTGTAAAAAGTTGAAGTGAGAATGAAAATCTGACTTATATTGGCAGTGTTCTTTTTGTGATTTGGACCCATATAGTTCATTATAAGTTTGGGGGGAGGGGGTTCCACGTCACTTCTGGTGCGGTGTTTTATTTTCTGCGAGCTCATTCCATTTTAATTATGTGTGGTTTACCCGTCATTTCTGTCCTTGTATACCAACCATAAACCTAATCCTTGCGTTTCTTCCTAATTATTCGTAGAGAGTCTTGCATAAATTTCAGCTATGTCGTAGAGAAGGTATAGACGGGCAAGCCCGTTGGCATTATTCAATGGTGGATTCCATTGCAGGCATCTTTTGTGCTTGTGAACCAGGAATCTAAGTCTGATGTTGATTTCCTTTTCTCACTACACTAGGTTATGAACAATACACTTATGAACTCTTTGCATTAGAATGGTTTTTTCTTGCTTTTTGAAATGTAGTATAGCTCACACTAGCTTGAGTTTTCTTGACTCAACTGATTTTTCCATTGTAAACATGGTTTTTGAATTAAAATGCTATTTGAAGTAAGGGTTAGATTTCTGAATATCATTCTTTATCCCCTACGATGAGTGTGTTTGCTTGGGATAAGCAAACGAGTAAGTTTGGAGGTATTTGATGCCTCTAGTTTATATCGTGTTTTCACCCTGTATTTCACACCATTTTTGTTGTCATTTACTCTACTTGTTTGATGTGATGTTCATCATTATTATTGATTGCATTGAATCTGAGTTATTCTGTCGACCATTTCTTAAATATAGAGGATGCTATGTGCAAATTTCTCCAAGCACGCGTGCGCGTCTTTATGCGCACGCGTGCGCGTCTTTATGCGCCCGCATGCGCGTCTTTATGCGCCCGCGTGCGCGTCTTTATGCGCCCGCATGCGCGTATTTATGCGCCCGCATGCGCGTCTTTATGCGCCCGCATGCGCGTCTTTATGCCCACGCATGCGCGTCTTTATGCCCACGCATGCACGTCTTTATGCGCACGTGTGTGCGTGCACTGCTCATTAATTTAGATTCCTGGGCCAAAAATCATGTGCTCTGCTGTTGAAACCAAAAACTTGGTCTCTCGTGAAGTTCGGGGTCCCTAGAATGGGGTGACCTCACACTTACTGCACTTGGGGAGATGTCACAGACCAAATGCTCAGGAAACTAGGAACAGACCCTCGGCTCTAGCGTGGAGGTCCCACCTCACACCCGGAAGACCTTGGAGATCTCCCCCTCCCTAGCCAATGCTGAGCTAGGGTGCCTTGGAGAATGAAGAGAGAGTGAAGAAGTGATGCCCTCCAAGGCACCCCTAAGGGCCTATTTATAATTTTCTGGGAATGGCCTGCAAATAACCGACCTCCACTGCTCTGAAAATTACCGAAATGCCCCCAGATTGGCCTGCCAACAGCCAAATCCCGCTGTTCTAAGCGACTAATTGCAGTCCACCAGGGGTAGTCCCTCAAGCCGGGCGAACTGGCCATTAAGCGGGAAGCGGGGGCGGGCTGGGCGGACAGGCGGCCTGCGAGTGCCAGCCTGCGAGCTGGGCAGCCTGCTTGACGAGCTGCGGCCTGGCGAGCTGCGGCCTGCTGGGCTGGGGCGGCGGTCTGGCGAGCTGCGGCCTGCTGGGCTGGGGCGGCGGTCTGGCGAGCTGAGCCCTGGCGAGACGGCGGCCTGGGCGTGCTGAGGCCTGGCGAGACGACGGTCTGGCGAGCTGCGCCCTGGAGAGGCGGCGGTCTGGCGAGCTGGGCCTTGGCGAGACGGCGGCCTGGCGAGGCGGCGCCTGGGCGAGACGACGGCCTGGGTGAGGCGGCGGTCTGGCGAGCGGAGCCCTGACGAGACGTCGACATGGACGAGCTGAGGCCTGACGAGACGACGGCCTGGGTGAGGCGGCGGTCTGGCGAGCTGAGACCTGGCGAGACGGTGGCCTGGGCAAGCTGAGGCCTGGGCGACTTCTCAAAGGGGCCTGGGGGAGACAAATATTTTCTCCCACTACTAGTATACTACGCAGGTCCACCTAAAATTGTCCTGCAGGAGTGCAAAACTCCCAAAAGGTTTAAAAACGTGCACCAAGTCTTGCGCCTTGCTTGGGGCCTACTCTTCGCGAATACGGGGTTGTACACGATCTCCGATCTTTTCGAGGTTGGCACAAGCTCGAAAAGAAACGTCCAACACAACGTATTCGCTGAGTGGCCTTCTTAGAGTCAAAATACTTGACCCCTCGCAGGGGAGTCAACCTGTCAAGCCAGCTAATGGGAGCCTGGGTGACGAGACAGCCTCGGGGTAAAACACTTGCCCTCCCCGAGGGGTCAACCTGTCAAGCCAGCTAATGAGAGTCTGGGTGACGAGACGGCCTCGGGGTAAAAAACACTTGGCCTCCCCGAGGGGTCAACCTGTCAAGCCAGCTAATGGGAGCCTGGGTGACGAGACAATCTCGGGGTAAAAAACACTTGGCCTCCCCGAGGGGTCAACCTGTCAAGCAAGCTAATGGCAGCCTGGGTGACGAGACGGCCTCGGGGTAAAAAACACTTGGCCTCCCCGAGGGGTCAACCTATCAAGCCAGCTAATGGGAGCCTGGGTGACGAGACGGCCTCGGGGTAAAAAACACTTGGCCTCCCCCAGGGGTCAACCTGTCAAGCCGGCTAATGGGAGCCTGGGTGACGAGACGGCCTCGGGGTAAAAAACACTTGGCCTTCCCGAGGGGTCAACCTGTCAAGCCAGCTAATGACAGCCTGGGTGACGAGAAGGCCTCGGGGTAAAAACACTTAGCCTCCCCGAGGGGTCAGCCTGTCGAGCCAGCTAATGGGAGTCTGGGTGACGAGACGGTCTCGGGGTAAAAAACATTTGGCCTCCCCGAGGGGTCAACCTGTCCTGCCAGCTAGTGGGAGCCTGACAGCGGAATCTATCTCGAGGTGGAACCTACTCACCCCTCCGAGAGATCAACCTGCCCTGCAAGCTAGTGGGAGCATGACAGCAGAATCATCCCGAGGTGAGGTCTACTCCCCCTCCGAGAGATCAACCTGCACTGCCAGCTAGTGGGAGCCTGACAGCGGAATCTTCCCGAGGTGAGGTCTAATCCCCCTTTGAGAGATCAACCTGCCCTGCCAGCTAGTGGGAGTCTGGCAGCGGAATCATCTCGAGGTGAGGCCTACTCCCCCTCCGAGAGATCAACCTGCCCAGCCAGCTAGTGGGAGCCTGACAGTGGAATCTATCTCGAGGTGGAACCTACTCACCCCTACAAGAGATCAACCTGCCCTGCCACCTAGTGAGAGCCTGACAGCGGAATCATCTCGAGGTGAGGTCTACTCCCCCTCCGAGAGATCAACTTGCCCTGCCAGCTAGTGGGAGCCTGACAGCAGAATCCTCCCGAGGTGAGGTCTACTCCCCCTCCGAGAGATCAGCCTGCCCTATCTCGAGGTGGAACCTACTCACCCCTCCAAGAGATCAACCTGCCCTGCCAGCTAGTGAGAGTCTGACAGCGGAATCATCCCGAGGTGAGGCCTACTCCCCCTCCGAGGGATCAACCTGCTCTGCCAGCTAGTGGGAGCCTGACAGCGGAATCTGTCTCGAGGTGGAACCTACTCACCCCTCCGAGAGATCAACCTGCCCTTTCAGCTAGTGGGAGCCTGGCAGCCGAATCTATCTCGAGGTGGAACCTACTCACCCCTCCGAGAGATCAACCAGCCCTGCCAGCTAGTGAGAGCCTAGCAGCGGAATCATCCTGAGGTGAGGTCTACTCCCCCTCCGAGAGATCAACCTGCCCTGCCAGTTAGTGGGAGCCTGGAAGCGGAATTATCTCGAGGTGAGGCCTACTCCCCCTCCGAGAGATCAACCTGCCCTGCCAGCTAGTGAAAGCCTGGCAGCGGAATCTATCTCGAGGTGTAGCCTACTCACCCCTCCGAGAGATCAACCTGCCCTGCCAGCTAGTGAGAGCCTGGCAGCGGAATCATCCCGAGGTGAGGCCTACTCCGCCTCCGAGAGATCAACCTGCCCTGCCAGCTAGTGGGAGCCTGGCAGCGGAATCTATCTCGAGGTGGAACCTACTCTCCCCTCCGAGAGATCAACCTGTCCTGCCAGCTAGTGAGAGCCTGGTAGCGGAATCATCCCGAGGTGAGGTCTACTCCCCGTCCGAGAGATCAACCTGCCCTGCTAGCTAGTGGGAGCCTGACAGCGGAATCCTCCCGAGGTGAGGTCTACTCTCCCTCCGAGAGATCAACCTGCCCTGCCAGCTAGTAGGAGACTGGCAGCGGAATCATCTCGAGGTGAGGCCTACTCCCCCTCCGAGAGATCAACCTGCCCTGCCAGCTAGTGGGAGCCTGACAGTGGAATCTATCTCGAGGTGGAACCTACTCACCCCTCCGAGAGATCAACCTGCCCTGCCAGCTAGTGGGAGCCTGACAGCAGAATCATCCCGAGGTGAGGTCTTTCATGGATCATAAATATTTTTTGGCAGTTCCTGTCATCAATCATAGTTGATACAATGCAAGCAAATTTCATTACAAGAGATGATTAACTTCTTTCCTACCTCTCTCTTCCCTCGTGAATCATCGGATCCCTCCCCAGGTGCCCACATCAACCCTGCCCTCACATCTCTCCCCTGCCTCCTCGGGTTGGACTTCTTCAATCCGCACCGGCTCTTGCGCTTGCTGAGGCTGAGGTGCCGGAGCTCTTGTCCTTCTCAACTCCAGGAATTCGGGGCAAGTAGCTGTCACATGGCTTTCCTCCTGGTGGAACTCACAATAAGGTAACTATACTCTGACTCTTCTCCTTCCCGGGCGGTTCCTCCTCTCCCTTCGACCAATCTCCATCGCTTGCTGCTGTGGGGGTAGGAGCTGCCTAGGGGCTTGCCTTTGGAAGTTGAACCTCCCTTGGCCTCCCTGAAAATCTCCCACACCTTGGATGTGACCTCTTCCTGGACCCTGACCGGGTCCTCCCTGTTGTCTCCAACCTGGCTCCGGACCTTCTTGAGGTCCCTGGAGCCCATGAGCTCTCTGCTGCTCCCTCCTTCTCCCCTCCTGATGCCTCGAGCCACCTTGCTCCTTCGACTCTGCCTCTGTCAACCTTGCCAACTTCTTGACAAACGCCGGGTTCGCCGCCTCAGTTGCTATCTCCTCCGCCTCCCTTTCCATCAGCTCCTCGAAGGAAAGGGGGGTCTTTCGGGTTAGGCTCATCTTGAAGAACCCCTCGCGCAACCCAACCGTGAACGCCATCTGGAGGGCATACCCCGACATCTCCTGGATATCCAGGATCTCCTCCTGGAACCTGTTAACATAACGGGCCAGCGACTCCTCGGCCCCCTGCCTTATCAGGAAGATGGACTCAGGACTCTTCTTCCTCTTCTTGGAGGTGGAGAAGCGAAGCTGAAAGCTCCTACTCAAGTCCTCGAACCCATAGATCGACCTCGGTGGGAGTTGGTGGAACCAGTCCCTTGCCTTGTCCTTCAACGTGATCACGAAGAGGAGACACTTGAAGGCATCTGTCATCGGCCTGATGGAGACGACATCTTCAAACAACTGCAGGTGTTGGACGGGGTCATCTTTCCCGGTATAGTAAGCCATGTCTGGCTCTCTGAACCCCTCGGGAACGGGAGCCGAGATGATCAGCTCGCTGAAGGGTGACCCCCTAAGGGGCGGTCTCGCCACCTCTACTCGCGCGACCTGCTCGTCTGGAAGGCTGGCACTCGCCGGGCTGGAGAACAACTCCCGGCCGGTAAGGTCTCGCTCGACCCCATCTCCCATCCTCTCCTTCCCGGGCCTTCTTCCTGGTGCACTTCTCCCCCTGCTGGGGTCATCTTGCCTAGACCGCTGGGAGTCGACTCGCCGAGAGGGGGGAAGCTAGCTCCTGGGGGGTTGGAGTGGAGCTGCCACCCCGAGGAGCAATACTTCGCAGCATCTCCATGATGCCTTGGATGGATGCCATGAACTCTTTTTTCCCCACAAATGGTCCTGGGTTGGGGAGCCCGCCGAGATCATCACTACCGCCTTGACCTCCAGCCATGACACCCTCCCGAGATCTTCTGTGCTGGTCACTCTCCCCGCTCACCGCATCAAAATGTTGAAACCAACAACTTGGTCTCTCGTGGAGTTCGGGGTCCCTAGAAAGGGGTGACCTCACACTTACTGCACTCGGGGAGATGTCACGGACCAAAAGCTCAGGAAAGTAGGAACAGACCCTCGGCTCTAGCGTGGAGGTCCCACCTCACACCCGGAAGATCTTGGAGATCTCCCCATCCCTAGACAATGCTGAGCTAGGGTGCCTTGGAGGATGAAGAGAGAGTGAAGAAGTGATGCCATCCAAGGCACCCCTAAGGGCCTATTTATAGTTTTCTGGGAATGGCCTGCAAATAACCGACCTCCACTGCTCTGAAAATTACCGAAATGCCCCGGATTGGCCTGCCAACAGCCAAATCCTGCTGTTCTAAGCGACTAATTGCAGTCCACCAGGGGTAGTCTCTCAAGCCGGGCGAACTGGCGGTTAGGCGGGAAGCGGGGGGGGGGGGGGGGGGGGGGTGGGGGGCGGCCTGGGCGGACAGGCGGCCTGCGAGTGGCGGCCTGCGAGCTGGGCGGCCTGCTTGGCGAGCTGCGGCCTGGCGAGCTGTGGCCTGCTGGGCTGGGGCGGCGGTCTGGCGAGCTGAGCCCTGGCGAGACGGCGGCCTGGGCGAGCTGAGGGCTGGCGAGACGGCGGCCTGGCGAGGCAGCGGTCTGGCGAGCTGAGCCCTGGGGAGGCGGCGGTCTGGCGAGCTGGGCCCTGGACGAGACGGCGGCCTGGCGAGGCGGCGCCTGGGCGAGACGGAGGCCTGGGTTAGGCGGCGGTCTGGCGAGTTGAGCCCCGGCGAGACGACGGCCTGGGCGAGCTGAGGCCTGGCGAGACGGTGGCCTGGGCGAGGCGGCAGTCTGGCGAGCTGAGACCTGACGAGACGGCGGCCTGGGCGAGCTGAGGCCTGGGCGACTTCTCATAGGGGCCTGGGGGAGACAAATATTTCCTCCCCCTACTAGTATACTACGCAGGTCCACCCAAAATTGGACTCCAGGAGTGCAAAACTCCCAAAAGGTTTAAAAACGTGCACCAAGTCTTGCGCCTTGCTTGGGGCCTACTCTTCACAAATACGGTGTTGTACATCTGCGAGTGCGCGTGTGATTTCTTCTCGCATGCTTGTGCGCCTACTATTTGAGCCCATGTGAGGTATATGCCTGAATTTTTGTGATTAGTTGATGGGCATGCGTTTTCTTCACGCACACTCGTGCGCGCACTGTGAGTGTCCATGGACGCTCATTCCCTGAAAATCGATGCTCTATTTGTGCGCATGCATTTTCTTCACTCACGCGCGTGCGTATGGTGCATACCCATTTCACTCTCTCCCAGTTCTTAGTATGTTGTTCTTCACGCATTCCCCTCGTGCCTTTATGCGCACGTGCGTGTGAATAAATTTCTGTGCGTATAAATACTTAGTTTTAGGTCAATCTCCGGATCCAAATTTTTTTCTCCCGCCATCTTTTGCCTCCTTGTAGATCTCCATCCATTTTCCAATGGAGAAACTCTCCTTCCACTCCAACCAAAGCTTCAATGATTGATTTCTAAGCAAAGAGAAGGCTATTAAAAGATCCAACGTCAACAACACGGAGATTGGAACAAACGTGAAGAGAAGACGAATCACTAGGAGTGGTAACAGCTCCACCTCTATCCCAAAAGTAGCCAAGATGTGCTTGAAGAGAAGGATCCTCTTCCCACCCAAGGAGCAATGATAGGGATTGACCGCATATTCGTGATCGAAGGAGATCAGGGCCCATCCGCAAGTAGGTTTGCCTTAGATTTGTTGATCAGATCGGCGTTTCGAGACCACGAGTGCTTCCTTTTTCATTTATATGTATTTTTTTTTATTTTTTGGAGTTGTATTTATATTTTTTAGGTCACCGAGCATAACGAAAAATCATACCGTTCACGCCAGGTGCCCAACCACCCCCTCGTGTTATAAATAGGGGAGGATATCTAGGTTTTCAGTCATTGCAGAGAGATTCCATATTTCGGCA
Organism: Platanthera guangdongensis; assembly: GCA_039583875.1. Classification (NCBI taxonomy): domain Eukaryota; kingdom Viridiplantae; phylum Streptophyta; class Magnoliopsida; order Asparagales; family Orchidaceae; genus Platanthera; species Platanthera guangdongensis. The sequence continues at coordinate 47,561,302 of CM077163.1, read as the reverse complement.
ATCACTCGTGGTGCGATGCCGCGAGCCCGAGGTGCAAAGCCTCGGATTATTTTTAGTTTTTCTATTTTATTTCACTATTCCCGTGACCCTACCCCATGTTTTCCTCATCCAAAGGAGAAACCACCGTTTTGACCCTGTTCATCATCTCAATCCCATGATCAAAAGAGGAAACTGCCAAATCTTTGCACTGTTCTTCATCTCCCTCGCACAAAACCACCCACGCCTGGACATCTTCCAGTCCATGGTTCATCTTTCCGGTGCATGCATTGTTTTCGTTGGGGAAGCCTTCACCGATCCCGTACTCGCAAGGAGTTCGCCCCGTCCAAATCGCCGCGCCGCCAAAAGTCCTAAACGATACCTGTCTTCAAAGCCTTCCACCGCCGTGCCTTTTCTACCAACCACAAACTCTGCTGTGCCTCTTCCAGCAAGCCATAATAGCAGCCTAAACCCAATCTTCCACAGAGCCTCTCCATCACACTTCATCCCTGTCGTGGATCCTCTAATCCGCTGATTTCTCTCCATTTTCCTGTGCGATTCAGCAACCCAACATCATTTTCCGCCCCTCCACAGCCAGCCGCGAGTCATTCCTCCATTCAACAGCTATCTTCCTTATTTCTTGAAGCCAACATAGCTGTATCCATCATCTCGTAGAGCCTCGTCTGCCACCGTTGTCGGATCTACTTTACTACGTGAGTATTATCGTTTTTGTGTTGTAATATTCTGTATTAAATACTAGATGATCATGCTATGTGTGTTTGGATATTGTGATTGCTAGTGCTATTATTTCATCTCTTTTAATTCTATAAAAACTTATTTGTGCCAGTTTGTAGTTGTTAGCGCCACTTGTGAATACGAAAGTGAATTGCTTACATGTTTGAAAATTATAGGTTCACTTTGTCTACATTACGCTAAACTTATATAATAATTGTTGCTATAGTTTAATTCTATGTAAATTGAAAATGTGCATGCATCATTCAGGTTGAGATGATAACATTTATTCTGCATGATCACGTACGGTTGCATTAGCATGTCGGCACCCACATTCATTTTCACATCCGACCGTCCTGCGTCAGTTTGGTATCAGGGCCTAAGTTAGGGTTTACTTTAAAATACGCGGGACTAGAACCTATTTGTCTCACCATGTCGTATCATAGTTGTAATTGTTACTATAACCCTTTCTTTGTTGAGCACGAGTCCACCCAATTTACTAATCCTCGATTTGTGAAACCACCATCTGTTTTCACTCGACCCCGAAGAGCCTCTACAGGGAGATCCTTACGTTACCTCGATGATTATCCTCGATCGCAGTACACCACTTTTTGTGATCGTGTTGATCCACCGGCACGATCCCACTATGTTAGATACGATCATTATGACGACTGTCGTCATCCTTATCCCCGCACTCGAGTGGATCTTATTGATTTTTCGACACGACTTTATGATGATAGAGTTCAATATCGTTCAAGTCATCGACGCTACACATCCCCTCTATTTGAGGAAATCGAGTCAAGTCATTGATGCTACACATCTCCTCTATTTGAGGAACCTGAGTCTACATATGCACAACCACCACCGCACGTTCGTAGGACCCACGTCCACCCACGAGTACGACGTGATTATGTTGTGGACGACCGTCACGATGAACCTCAAGAATCATATGGAGGTCACTCTCGTCAAGATTACATCACACCTAGTGATCTTCCTAGTGTTCCGAAAACGAACCTGACAGTGGCCGAATTTCAACAATGCGTTCTTAAGATGTTTGATCAGTTAGATGCACCATTTGATGATCTATGTACCCGCATTGCCGCCATTGAGGGTCGACGAGAGCACTCTACTTCCTAAAACACGAAAACTGCACCCACTTCATCTGATATTCTATTTGAGGCAGAGAGGGTTACCCTCCCAACACAGAATGTGTGGAGTCAACCCCCACGAGAGTCTGCTCCATTTAGAGAGTCTGCCCTCGATTCTATATCTTTTAACTCTCCGTTGAGTGTCGACTTTTCACACACTTCACCGAATGTCGCACCGAGTCACATCACGATCGGGAGTCGAGAGCCTAGTAGTGATCTCGAGGTATTCATCTTTCCCCTTTCGGGAGATACAACCCCTTCTGATGATTTGCTTCTGGAGGACCATCACTCATTTGATGGGTTCTTTGACGCCCCCCTATTGAGCCTCCAGATGAGCTACCTCATCCTTGTGTGGATGAGATTCTTGTGTGTGACACACTAGAGTCGCATCATAGTGTCGATACCTACGATTTTCACTTTGGTGATCATTGTTTATATAAGAGCACTTTAGATATTTTTGGGGGTATACATGAGTACTTGTCGCATTTATGACGTATTTTATTATACCCCTTCCGGAGAACCCTCGGATGAGCCACATGTCGATCATCCACTCATTTCAAAGATATCCATCTTTAGTAGGATATTCGAGTTTGAGAGTGCGCTACTTACTCACTGATCTTATGTATCACTACTCGCACTTATAGAGACAGTTCACGCACTATATTGTCACATCTTATTACCGATGTCTCTGATGTTCATTGGAGTGTTCATCGCCCCCGCGACGAATTCTTCCGCGACCCACCCCCTAAACCTCCTGATCATGTACCCATTTTAGTAGTTTCATATTGTACATAAATTCCCCGATTTACTGAGTTAGTCATGCTAGTAGTTCATCTTTTGCATTTGTTGTTTGTTCATTTACATTTACTGCACGATTCGTCTGTGTTGTGTGAGTCAAACATGTTTGTTTTGCATCATTTGCATGAAATGCATGAATTAATCCGGAAGAAAGCTGCTAGCAATGCTAAATTATATAAGGCATAAGAAGATATGCACAAGCGTGAGCAAGATTTTTGGGTGTACGAGCATGTCATGACCGGACTTTGCAAGAAGGGGCTCCCAAAAGGAGCCGTTACTAAACGACAACTTAAGCGAATGAGTACTTATAGGATTATAAAGAAAGTTGGGACAAATGCCCACGAGATCGATTTCTATGCAGATATGAGCATTCATCCCGTAATTAATATGAAAGATTTAACTCATTACTTTGAGTCTCTCGAGCATAGGGACCCATACCTCGAGCTTCCTTGACACCCCCAGGGACCCATACCTTGAGTTTCTTTTGACAGCCTTGCAGTTACAGCTTTCCACTTCCATGTTTAGCTTGGACGAGCACCGACAATTTTTCCCGCATCTCCTATGATTCTACCAGATTTTTTGGATCCACCAGCATGAGAGGTGAGGGTTGAGAGCATGGGTGATATTGTAACGAGTGCACCACTACTACAGACGGTCCTTCTTGTCGTTACTTGGTGCACTGGAGTTGACACTACTACTTCTCCTTTGATGATGCTTGGATATTGGTTACAGCTTGTTGGACTTACCCCTGATCTTCGACTACATATTCATCTTCATTCCTCAGTGATGAATGTTTTTCAGTCTGGGGGAGTTGATGGAGATCGACCGCATGTTCGAGATCAGAGGAGATCGGGGCCACCACGTGGCGGCACCCGCTTTGGCAGATTTACCATAGATTTGTTGATCAGATCGACGATCCGAGACCGCGAGCGCGTCTGAAGCGTCCTTTTCATCGCATATATATATATATTTAATATTTTTGGAGTTGCATTTATATATTTAGGACACCGGGCTTAACAGATGATCGTAGTCGTTCACGCTAGGGGCCCAACCGCCCCCTGACGTATATAAATATGGGCGAATATCTAGGTTTTTCAGTCATTGCAGAGTTTGTGAGAGATTCTAGATTTCAGCAATCACTCGTGGTGCGATGCCGCGATCCTGGGTGCGAAGTCTCGGATTATTCTATTTTTCCTATTTTATTTGACTATTCCCGTGACCCTTCTTCGCATTTTCTTCATCCAAAGGAGAAAAAATGTCGTTTCTAACTCTATTCATCATCTCGTCCCACGATCGAAGGAGGAAACCGCCAAATCCCGACGCTGATCTTCATCTCCCTCGTACAAAACCGCCTACGCCTGGACATCTTCCAGTCGTTGGTTCATCTTCCCGACGCATGTATTGTTTCCGTCGGGTGTCACGACCCGTCTCGACTAAAGTCAGAGTGCGCTTCGAGGCGAGTCGTGATGCCGCAGACATGAGCGGAAAGAAAGCCATGCTTGCTAAAGTGGATGCAGGGAATACTGAAAATAGTTTTAAAGTAGTTAATTTGAAGAAAAACAGTTTGATTTTTATATGCGGAAGTTTTTAGAGTTTAAAACAGTGAGAATTTTAAATGCACATGTATTTTGTAAAAATCACGTTTTACAGGACACTTACAAATTTCATGCATTATGATTCAAAAGAGTATGCACATGCATTAATATCAAATTTTAGTACATAAAATATTTAAATAGCCTAACAGTTGTCCATAATATCAGAGAAAATGTCTGATTGCAATTATTACATAAAAGAAATATTTGATAGTAAATGAAATGTAAACATAGAACCTGGAACTTTAAGCAGATCGGGATTGAGGATCTGGCGGCGCTGTCACGAACGTTAAGACAATTTTAAAACAGAAAGGAAAAGCGTCAAAACATTGAAATAAGCAGAGTGAGCAAAGTAAAGTACATAATAGTAATACAAACAAAAATGTTTAAGTGTACCAGTTTCTCATGAAGCAAAACTATTCGAGACAAACAAATAAAAGAGCTAAACATAACAAGTTAGTTTATTAGACTACTTCGGAGTATAACGTGTAGACCAATCAAAAAATATCATTAGCTGTAATCAGTGAAATGTGGAAGTGTTTTATTTGATGCACGCGATTCTATTGTAAGTCTAAATGCAAGTCTCATCAAGAATAGTTGTGCTTGCTTTGACCATTTGTTGGTTTCCGTTGTCAGTCAAGCGGAAACTCGAGTAAAAGCGTCACATCAATTTAACACTACCTTTCGCTGATTGCTTATGACATTAATAACTTTAAAAATTTATGATATATGGGATTCCTAACATATCAAGTCTTTTTACAAATTTAGTTTTTCAGCTGTACAAGATTAGAGTTCATAAACGCGTCAAAAGAGAAATTGAGTTATGTTACAACATTCGCTTAAGTTTTAGAACCAGACATACCTAATAAACAAAATTTGGTGACACATAGAAACTAGATAATGGACTTATGGTTTGCGTGTCCAAGCATTCACGTGTGACACAATTACAATACGTTATTTTCCCGGACACCAAATATTCATTTAAATTAATCTATTCCATGACACGATCATCTCCCAAGTAAACATGCGTTCAATACGACCTTTTATATAAAATCACAAATCATCAATTTGTTTATTATGTAGAATCATTATCAATTACAATTAAGGTTTCATTTGTTTCGGCGGTGGCGGGTCGATCCGGCGGGTGGAAACGGAGTGTTCGAAACGGAGGGGGGAGGTGGCTGCTCCAAACGGAGCTTTTTGGGGCGTTTCTTAAGGCGGGTGGGTGGAAATGGAGCAAACGCCGCCGGAGGTTCATTTGTTTACCCTCCTTCCGACGGCGTTTGCCCAAAACGGAGCAGCGAAACGCCCAAACAAATAGAGTCTAAGACATTTATTACACATGCATAATAATCTATCGTTCTTCCAGTTTTATCTTAATTGAGCAAATCCCTCGTCTAAGCGAATATCCAAATAAAAATCATCTACAATCACGATTTCATGTAATTCCAACATATTAAATCCTAAATTATTAACTTATCAGATTGTTCATTCAAGATTTAAATTCATTTAACAAAGCAGATATTTCAGGATAAAATCATAGAATCATAAGAGCAGACAAAACAATTAAAATACCAATCCATTTGACCGATCAAAATATATATACAGGAATGTTGTCATGAATTAAGAAACAGAGACATTAAATTAAACACAATGTTTGCAATAGAGAGTGATCTCTACTTGACTTAAATGAGCCTGAATCTGTCGGAGGCGGCTGAACGGCGTAAGCAAGATCAGAAACCCTAACTGGACCTGTTCGAAACAATCACATACAATGCTTAATAATTTGACATGATGGAAAATCAAACGCTAGCACAATAATTCATTTATCGCAAGACTCAAACAAGAGCGGGGTTAAAAATTTACCTCCCTCATGAGTGAGGGGAGAAGAGATTCCACGAGGAGACGGAGACTTGGCGACGCTTGGGTTACAAAAAACCCTAATTCGGAGAAGACTTTTCATGATTCCCACCAACTGAATCGAGGAGCGGCGCCGAAAAACACGAACATATCATAGTTAGACAATTACGATATGGGCAAAAATATGAAACACAACATTCAAGCAATTTGGGGCGTAGAAACCACCAAATAAAATCAAAAAATCCAAATAGAGGGGAAACGAGGAGGTTCTTACCCAAAGAGACCGAGATCAGACTCAAAAATCCAAGGAGAGGCGGATCCAAGCAAACCCTATACGATCCTCTTGAAATCCACCGTCAAAAAAAGCGGAAGAGGGGCCTATAGGGCTTTCGGAGGAGAAGGTCGCTGCCTTCGCTAATCGAAGAAGAGGAGAAGGACCACCGACCGACCCTAGAGAAACTGTCGACTTGATGAGGAAGGGAAGTCGCCGGCCAGAGCAAGAGGCGGAGAAGCCGAAGGCGGCAGCAGGAGCAGGAGTACTTGACGACGAGCAGGGAGGCGCAAGGGACGGGCGGAATCAGGAGCGGCGGTTTCTTGCGGGAGCAACGGTAGAAGCGGGAGTCGGGCATCAAGCGGGATCGAGAGAAAAAAACCCTAGACCGACAGGTCTTGCGGGTTTCCGCATGCGGGAAACATATGGGTCGGGAGGGGGGAGTTGGCTTTCGGGTTTAGGTTTAAGTGGATTAGGTTTTTTTTATTTCTTCTTCTTATTATTATTATCATTATCATTATTATTATTACTTTTATTATTATAGTATAAAATCGGGTTGTTACATTCTCCACTACTTAGGAAGTTTCGTCCCGAAACTTTCTGAGAAACTCTCTGAATGGGGACTCTTAGGGTGAAGATTCAGATGATATTCTTTCCAACAAGGTTTGCAGATCAAGACATATAAGTTAACTAGAAAGGAGAACAAACGTAATGACTTATCAAAATCAAGAGAAATGTTGCATATACTTGCTACGCCGGTTAGATACAAGTTTACAGGAGAACTCTTCAGACATAGCGGGTACGACCAAATACAAAAGATTGGCTTTAGGGAGCACATGAATTGCTTCAATTAGCTCAAAATTGAGAGGTAAGACTCGAGAATCCGAGTGCGAAAAGATCTTGCACGTAGGAAAGACAAGACACCAAAGTGGAAAAGAAACTGAATGACAATTGATTACCCACAGAAGCGAGTCATCACAGAGATGGAAGAACACAAATCAACGCTGAAATATTACAGCAGAGCAATTCACAAGAAGAAACTCATTTCTTGCTGACGCTCAAAAGCTATCTAGATGGGGATACAAGAGGTCCGTATAATAAGATTGATAATTGGGCAGAACATGAAAACTTAATACGAATACCGGAGACTTAAGACAAGAGACTTTAACACATTTCCTATTGTTGGAAATTCATATGCATAAAAACGTTAAGTTTGTTCATACTCCCTTAACATTTGTGTGCATAATACTCATGCTTATGAGTGAATGTGTTCGTGTTTCACCCGCGAGCAACAGATAATGATAAGTGAATGAAAAAATGATGCATGTATATTTATTTTTATAATAACGTTCAAAATATTTCATAATTACAAAATACTTTATCTTTTGAAATAACCTCACTAACATCTCTCTGATACCAACTGTCACGACCCGTCTCGATTAAAGTCAGAGTGTGCTTCGAGGCGAGTCGTGATGTTGCAGGTATGGTCGGGAAGAAAGTCATGTCTGCTAAGGCGGATGCTGAGAATATTGAAAAATAGTTAATTTGGAGAAAGACAGTTTGATTTTTATATGCGGAAGCTTTTATAGTTCAAAACAGTGAGAATTTTAAATGCATATGTATTTTGTAAAAATCACGTTTTACAGGACACTGCTACAGATTTCATGCATTATGATTCAAAAGAGGATGCACATGTATTAATATCAAATTCTATTACATAAAGTATTTAAATAGCCTAGCAGTTGTCCATGATATCAGAAAAAATGTCTAATTGCAATTATTACATTAAAAAATATTTGACAGTAAATGAAATGTAAACATAGAATTTGAAACTTTAAGCAGATCGGGCTCGAGGACCTGACGACACTGTCACGAATGTTAAAGCAATTACAAAATTAAAAGAAAAATTCTCAGAACATTGAAATAAGTAGAATGAGCAAAGTAAAGTAAAGAATAGTAATAAAAACAAAAATGTATGAGTGTACCGGTTTCTCATGTAGCAAAACTATTCGAGACAAACAAATAAAAGAGCTAAACAAAATACGTTAGTTTATTAGACCACTCCGGAGTATAACATATAGACAGATCAAGAAATATATTTGTTGTAATCAGTGAAAGATGAAAGTGTTTTATTTGATGCACGTGATTCTAATGTAAGTCTAAATGCAAGTCTTACCAAAAAATAGTTGTGCTTGTTATGATCATTTGATGGTTTCCGTTGCTAGTCAAGCGGAAACTCGAGTCAAAGCGTCATATCAATTTAACACTACCTTTCGCTGATTGCTTATGACATTAATGACTTTAAAAATTCATGATTTAGGAGATTCCTAACATATCAAGAGCTGTTACAAATTTAACGATTCAGCTGTACAAGATTAGAGTTCATAAACACGTCAAAAGAGGAATTGAGTTATGGTGCAACATTCGCTCAAGTCTTAGAACCAGACAGACCTAAGAAACAGAATTTGGTGACACAAGGAAACTAGATTGTGGACTTATGGTTTGTGGGTCCAAGCATTCACGTGTGATACAATTACAATACGTTATTTTTCCTGGACACCAAATATTCATTTAAATTAATCTATTCCAAGGCACGATTATCTCCCAAATAAACATGCGTTCGATACGACCTTTTATATAAATCATAGATCATCAATTTGTTTGTTATCTAGAATCATTATTAATTACAATTAAGACATTTATTACACATTGCCAACAAGCTATCGTTCTTCCAGTTTTATCTTAAACGAGCAAATCCCTCATGTAAGAGAATATATAAATAAAAATCATCTACGATCATAATTTCATGTAATTTCCAACATATTAAACCCTAAATTATTAACTTATCAGATTGAGCATTCAAGATTTAAATTCATTGGACAAATCAGACATTTCAGGATGAAATCATAGAATCATAAGAGCAGACAAAACAATTAAAATAACAATCTCTTAGACAGATCAAAATATATATACAGGAATGTAGTCATGAATCAAGAAACAGAGACATTAAATTAACCACAATGCTTGCAAGAGAGAGAGATCTCTACTTGCTTTAAATGAGGTTGAATCTGACGGAGGAGGCTGAGCGGCGCAAGCAAGATCAGAAACCCTAACTGGACCTGTTCGGAACAATCACAGACAATGCTTAATAATTTGACATGACGGAAAACCAAACGCTAGCACAATAATTCATTTATCGCAAGACTCAAATAAGAACGGGGTTAAAAATTTATCTCCCTCATGAGTGAGGGGAGAAGAGATTCCACGCGAAGACAGAGACTTGGCGGCGCTTGGGTTACAAAAACCCTAATTCGGAGAGGACTTTGCATGATTCCCACCAACTGAATCGAGAAGCGGCGCCGGAAAACACGAACATATCATAGTTAGACTATTACGATATGGGCAAAAATATAAAGCACAACAAACAAACAATTTGGGGCGTAGAAACCACCAAATAAAATCAAAAAAATCCAAATAGAGTGGAAAAGAGGAGGTTCTTACCCAAACAGACGTGATCAGACTCAAAAATCCAAGGAGAGGCGGATCCAAGCAAACCCTAGACGATCCTCTTGAAATCCACCGTCAAAAAAAGCGGAAAAGGGGCCAATAGGGCTTCTGGAGGAGAAGGTCGCTGCCTTCGCTAATCAAAGAAGAGGAGGACCACCGACTGGCCCTAGAGAAACCGTCGACTTGATGAGGAAGGGAAGTCGCCGGCCAGAGCAAGAGGCAGAGAAGCCGGAGGCGGCGGCAGGAGCAGGAGGAGTACTCGACGGCGAGCATGGAGGCGCAGGGGACTGGCGGAATCGGGAGCGGCTTCTTGCGAGAGCAACGACGGAAGCGGGAGTCGGGCATCAAGCAGGATCGAGAGAAAAAAACCCTAGACCGACAGGTCTTGCGGGTTTAGGCATGCGAGAAACATATGGGTCGGGAGGGGGGAGCTGGCTCTCAGGTTTAGGTTTAAGAGGATTAGGTTTTTTTTATTTCTTATTATTATTATCAATATCATTATTATTATTATTACCTTTATTATTATAGCATAAAATCGGGTTGTTACATCGGGGAAGCCTTCGCCGATCCCGTACTTGCAAGGAGTTTGTCCACTCCAAATTGGCGCGCCGCCAAAAGCCCTAGACAGGACCGTCTTCAAAGCCTTCCACCTTCTTGCTTTTTCTTCTAACCACAAACTTTGTTATGCCTCTTCCAGCAAGCCGTAACATCAGCCTAAACCCAATCTTCCACAGAGCCTCTCCATCCCACTTCATCGCTATCGTGGAACCTCCAATCAGAGCATCTCCATCCCACTTCATCGCTATCGCGGAACCTCCAATCCGCTTGTTTCTCTCCATTTTCCCGTGCGGTTCAACAACCCAACATCATTTGCCTTCCCCCCCCCCCACAGCCAGCCAAAAGTCACGCCTCCATACAACAACCATACTTCCCTATTTCCCGAAGCCAACACAGTCATATCCCTCATCTCATAGATCCACGTCTGCCGCCGTTGCCAGATCTATTTTGCTACGTGAGTATTATCGTTTTGTATTGTAATTTTATGTATTAAATACTAGATGATCATGCTATGTATGTTTGGATATTGTGAACACTAGTGCTATTGTTTCATTTCTTTTAATTCTATAAAAAACTTATTTGTGTCAATTTGTTGTTGTTAGCGCCACTTGTGAATACGAACGTGAATTGCTTACGTGCTTGAAAATTATGGGTTCACTTTGGGTACATTTCGCTAAACTTATATAATTATTGTTGCTATAGTTTAATTTCGGTTAAATTGAAAACGTGCATGCATCATTCAGGCTAAGTTGATAGCATTTATTCTGCACGATCACCTATGGTTGCATTAGCTTGCCGACACACGCATTCATTTTCACATCCGGCCACCCCGCGTCAAATAGCTTATTCATTCTCTTTGTAATTGCGGTGCTACCTTCTTCCTTTGTTTTCTTCATTTTTAATGGTAGTATGCTAACGCTTAATTGTTTAATGGGAATTAATCATGTATGCCGTTGAATGATTTCATTTTAATGTTATTTTGATTTTGCCCGAATTTGTGAATGTGGTGAAAGTGATTCTCTTTTGGTTCTCGATGATTCATGCTCGGTTTGTTGGTTAATTTAGGTGAAGAGATTAGGAATTAGATAAATCCCTCATTAATCGTTTAGCTTAAATAGCTCATGGTTTAGGACACCCTAGTTTCTTCATCTGCACTCCACGCGATTCGATACTCACTTGGAATTCATCATTTTATATTATTTCGACCGGTGCACTTTTGACGTTATTCTGTCAGGATAACGACCGTTGTAGTTACAGTGGTCACTCAGTAGGTTCAACCGGTGGGTTGCGGGTCAAATGGTGAAGACCCTTTGTCTGGAGGACACGACGCACAGAGTGGACCTACTCGTCAATTTTTCTTTTCAGGAAGGGAGATTGTGATAATTTGGAGTTCGTTGCGTACTTCATAGAGGGGAGCCATAACGAGCGTGGCTGGTGTGGTGGGCGTGACAAATGCTGCTTTTGTGTGCATGATATAGGCAAGCTCTTGCCTCTTGGAAGAAGGAATTGGCGAGTATTGGGACCGAGCAAGCCCAGCGCTGGAAATATGGAGTCAGCAAGTTCCGGGCGGTTGCTGGAATTAGAGGAAACGAGCTTCAATCATAGGAGAGGCAGCGCGTTTCAACTGTTCGAGGGTGTTGGAAGAAGAGATAGTGTGCTCCAACCGAGGGCGAGCTCCAACCGCAGGAGAACACTCTAAGGGGAAGCTGCGAGTTCCAACTATATAGGAGCGCTGAATAAAGATGTTGTGAGCTCCAATCACACATGGGCGCTGGAAGAAGAGGTGGCAAGCTCCAATCATGTGCGAGCTCAAGTTGTTAAGCACAAGAAAGAAGTATCAGTGAGTTCAAGGTGCGGGTGTCTGCGAGTCTAATCTATACCTGGAGAAACAGCAAGCGAGGACAGTCGTAGGCTCTCGCGAGTCCAGAGGCAGCGGAGTAGAAACGATTCTGAGTTTCACAAAGTGTAGGCCCAGGTGTGAGTTCCTGCTAGTCCGTTCGATGCAAGGAGAAATCATAGGCGAGGATAGACTTGAGCTTCCTCGAGTTTAGAAGTAGCCGAGACGCGGTGAGTCCGTTATTCACTGAACGCAGATGTGGAGGTGGCAGTTCGATCTTGCAGGCAGTAAGGGTTACAGATGTTGGAGGACCTATAAAAGGAAGGGTAGGGGGTCTCCGTCCAACTGCAAATGATGGAGTAGAATCCAGCAAGCTTCAAGGGAACGACTGCTATTACCGGAGGAAGACAAAATGCAGCCAAGAGAGAACTCAATCAACTAGAATTTATACGTTAGGGATCGAATGACTTCGATACTATTTGGTGATAGGGTTGAAGATGAGGAGAGGGAGAAGTCAAAAGGAAAGAAGAAGAAGCGGAGGGGAGGATTTCAGCCCCTATGGTTTTCCCAAAAGTGATCTTACTCCAAGATAATCTCAAAGCCCGCATATTACATATATAGTTCCTAATTCTGAGATATGCAAGGGAAAACGTAAATAACCCACGTCCCGAAGTACAAATGCGATAATACATATAAAGTTGATGGGTGTGATAAACTCGTGCGCTCTACTGGCGTACATACATCATTATATTGCGATCCGTGTTGTCGTCACCTCAATCCCTACATCAACATATGCGTCTTGTCCTCGTCTCCTCATCCCTTGCCCGTTTTCGTCTTCATAACAATTCCACCCTCATACTACTTCTCTTTGTTCTCAAGGTAGAGGCAACTATCAGGATGCACTACAGATGGGATGGTTGAGGGGTGGGCCGGCTCGATGTCATGCCATAGGTATGCGAAAGAATCTACAGTCGAATGTTGCTAAGGATAATGGTGTGCCACTTGTAGATGGGAACATGACACCTCCCCTGACAAGAGGAAAAGGACTCCCGCTTGAGAAAAACACATCATCATACGAGCCCAGTTGAAATGCACCCCCCAAGTGTACGAAGCCACACAACGTCGAGTATGACATCAAGATCACCGAGCTCACAGAAGTAGAAATCTGCGCGGAGAAGGCAGTGGACCAAAGTTATGTGCAGGTCCGTATAAAGGACCCCAATGATAGTGAGGTGGTCGTCGCCCAAGCAAAAATTAGAGGAGGGGAAAGTGATGGGCGAAAGTTGAGTTGTGTAGCGCCAGGTGTGGGGGGATGAAATTGTGGCTGGTCGCACTATCAATCAACACCGTCCGGGGAGTACCAACCAGGGAACCAGTGAGCGTCATAGTGAAGGGGCCACCCGCAGAGCACAAAAGTTTGAGACGATGTAGACGTGCCGGGGGACCCATGACAACAGGTGAATCATCGCCCTCTAAGGTTTCAAAATCCCCAAGGGAGATTTTTGTGTCCTCCTCGCCAATGGTGATATGAAGCTCTTTCAAAGGGCAATCATGAGTAAGGAGTAAGGTTGTTTACAATGGAAATAACGGCCTTTAGTGTGAAGATCGTGGTACTCGTGGTTGGTCATACGAGGGCCGTTTGGAGGTCAGGGAGGTTGTGCGAGATGCGGGGAAGTTGTGGTATGCACTTGGGGTGGTGGCCGGAAGGGCGGGGGAGGGTAGGCAATCAGTGGGAATGTAGAATTCCCCGGTGACTACCTGGTATTGATGGAGGTTACTTTGAAGTCCGCTTCTACCAATCTGGCAGGATCTATAATAACAGCAATCGCCCGGGGTGGTGGGTGCGAAGGAGGGATAGATGTGGTGGAGGAGCCCCTATATGAAAAAGCCTAAGTACTGATTTGGCGTTAAGCTAGTAACAGTAACGTGTGTTGCCAAGACAATGAACTTTCCAATGTAGTCGTCAAGGAAGCCTTATTGGCGGACACCACCAAAACATTCAACCGTCGTCCCACAATAAAGAACATCATAATAGAGGATGAAGTCCTGTTGAAGTTCCGCCCAAGAGATCGAAGAGTTTTGTCATAGCCCGCTACTAAATGAAGGGCTGACCCCTCCATGTCGTTGAGAGCTGTAACAACCTTTTGTGGTTGCGGAGTCTGATGATTGCCGAAAAATGGTTTTGCTTGGACAATCTATCCCTTAGGATCGATGCTGGTGTTGGAAGGGCCTTCGAACAGACGGAGTGGAGGCGAAAAACCCACCGACGACGGAATAGGATCACGGGGAGGGTCTGTGTGTTCCCCAAGAAGTGATGAGGACTCAATGTTGGAAAACTATGAAGCACTTGGTTGAACGACCAGTAGGGCGTCACACTTAGCGTCCATTTGCAACATTAAGGCCTTAAACGAGGCAATGGACACCTCATGAGCGTCAAGGAGGCAGGAGATGGTCGGATCCATAAGAGTCTAAGGCGCGGTTGTGTCAGAGTGAGCCATAGAGCGGAGCCAAGGCATGCACGGGAGAGGAAGTGTTTGCACGACTAGATGAGCAACGGAGGCACTGCATGGTGTGCAAGATCAGCCACAAACTTCCTGGAAGCACTGGGAGTACCCGATCGGCCGCGGAAGATGGGCATTGGGAGCCACTTGAATGCGCGGGAGAGGGCGAACTTGCGTTGTAACCTCGCAGAAAATGGACAACCCGACAGTCGTAGGAATCAACCGATCGATTGCCCGAAATGGCAGATCGATCAGTTGCAAGAATTGGTTGATCGATCGCAGAAACCGACCAATCGGTCGTAGAAAGCGAGGCGGTTGTGGAAGAAGCAGACATGATGTTCGCCGGGGGAGCACAAATGACACGTGCGGCTGAATCAGGTAGAAGCGCACAAAGAAGGATGCAATAACAACGCCGCTGTGATGCAGGAATGGACGCGGGAGGCACGTCTTCGTCGGAGACGGGACTGGCGGCTGGACGCTTAGAGGAGTGTGGATGGAACGAGGGCTTCGGGCGACGCAAACCGCAGTGGAAGAAAGGCATGTCAGACCAAAAAGAGTAGGAGAGGGAGGAGTCGAGTTGAAGGAGGGAGGAGGAAGAAGAGTAGAAAAAGATTTCAGTCCTTAGGGTTTTCCCAAAAGTGATCTTACTCCAAGATAATCCCGATGAGATACACACATAGACTTATATAGTGCATAGTTCTGAGATACGCAAAGGCAAACGGTAAATAACCCGCATCCTTGAAATACAAATGTCATAATACATATAAAACTGATGGGTGCGCCAAACTCGTGCACGCTACTGGCGAACGTCCATCGTCGTATTGGGATCTGTGTCATCGTTGTCTCGGTCTCGACGTCGACATATGCGTCGTGCCCCTAGTCTCCCTGTTCCTTGCCCATTTCTGTCTTTGTAACTGAGACCATGTAGAAAAATGGAACGCGGAGCAGAAATTTTTTATTTCTTCACTTATCAATCACAATACGAGAATTTGTACTTAGATTTATAGAATTGGAGGAGTGAAACCTCAACTCCAATTCAAGATGAGAGATAAATCTATATGTTGAAGAATGGAGTAAACCTTATATATCCTTCTTAAATTGCAAATTACAAGTTTGAGTACAAATATATATGGAGAAGAGAGAGAGAATCATCCCTTATACAAGATGTGACACTAATACATAAGAAAGAAGAAAACCTATAATTTGCATTTTAATGGGTTTTTACAAACAGTTTTCTAACACTCCCTCGCAAGATGGAGCGTACAAGTCGTAAGCGCCAAGCTTGGATAAGAACTGATAGTATAGCGGTCGAGAGAGGGCTTTAGTTAGGATGTCAGCGACTTGTCCTGTAGCGGGACATGTTTCAATTCAATCTTCTTTGATTGAACTTTTTCTCGAATGAAATGACAGTCAACTTCAATATGTTTCGTTCGTTCATGAAAAACTAGATTTTTGACAATATGTATAGTTGCTTGACTGTCAAAAAATAAGGTTGCCGGAGACGAGAATTTGAGTCCCAAATCATTAAGAAGACTTTCAAGTCAGGTTAACTCTGATACAACAGCAACCATGGCCCGGTACTTTGCCACAACAG
Organism: Platanthera guangdongensis; assembly: GCA_039583875.1. NCBI lineage: Eukaryota > Viridiplantae > Streptophyta > Magnoliopsida > Asparagales > Orchidaceae > Platanthera > Platanthera guangdongensis. The sequence continues at coordinate 47,544,928 of CM077163.1, read as the reverse complement.
AGGATCGAGCAAAAACATTCTGCTTCTTGCTACGCCAGGTTATAAGGTGTCAACCGAAGTATGTACAAAAACCAGTTGTAGAACGCCTATCATCCAGAGAATCTGCATAGTCAGCGTCATAATACACAACTAGAGATAGAGAGGTAGGTGGTTTGAAAACAAGTCCTTGTCCCGGAGTTGTCTTTAGATATCTGAGAATCCGCTCAACGGCTTGGAGATGAGATGTCCGAGGTGCATGCATAAAACGACTTACAACTCCCACAACAAAGGAGATGTCAGGTCGAGTAATTGTAAGATAAATCAGCTTCCCCACCAAACGTCGATAGTATTATGGATTTGTAAGCAATTGGTCAGAATCATAACTGTGAAAAATGGACAAAGAGCTAAATAAACCGCAAATTTTATTGCTCAAGAAAGATAATTATTACATAGGTATGTCCCCTTATTTATAGAAACTGGGGGAAATGAGAGAATTACAACAAACGATGTGGGACAAAATACAGTCCGCGCGGCTTGTACGGTTTGACAACGTCAAACCGCACACTATACAAAGAATAACAAAACTCCCAACACCACAAAAGGAAGACGCTAGTCCACCAGGGAAGACCGCTGGGCAAGCCGCTAGACCGCAACTGCGGGTTGCCATCAGGCCGCAGTTGCGGCTAATCACCAGAACGTTGCTGCGGGTTGCCACATGACCGCATTTGCGGGTAATCATCAGACCGCTGCTACGGCAAACCTTCAGACCGCAACTGTAGGTTGCCACCAGGCCGCAGTTGCGGCTTATCATCAGACCACCAGCAGAGGGTCACTAACAGGCCGCTGCACTAACCTGCCAGACAACCAGACTGCCAGAACAAACCGCCAGGACTAACCGCCGAACCGCTCGAGCTGCAAGCCGTCCGACTAGAGAGACAAACCGCCAATTTCTAATACTCCCCTCAAGCTGGAGCATATATATCTACCATGCCCAGCTTGCTACAAACCTCCCGCAAGGGAGTAACCGGCTTGGTGAAGAAATCAGCCAACTCTCTTTCTGAGGTATCAAACAGAGTGTTGATCTGATTCTTCAAAATCTCATCTCTGGTGAAATGACAATCTACCTCGATATGTTTTGTTCTCTCATGAAAGGCTGAATTTCTCGAAATATATATGACTGTCTTATTATCACAAAACATAGGTATGTTATGATCATAAAACTCTCCCAGATCAAGTAAGAGAGTCCGTAATCACTTCAACTCACAAGCAGTCTGAGTCATGCTTCTATATTCTGTTTCTGCACTTGACCTTGCAACTACAGCCTGTTTCTTGTTCTTCCAGCTGACTAGATTACCTCCGACAAAAATGCAGAAACCAGACGTAGACCTCCTATCTTCCTTATCGTCGGTGTAGTTAGCATCAGAATAAGCCTCAATCTTCAAATGTCCTCTTTTCTTAAGCAAGAGTCTTTTTCCTGACGCACCTTTTACATACTCTAAAATCTTCAGAGCTGACTGCAGATGACATTCTCTGGGGGCTTGCATAAACTGGCTCACTTTCCCCACTACATAACAAATATCTGGTCTAGTGACTGTCAGATAAATGAGTTTACCCACAAGTCGCCTGTATCTGGTAACATCTTCAAGAACAAGTGAATTCTCATTCCAACATTTGTCATCTCCGACAGCCATAGGAGTCTGAGCTGGTTTAGCCACAAGAAAACCAGTCTCTTTCAAGAGATCTAATGCATATTTTCGCTGTGAAAGAACTATAGAACCAGATTTTCGAGATATCTCAATCCCCAGAAAGTACTTAGGAGATCTCATATCCTTGGTAACAAAATGTTGAAGCAGATGCTTCTTAGTCATGTCAATACCGTTTCTATCATTCCCTATAAGAAAAATGTCATGCACATAAACTACAAGAACAACCAGACCAGCAGAGGTTTTGCGGATGAACAAAGAGTGATTTGCAGCACTCCGAGCAAACCCAATCACAGAAAGAACTTCGTTAAACTTGTCAAACCAGTCCCTGGGACTTTGTTTAATACCATAGATCGCCTTTCGCAGTTTACAGACCTGAGACTCCCCATGAGCAACATACCCAAGAGGTTGCTCCATATAGACGGTTTCCTGCAAATCCCCATAAATAAAGACATTCTTGACATCCAACTGATACATCACCCAGTCTCGATTGACAGCCACCAAAAAAAGAACACGGATCGTAGTAATCCGAGCAACAGTAGAGAAAGTATCAAAGAAATTCACACCGTAGGTTTGAGTAAACCCTTTGGCAACAAACCGGGCTTTGTAACGATCAATAGTACCATCCGAAAGAAATTTAATGACAAAGACCCAGCGACAGCCAACCACATCAGCTCCCGGAGGGGTCAGAACAAGAGTCCAAGTACCCCGTTCAGTAAGAGTGTTCATCTCTTCATCCATAGCAGCTTTCCAATGAGGAATAACAAGAGTATCTTTATAGGAAGATGAAACAACATTTGCGGAGAGAGACAGAGCAAAACCGCGAGATGAAGTGGACAACCGCGCATAGGAAACCACATCATGAAGAGGATGTTGAGTGCACGACCAAACACCTTTCCGCAGAGCAATCAAAAGATCAGGGTCCGTTCGGTCTACAGTATCAGTACCATCCGAAGAAGAGATAGCAGACGCAGGAGCTGGTGGCAGCAGCTCGGGAGAAGAATCAGGGATAGTAGGAGAATTAGAAAGAGTAGGAGAAGGAATAGGAGCATGCGCTGGAGGAGGCGCCGACACAATAGGAGAAAAAGCAGAGTCATCAGAAGAGGGGAGAATAGAGGGAGAGGAAAACAACGGAACATCCTCAAAGAAAGTAACATCTGCAGAAACATATTGTTTCCGGAGAACAGGATAAAAGCACCGATACCCTTTCTGTGTCGGGCAATAGCCTAGAAAGATGCACTTAATAGAACGAGGAGAGAGTTTGTCACGACCAGAAGAAGGAGAGTGAACAAACGCTGTGCATCCAAAGACACAAGGAGTCAAAGGGAACGGAGTCCCATTAGGATACAAGATAAAAAAGGAGTCTTGCCATCGAAAACCGAAGAGGGAATCCGATTAATGAGAAAAACAGGAGAGAAGAACAGCATGACCCCAATAAGAACAGGGAACATGCATATGAGTAAGAAGGCTACGAGTCACATCAAGAACATAACGATTTTTACGTTCAGCAACGTCATTCTGTTGAGAAGTGTAAGGACAAGTGGTTTGATGGACAATACCGTGATTCAAACAGAATGACGTGAACTGATGACTAAGATACTCCTTAGTATTATCAGTACGAAGAATTTTGACCGGAGTATTTATTTGTGTACAAATATCATTATAGAATGCAGAGAAAATAAAAAATATTTCAGAGCGATCTCGTAACAAGTATAACCATATACATCGAGAGTAATCATTAATAAAAGTAACAAAATACAGGCTGTCACGCCCAACAGTTGGAAGGGGAGAAGGACCCCAAACATCTGAGTGAACAAGATCAAAAGGACGACAGGAACTACATCCAGTTTTAGCGGGAAAAGTAGAGCGGTGATGTTTCCGATATTAACAGGCCTCACAAGAAAGGGAAGAAACCTCTCCTGGCAAATCAGGGAAAAGCTGGTAAAGAATGCGGGGAGGAGGATGCCCAAGGCGAAGATGCCACTGAAGTAAAGAAGTGGATGAGAAAGCAGAGGAAGTATCAAAGTAGAACAAGCCTCCGCTCTCAGTTCCCGTAGCAAGAGACGCTTTGGAGTGAGGGTCCCGAAAAACACGCGTGGAAGAAGTAAAAACAACATCACAGTTCAACTGTTTGCACAGAGCAGGGACTGAAAGAAGATTGCACGGAAAACTAGAAACATAAAGAGTAGCTTGAAGTGCAAGGAAATGAGTAATATGGACCGTGCCAGACCCACAAACAGGAGACAGAGAGCCATCAACAATGAGAACTGGAGGCAATCGAATACTCGTATCGATAGAGGAGAAAAGACGAGAATTTCCTGTCATATGAGTCGTGGCACCAGAATCGATGAGCCACCGTCCGGTAGAAGCAGACTGAGCAGCAACAAAAGTGGTAAGAGAAGGAGTGGCAATAGAGAACAACAGCAAACCGCACGGGTTAAGAAGACAAACCGCGCGAACCAATCACGCAAACAAACCGACCAAGAACAGGTCGCAAAAACAAGACCAGACCGCACGGTCAAGGTGACAACACACCAGCGGTAAGACAAGAGGCCGCGATCAAAATGCAGAGCCCGCTTCGGAAAGAAAAGAAAGCGCGAACATCCAGAAGCCGCTCGAACAGGAGAAGCCGCAACGAAGAGCGACTAACAAAGGCAGCAAGAGCAAAAGAAGCCGCACAACAAACCGCGCGAACACCACAAGTTGCAGAGACAAGCAACTTGCAAAGAAGCTGCGCCAAGAAGAAGAAAGAGAAGAGCAAGAGCCTGCCTGGTCAAGGTGACAACACACCAGCAGCCAGGAAGAAGCCGCGACCAAAAGGCGAAACTCGCGAAAGAAGAGCGGTTAACAAAGAAAGCCGGGTGAACAGAAAAGCCCGGTAAGAAGCAAGTCGCTAGCACAATGAGAAGCAAGGGAGGGAAGGGAAGGGAAAGAAGCCGGACAAACCGAAAGAAGCCGGACGAAGCTGGTGGAGGAGGCCGTGCGGTTAAAGCAACAAACCGCGATCTTCTTGAAGTAAAGGATCGGTTCGCTCTGATATCATGTGAAAAATGGACAAAGAGCTAAATAAACCACAAACTTTATTGCTCCAAAAAGATAATTATTACATAGGTATGTCACCTTATTTATAGAAACTGGGGGAGATAAGAGAATTACAACAAACGATGTGGGACAAAATACAGTCCGCGCGGCTTGTGCGGTTTGACAACTTCAAACCGCACACTATACAAAGAATAACAAAACTCCCAACACTACCAAGGGAAGACGCCAGTCCGCCAGGGAAGACCGCTGGGCAAGTCGCCAGACCGCAACTGCGGGTTGCCATCAGGGCGCAATTGCGGCTAATCACCAGACCGTTGCGCGGGTTGCCACCTGACCGCATCTGCGGGTAATCATCATACCGCTGCTGCGGCAAACCTCCAGACTGCAACTGCGGGTTGTTACAGGGCCGCATTTGCGGTTTATCATCAGACCGCCAGCAGAGGATCACTACCAGGCCGCTCCACCAACCCGCCAGACAACCAGACTACTAGGACCAGCCGCTAGGACTAGCCGCCAGACCACCCGAGCTGCAAGCCGCCCGACTAGAGAGACAAACCGCCAATTTCTAACAATAACCATGTGCAGAGAACTTGTGGTTTACATCCATAGGGGTGTCCGCAGGTTTGCACCCTAAGTAGCCAGAATCTTGAAGAAGGTCAATACAGTACTTCTGCTGGGATAAGACGAGAAGATCAGGTCGTATGGCGACTTCAAGCCCAAGGAAGTATTGAAGAATTCCTAGGTCTTTTGTCTGAAAAACTGAGTTCAAATGTTGCTTGATTTGTTGTATTTCTGTAGAGTCATCACCAGTAATTAGGATATCATCAACATACACATGGAGAATCACAGTGCCTATTGGTTGATGACAGGTGAGTAGGGAGAAGTTAGCTGAGTTTCGTGTAAAGCCAACTTCACAAACAAGCTTACTGAACTTGTCACACCAAGCCACTGGGGGACTGTTTGAGACCATATATAGACTTTCGGAGATGACATACATGAGACTCCCCCATGGTCTCAAACCCGGTAGGTTGGTGCATATAGACAGTTTCCTGCATATCACCATTGTGGAATGCGTTTTTAATATCCAACTGATGGAGGGACCACTGACGATGAACAACCATGGAGATCATGATCCGAACAGTATTCAATTTGGCAACCGGGGAGAAGGTTTCATTATAATCAAGGCCTTGTTGGTGAGTGAACCCCCGTGCCACGAGGCGAGCTTTGAGACGGTCAGTAGTCTCATCCTCAACATGTTTTATAACAAACACCCACTTGCAGCTGACACAAGACTGGCCAGGAGGAAGGGGAACAGAATCTCAAGTCTGGTTAACCCAGAGGGCAGTCATTTCATCTTCCATGGCTGCCCTCCACCCCGAGTGCTGAAGCTCGTCCTGCACAGAATTAGGAAGAGAGATGGAGGAAAGAGAAATGATAAACTTGTGGAGTGGTGGAGAGAGTCGATGGAGAGACATGTAATTTTCCAAGGAGTGTGTCGTAGAGGTTAATGTTGGATCAGCATGCTCCAGAATGTCATCTGTAGAGGAGAGTTGCTGCAGGGAAGTAGTCATGGACTTACGACGAGTATAGACACGGAGAGGATGTGAAGGTTGTGAAGGTTGTAAAGGAACTGGGAGAGTAAGAGGAGATGGTAGAGATGGAGTCGTGACGGGGACGGACAGGACGAGCTGCAGTGGACGGTCGTGGTGATGGGGTAGAGGTAGAGGAGTGGAATGGTTGATCCTCAAGGAAGGTTACATTAGTCGAGACAATCATCTTGCGGTCAGTATGTGAGTAACAAACATACCTTTTTTGAGTGCGGTAGTAGCCAACAAACATACATTTTGTGGCGCGAGCTTGTCAGTAGATGGACCAAGAAAGTGTACATAACATGCACAACCAAGGACACAAGGTGTGAGAGAGAAAGGAGTCGCGAAAGTAAAAAAGGAGACTAAATGGAGAGCCAATGTTGAGGATGGATGAAGGACATGCAGTTGATGAGATGACAAACAGTAGAGACCGCAAAGTTCCAGTATTCTGTGGGTAGTTGCATTTCAAACATGAGGGAGCGGGCAACATCAAGGAGGTGCCGATTTTTCCGTTCGGCCACACCGTTTTGCTGGGGGTATAAGCACACGAGGTTTGATGTATGATTCCAAACTCGGTGCATAAATTAGAGAAGGTGCGACCGGTATATTCACGAGCATTATCGGCGCGAATGATTTTCAACATTGTGCAGAATTGCGTACGCGTCTCAATTAGAAAATTGCAAAAAACATATGTTAGTTCAGTACAATCATGAAGTAAATATAACTAAGTGAGACGTGAGTAATCATCAATAAATGTGACAAAATACTGATAGCCAAGAACACTAAAGACTTTGTAGGGACCCCATATATCAGAATTAACTAAAGAGAATGGAGTAGTACTCTGGGTAAATGTTGAGAGACAGAAATACGATGTTGTTTGTCGTAGATACATGATTCACAAGTAAAATCATGCAGTGAGACATCATGAAGTCTTCTTGAGAATCGGGAGAGGAGCATGCCCAAGGCTGCGATGCCAGTCAACAGTCGAGACAACAAAGAGGATGGTGGGTGGAACATCGAAGAGATACAGTGCATTCAACAGCCGCCCTTTACTAAAATACTCCGCGTGCGGTGATCCTGCACAAAAAACGAGAAAGGAAAAAATGTTATAGAACAGTCAAGTTCCTGGGTAAGACGACTAATTAATAACAAGTTGAAGGGGGATTCCCGGAACATGGAGAACCGAGGATTGAGGGTGAGTGGGAGTAAGCCGAAGATTAGCCGCGCCAGAAACCGGAATGGTGTCGTCATTGGCAACAGTGATTAACATGAGATAAGTAGACTGTATATATTGTGGTGGTTGTTGGGATGTGATGTGGTGAGTAGCACCCGAGTCCACGATCCAGTGGGGGCTATGGGAGAGACAGGATATACCTTCAGTGGAGAAAGACGCTACCGAGTCAGACGAGCGACTGATAACTCCTTGGAGCTATTGAAGTTGGGTGCGGAGAGCATTGATATCTTGTTGGGTAGATGAATCAGAATCTGGTGGGAGAGCACCAATGGGAGGAGGAGAAACTGTTGTAGAGGCAGCAAGGTGTGGAGGTAGACCATGCTTACAGTAGCATGTAGCTTCAAGATGACCCTCTCGACCACAGTAAGTACATTTTAAAGCAGAGTGCCCAGCACGTCCTCGTCCCCGAAACGTGTGGCGGCCTCCCCTAGTTGAAGAGCCATGAGCTGGAGCTGGAGCTGGAGTAGGTAGGAGAGACTCTTGAATGAGAGGAGGTGAAAAAGTTGCGGGGGCCTCAGATGGAGGTGTAACTTTGAGAAGAATAAAACAAAAATCGTACAGTGAGGGCGTTGTAGAGGAGGAAAAAATTTTAGCCCGGACACTGTGGAGGTCGGGAGGAACTCGGGTCATCATCATCGCAATTCCAACGACCTCCTTTTGCGCATGTTTTTTAGCAAGATCCGTGGCGGGAGGCTGATGTTGTATCCAGGCTTCCACCAGAGTTTTGGCCTTGACCACAAGAGAGGTCAAGTCACCTGTCATCCCGGGATCTAGAGATTAAAGCGCAGAGATGATATCAAATAGGTGTAGCAAGCTGTCTTTACCAGAGTAGAGAGAGTGAAGCTCCACCCACATTGCCTTAGCAATCTCATCATACATGGCCATGATATATGGCTCGGTATCCATGGAATTGTGGATTCAGGATGGAAACCGGCCGTCATCACGTAACCACGCATCAGTAGGGACAATAGGAACGTCTCGAGTAAGGTGATGAAGGAGACCTTTAGTTTGCAGAACACGGCGAACCGAATGCACCCATTACACAAAGTTGTGCTTCCCACTGAGAGAGATGATGGTGATCCGAAGCTCGTCCCGGACTTCAGGAGAGGGAGCCGCAGCACGAGCGGGAAGAGAGGAAGTAGCCGTGGAGTCCATGACAACAAGGGGAAGTTGCAGCGACTAGAGGAGAAGCTGGGGAGTAGAGGAGCAGCGGCCAGGGCAGTGGCCGACGAACAAGAGGCGGCGGGTAGAGCAGCACACGAGCAAGAGTAAGCCACAACGACTAGAAGAGAGGCTAGCAAACAAGATGAGCTGTGGGTAGAGCAGTACACTAGCAAGAGGAAGTCGCAGCGACTAGGAGAGCAGCGAACAATGTTAGGCGGACTAAGAGCGTGGCTTAGAGAGGTCGTGTCCAGAAGAGACGACCGGAAAGGGCCGTGACTAGAAAAGAAGTGGTCGCAGCGGGAAGAGCAAACCGCGCAAAGAGCAGGCCGCGAGCTAGACAAGAGGAGGCCGCAGCGGCTAGATGAAGCCGTAACTATAAGAGTAAGAAGACCGCGTGGTAGGAGTTCAACAAGCAGTTCGCGGATAGAAGAAAAGAAGCCGCAGCGGATATAAGCAGTCCGCGAGCGAGAACCACGGTAGCAGATCGGCGGGTAGAGAAGCAGACCGGTCGAGCGAGTGGACAAGCAGACCGCGACAGAGAGTAGTCCGTGACGGATAGAGACATTCCGCGACAAGAAGAGGCCGACAGATAGAAGCAGTCTGCGACAGATAGAGGCAGTCTGCAACAAGAAGAGCTCGACAGATAGAAGCAGGCCGCGACGAATAGAGGAAGTCCGCGACAAGAAGAGGTCGACGGATAGAAGCATTTTGCGACGGATAGAGGCAGTCCGTGACAAGAAGAGGTCGCGGGTAGAGAGGAGTTAACCGCGACAAGTGCAGACCGAGGGCCCCACAAAGAAGCTTATTAAAGCTCGGGGGTGCAGGGGTTGGGGGGGTTGGGGGGGGGGGTGGAAACACGGAAGTGGAGCGGGTAAAGAATGGAGGCAGGCGGGTAAGAAGCGAACAAGAACCCGCAGACAGCAGCAGTAGACCGCCCGAGAAGAAACAGGGTAAGCGGTTAAAAACGAACTGGCCGCTCCAGAGGATCAGAGCTCTCATACCATGTTGAAGAATTGAGTAAACCTTGTATATCCTTCTTGAATTACAAATTACATGTGTACAAATATATAGGGAGAGAGAGAGAGAGAGAGAGAGAGAGAGAGAGAATCATCCCCTATACAAGATGTGGGACGAATACATAAGAAAGAAGAAAACCTATAATGGGTCTTTACAAACAGTTTCTAACACTATACATGACAAATGAGGCCTTTACATGAGCTTTCACATGATTTTTTATTCATATTTTCTACAGCCCTAAAAAGCCATTTTGGAACAATAGTGTTCATGACTGCACCTACTCAAATGCCACCTGCTTTTTTTATAATTGCGTTCAAAACCTCCGTCACACTGTTATCGCTCCCTCGAATAGGGATCTAATTATGTAACAAAAATTAAATATCAATGTTCAGATCTTTGATATTTTTTTACGTTTAATATATATATTATTGCATGCTCATGTATTTAACTATCCTTAGTTGCTTCTGCTTTGATTGTTTTTGATCAAAGTGTTATCATATGTTATATTCTCCCTTAATTTGTAAAGGTTCATCTCCTGAAGAACAAGGAGCTTTGCTCTGTGAGTGCACGTCATGTTAAATTTTTAACATTGTACCATCCTGCAGATTTTTGCAATGCCAGAGACAGCATTGGGGTTGTTCCCAGACATAGGGGCGTCATATTTTCTATCAAGACTCCCTGGATTCTTTGGTAATAGGATCTCCTTTGACTTAAAACCTTTCTCTCTATTTCCTAAAAGTGTAATTTATGAGAATTGAAGCTCCTGACTAGATTTAATCTTCTGTTCTATATTTTTAGAAGTATGTATGAACATAATTGCCGACCCCACTATAGTGGGATAAAGGCTTGAGTGTTGTTGTATGTATGAACATAATTAAAATAGTAATATTGTCTACGGAGCATAGTTTTTACCATTGATCAATTTCTCTTCTTTTAAATATTTAAATTCTAGTGAGTAAAGCTTTCAAACTACTATCTTTTCTATTTTGTATTTAACTGCTTTCACTTACTAAATAATTTTGATGATGGTTCTTGGAAAGTAAAATTTATAATTTCTCGGATGAATCAAGAGCTATTAGTTTTACCATGTCTCTGACTGCATTTTTTAAATGAAAATTTGCATTCTTACCTGATAAAAAAACTGCCTTTTTAAATCTGCATCAAATTCAAACACTGGTAATTTCACTTATTATTTATAACTTGGTATTCAGGGGAATATGTTGGTCTGACCGGTTCAAGGTTGAATGGTGCTGAAATGCTTGCTTGTGGCCTTGCAACACATTTTGTGCCATCTTCGGTATGATTGACCAACACAGACATAAACTTCCATCTAATATACTAGCAGAGTGCACTGGGGCCTTCATAGGCATCGCGTGACGGTGATAGCACGTGACAATCACTAGTGATTGCAAATTATTTCCACCGTGGTGGCATGAGAGGACCCGGTGCACGACCACCACCATCTATAAAGCACTCACACAAACACACATATACTATATATATATTGATTTTATGGGAGCTCTGCATTAAAAAATAACGTGTTCCCTGATTGAAAAATGCAATGGTTCAAATTTATTTGACTTATTTCGAGACTATGACCCCACCAAGTTTATTTAATATATATTATAGATCACAATCATTTACCTTTTTGAGTGTTTTTGTTCATTATTACTATTATTTCATTTGCTAGCAGATATTTTGAAGGTCACATCCTACTGTTTCTTTCCATTTCATTGGCCCTGATTGAACTTTTTCTATAAGAAATCCACATATTGCTAAAACTTTTTTGTCTAGCTTTTCTGTAGTGTCGCTTTTTATATAAATGGTATGGTTTTCAAACTTCAGTTGTTAATACCTCGAGGATACATTTTCTTATTTGTTTATGCATTAACAGAAATTGGTCACTCTGGAAGAATCACTAACTAATGTGGATTCCTCTGATCATTTTGCTATTTGCGCTGTCATAGATAGGTACTCAGTGCAAGTACCTTTGAATGAGAATAGTGCTTATAATAGGTAATTTTCTTCTCTTTATCATAATCAGGGGCGCATTTTTTGTAAATTCTAATCCTTAAATATAGTGTGATCTGCATGATTTTCAATTGATTATTACCAATGTTTGTCGCCTAGTAATTTTAATTAGAAATAAGGTATGTCTCGAGTATGCACAGTTTTGTCAATGGTGTCAGTCTCGGGTATGCCTTGTAGAGCCAGGTAGAGAGGAATATATTTTAGGAAAATTGATCGTCATAAAGTATGCAATTATTTCATTTTTTAAGTTTACTTTCATGTGAATCCTTTGCATTTTGTCTTCTTATTTTTCTAATGATCAGAATAAATATAAGGGCCCGGTCAGATCACAGGAATTGTAGAATTGAAATTCATCCAATTCCAAGGAATTGGAATTGGTCTGAATTCTAAGGCAGTTGTTCGGCTGCAGAATGATTTTCTAGAATTGGAATTGAAATTGGGTTTTAATTGCTCTTTTTCCCTTGGCTCTAGGATTAAATTAAAATTACTTGAAATCAAAATAAAAGGGCAGCCCAGTGCAAAAAGGCATCCCTCTGTAGAGAGTTCCGGGAAGGGTCCCACCAAAAGGGTGAAATGTAGGCAAACCATACCATGCATTTTTTGCTTTAAAATAAAATTTTTCTTGTTAAACTAAAAGTTGAAAAATTAGGGGATCCAAATGTACATTTTAAAAATTGCATCCATAAATCTTTACAATATATTTTAAGGGTGCTAAAGATACTTTACCCAAGAAGTTAATATAGGAATAACCATATAAACAGCATGCAAGTATTTCAAAACAGTGATTGTTGAAAATTAGTCCTGTGTCAACCAAAACCTGGATGAGCAAAATATTCAGAAAGATGTCAACAATTCTGTTGAACATGTATGACAATAGTTTAGTTGTGCATCAGAAAAAGAAGAAAGATGACTATTTATTACTCCAGCAGCCCCACCAGAAGCTACGTTTTTGATTAACCACCAGAATCAAATTAAAATTACTACCGTGCTTGGCTGTCAATGGTGGAATCCCTCCTCTCAAGTGTTCATTCGGAAGTAGATAGGAACCCCAAGAGGAAGAACATATGTTTAAATCATCTTATATTATATTATGTATATTTAAATCGATTATAGTTATTTATAATTATTTCAAAATTTTAATTTCCTATTACAAAAAATATGAAAATATTTAATATATTTATTAGTTGATTGTTTGCATGTTTTTAATATAGATTTATAAGTTTGAAAGGACTTATAATCGATCAAGAATTTTTAACTTTTAAATCTTGTTTTTTTGCAATAAACTTATTGTTATCAAAATAAAATTATGTATACTATTAAATATATTTTACAATGTATCATTTTGTATTTGTTAGTTATATTTTATCTTAGATACTATTTAATTTTATTTCGTAATATAAATGACTTATTTTTAAATTTATTTGTTATATTATTTTTCTATTTTTATAACATATAATTATAGTTGGTATACATAAAAAAAAATTTATTTATAAGTCATGGAAATCCGTTATTTCAAAATATCTCTGACATGTCTCCGACATCCGACATTTAAAAATTCAATCTGATATTTACAATATTGTCTACGGTAAGATTTTTTCTAACCGCAACTTTGCGGCCCTTCCCTCTGCCCCCCTCCAACCTAACTCATTTTATATCCTTTCCTCCTTATCCTTCTAGGCCCCACCTGACTGCCTCTTCCGCGGTCTCTCTTGGCTTGCAGCTTCTTCAATTCTTGGCTGTCGGTGCTTCCACGGTCTCTTGTGGATTGTCGCTTCTTCTGCTTTTGGCCGCTATTGCTTGTCGTTCGCCCGACTCCTCTGGTTCGCAGATTCTGCTCGCTAGCGTCCTTCAATACTCTTTCCCGCGAGTGTTTGACCGCAAGATCCTCTGTCCGTCAGGCCTCCTGATCGCCGCTCATGGTCGTCGATGCTCTTGTTGCGAGTTCTCTTGTTTGTCTGGCTCTCAGTTCGCTTCTCCTATTAGTTGATCTCCTGCTTGCCGCTAGCAACCGCTAGTTTCCATCGTCTGCTCGACGATGCTCTTATCCCGCCTGCCACTTAATCATCTAGCTAGTCGTAAATCCCGACTCCTCGTTTACTTGACCGCCTGTATTCCTGCTCCTGTTACTACTTGCTTTTTTGTCGTCAGTTCGACGCGGTTATCTTGCCACAGTAGCCTTATCGCAGTGATCTTCTTTTTAAACGCAGTTGCCTGCCTGTGCAGCCTTTTCTTTGTCTAACCGCAGTCGGGTGACCGCGAAGTCTAACCACAATAAGGGTATCCTCAGTTGCCTTCTTTTGTAGCAATGACCATGAATGAAGCCTCGTCCATTCCCGCTCGTGCAACCGCTCCTCTTCCTAAAGTTCGTGATGTGCTTCAAATCACCACCATTTCTCTTAGTGGGAAGAAGAATTTTGTATAGTGGGTGCACTTTGTCCGTCGTGTTCTCCAGACAAAGGGCCTTTTGCGTCATCTAACTAAGGCTACCCCTTCCGTGCCCGAGGAATGACTTTGGGATGATGGTCGTGTCCAGTCATGGATCCTCAACTCAGTGGATAGTGAACCTTATCGTATGTCCATGTATCATGAAATGTCCAAGGCAATGTGGGATGAACTACATTCCCTCTATTCAAGCAAGGATAGCCTTCAACACCTGTTTGACATTATCACGGACCTCCAATCTCTTGACTCGGGGGCTGATGGCGACTTAACTTCCTTTGTTGCGTGGTCCAAAACTTTGTTCAAGACCTGAATTCAACATCAACCTCCCACTGCATATCTTGCTGCTCAACGTGCTGAAAAAGTGGTTGTTGGTATTGCCAGGATGATGACCTATGTTTCGCCTCATCTCCACAGCGTCCGGGCTTAGATCCTTTCTTCTTCCACTATTTCCTCTCTCTCTGATGTTTGCTCCATGCTTTTGAGAGTGACACGACCCCTAGTTTCTCTCAAACCTCAATCTCTGGCTTTACTCCAACACTCACTTATAGTTTGCCCCACTCCTCCATTAGCTCGTGGAGGTCGCACCGGCCACCGAGGTAGAGGTCGCAACAGCAAGGCTCGTCTCAAGTGTACTCACTGTTGCAGGGATGGACATATTGAGGCAACCCTCTATCTTAAGCATGGTATGCCTCCTTCATCCGACTTCCATTGCTACTGATACGTTTTTACCACTCGTACCGACATTGATGGCATGCGCATCGATCTCCAACATCTCCAGCATGGTTGTCAGGATCGCGATCCACGTTATTGGATCTTACGATCCTATGATGCAGATTTTGTAAATCAATCCATATTTTGTAAAGCGATTCTCGATCTAATCCTAATATGCAATCCGATTCAACCTCAAAACGATCTCATCTAGGATCTTG
The DNA here is from genome assembly GCA_039583875.1 of Platanthera guangdongensis. Taxonomy (NCBI): domain Eukaryota; kingdom Viridiplantae; phylum Streptophyta; class Magnoliopsida; order Asparagales; family Orchidaceae; genus Platanthera; species Platanthera guangdongensis. Next base: position 47,529,798 of record CM077163.1, on the reverse strand, counting down.
ATCCTGACAACCTTGATCTCCAGGGGTTACTCAATTGTCCGTCTGGCTCTGTTGCTTCTATATCCAATGAAGGTATCTCCTATCTCTCCCATAGATCCACTTGGATTATGGACTCAGGTGACACCCATTATCTGACTCTCTGCAGAAACCCCCTCAGTACTTATAATCCGTGAATCCCAAGTTCATCACCGTGGCTATTGTTGACACCACCCTGGTTTCTGGCTATGCTGATCTGCCCCTCACTCTAACTCTCTCTTCGCTCGGTTCTTCATGTTTCGGGATCACCTTTTAACCTTTTTTTTGTTAACCAGCCTACTCAGGACCTTAATTGTTCTGTAACCTTCTTTCTCTCCTTTATTGTTATTTAGGATCGATAGATGTAAAATATCATTGATAAATGACGACTATCCAATGGGCTTTACATCTTGGATGTTCCACCCACAGTTCTCTCATCTCACTTCTGTTAATTGACATCGATGTCTTGGGCATCCTCCCCTCTAGATACTCAAGAAAACTCTTCCCGATATCTCTTAATGGATTTACTTGTGAATGATGCATTTTTGGAAAACAACATCGTTCATCTTTTCTGTCTAATTGTACTCGGAGCACTGCTCCGTTTTCCTTAGTACACTCTGAAATTTGTGGACCATATAAAACATCTATTGTTTCTGATTATCATTACTTTATTACATTTATTGATGATTACTCTCGAATGACATAGTTGTATTTACTTCTTGATCATGTTGAACTAACCTCTATCTTTCTTGCTTTTATTACTAAGACATATACTCAAGTTTTCAGTTCTCATAAGATACTCTACACCGACAATGCGTGTGAATACAAATGCATACTTTTACTAATCTTTGTACTAAGTTTGAGATCATCCATCAAACTTCTTGTGCTTATACGACCCAACGAAATGATATGGTTGAGTGCAAAAATTGTCAACTTGTTGAGGTCGCTCATTCACTGATGTTTCAAATGCAGGTACCCACCCTTTACTGGAACTTCACAATTTTTACAGCCTGCCATCTCATCAATCGCATGCCTCTTCCATCCTCAACTTTCCAACCCCTTTTAGGCTTCTTTTTCCTTCCACGCCCCCTTTTCCACCACACCTCGTGATTTTAAATGTACATGTTATGTGCATTACCTTGGTCCTTTCACTGACAAGCTTACTCCTCATGCTACCAAATATATGTACGTTGGTTACTCCAACACTCAGAAAGGTATGTGTTACTCTCCCAACGATCGCAAAGCTATTGTTTCTGCGGATGTAACTTTCATCGAAGACCAACCGTTTCACTTCCCCTAGCCAGCTCCTCCTACACCTCCACCACTACCACGTGCTACCATCTCTGTTACATCTCATCTTCCACCTCTCCTTCCAACTCCGACTCCAGTACCCTCCAAACAATCTCTTCGTATGTACACTCGTCGTCCTCCTAGATCCGTTGCCCTACAACAGTTACCCTTTACTAGTGATACCTCTCACCTTGAAGATCCGACACCTATCTCTACAGCTCATCCCTTGGCAAATTATGTATCCTTACATCGCCTCTGCTCGACACTTCTCAAATTCGTAACTTCTTTATCCTTCATTTCTATACCTAACTCTTTGCAGGAGTCTCTCCAACATCCAGGTTGACGTATGTTCCTGTATGAGGAAATTTCTGCCTTATGCGTTAGTCATTTGCGATCAAACATGCTCTAGACGGGATAGTTGAATGACTAAAATTCGTCTTGTGGCTTGAGGGTTTACTCAGGAGCAAGACCTTGATTATGATGAGATGAGCCCTTCTCACCAGTCGCCAAGTTGAATAATGTTTATTTCCTGATCTTCTTAGGTGTTCATCGATAGTGGCCCTTGCATCAATTGGATGTCAAGAATTTCTTTCTTAATTGTGACGTTCTAGAGACTGTCTACATGCACCAACCTACTGGGTTTGAGACCACGGCGGAGTCTCGTGTTTGTCACCTCAAGAAATTTATGCATGGTCTCCAATAGTCTCCTCGTGCATGGATTGACATGTTTAGTTAGGTTGTCCTTGATGTTGGATTAATTCGAAGCTCGACTTACTTCTCTCTTTTTATTCGTCATCGGGCGACTGACACAGTGATTCTCTTAGTTTATGTCGATAATATTCTGATTACTGGTGATGGATCCAAAGTAATACAAATGATCAAATAACACTTGAACTTGGTTTTTTGAACTAAAGATATGGAAAATCTTCGGTACTTCCTTGGTCTTAAGGTAGCAAGACGTACTGATGGTTTCGTCTTATCTCAACAGAAGTACTGTCTTGACCTTTTTCATTATGCTCTGCTATTTTGAATGTAAGCTTGCTGATACTCCTATGGATTTCAACCACAAGCTCCATGCTTATGACTTCGACTCCGATCTACTATTTCCAAACTCAAAGTATTATCGTCATCTCGTAGGAAAGATGATTTATTTTACAATTACTAGACTTGTTATCTCATTTATTGTTGGAGTTGTTAGTTGATTCATGCATGCTCCACGATTCTTTCACCTTCAGGCCGTTGAGCGCATTCTCAAATATTTGAAGACTACTCGACAAGGGATTGTATAAAAACCTTTTTCTTCTCTATCTCTGATTTCCTACTCTGATGTTGACTATACTGGTTCTCTGGATAATCGACGCTCCAGTATTTGCTTCGGAGGACACCTACCTAGTGCAGCAAAATGTAGTCTGCGGTTGCTCGCTCATCTTCCGAAGCCGAGTATTGTTCAATGATCGTTGTTGTGTCTGAGCTTACATGACTAGAAAGTCTCATAGGTGATTTTGGAGTCAAACTTTCTTCACTAGTCATCAACAAAAATAACAAAATATAAACTTCCCCTACCAACAGACCTAACATGAGCAGGACCCCAAATATCTGAATGAACAAGTTCAAATGAATGAGATGAACTTCGTCCTTTCTTGCTGGATAGGAAGAACGATGGTGTTTGCCAAGTTGGCAGACTTCACAGTTCTAAGAGGAGTACTCCTGAGGTAAATCCGGTATGAGTTGGTAGATGGGACGAGTAGTTGGATGACCAAGATGAAGATGACATTGCAAAAGAGAAGTGGAAAAAGCAGCGACATTGTCGAGGAAGAAGAGTCACTTGCTTTCAGTCCCAGTAGCAATCTTCTCCTTGGAGTGAGGATCCTGAAAAGAACAAGAAGTAGATGTAAAGGCAACCGTGCAATTTAGCTGTTTGCAGAGAGCGGGAACACAGAGTAATTTGCACGGAAAGGACGGGACGTAAAAAGTGTCCTCAAGTCTCAGAGTTGGAGTAACACAGACTGTACCAGTCCCGCACACTGTAGACGGATTACCATCCGCAAAAAATCGGAGAAGACCGATTATGCTTATCCAGAAAAGAAAACAAACGAGGATCACCTGTCATGTGATTAGTAGCTCCCGAATCAATCAACCACTTACCCTGAGTGACCACATTAGCGCTGCCAGAAGACGAGACAAGGGACATGGACTTCTTCACGGTATCACCCGCAGACGGGAGAAGATGAAGATATTTAGCCCAACACCGATTGAAAAGATGTCCCGTCTTGCCATAATGAGAACAAACATGACGAGACACACCACGCCCACCAGAATGACCTCCACGACCACCAGAATTACTAGAACGAACCGGATGAGCAAAGATGTCAGACTAGGGTGGGGAGACAAGCAGAGGGCGTTGAAGAAAAGCGATAACAGCTGCAATACGGGCAGCAGTAAGCATCAAGGGTGAGAGAATCAGCTTCGTCAAGAATCTCTTGTCGTATCATGTCATAAGATTCTGGAAGGCGAAGAAGATAACACATAACCAAAAGTTCCTGCAAGTGTTTGTGCTGCTCAGCTAAATCAGCGGAGAATGAAGGATGTTGTAGAATTTCAGCGCCAAGAGCTTACACCTCCTGATAAGCAGCAACAAGAGTTAAAGTAGGGCGGGCAAACATATCAGCATATAACGTGTATATGCGCGAGATCTGAGCGCCTTTAGAATACAGAGCAGCAAGATGAGTCCAAGCAGTTTTAATGGTCTCATCATGTCGAATAATAGGTAGGTACTCATCAGAGAGACTACTAGCAAGTCACGTCCTGACCAAAGCATCATTTACATCCCAGTCATCAAATGCAGCAGACCCTCGAGCTGGAGGGTCATCAGTGAGATAATGATGTTTGCGTTGAGACCTCTGCAAAAACACAAACGAAACACTCCAGTCCGGATAATTCGGGTCAGTCGGAGTAGAAATACTTGGTGCGGTTTGAGAATAAGATGCAGATAAAGTGGAAGATCACTCGGTATCCGCCATGAAGAAGGCGGCTAGAAAACATAATCCACGCGGTTAGAAGGAAAGCTCAGCGGGCGGTTTGAAAAACCGGATTCCGCAGAAACCACAGAAATCGCAGAAGAGCAAGGATCACAGAAACTGCAGAAGGCGGGCGGTTAGAAAATCGGAAACCACAAGGATCAGGTGAGCTCTGATAACATGTGAAAAATCTAAATAACAAACTATTTCATTTCACAAAAAGTTAAGTTACATGAGTATGACCCCCGATTTATAGGGAGAAGAAAAGGAAAGAAAATACAACAGACGATGTGAGACTAAAATACGACATGCACATAAAAAAATTCTGACCGCCACAACTTAAGAGGTTAGACATGTTGTCCGCCGCACACAAGTATCCGCCGGTCTCTACTCAGTCCGCCGTTGATGATCAGAATAAAACATAAGCGGATTGCTGCTCCTATCCGCCAATCTCCAGGTGCACAACTTCCTTGATCATCAGGCCGCAACAGAAGCCTCTATCCGCAGCTTCAGCTCTGCCTCTAACCACAGCTTCAGCTGCTCCTCAGACCGTGGCCTCTAACCGCAGCGGCATCAGTCTCCTGTCCGCCAACCCGCAATAGCGGATAGAACAAGTCGCCTTGAACTATCAAGGAGGCGGCCTCAATGAGCTCCAAGCCGGCTAGACTCTCTGATCAGTCTTCCATAGGCAAACAACAACACTGCTGGAATCAGTCCGCCAACATAGCTGCCAAGCCTCCAGAACCACTCCGCTAGAAGACAGTCAGACCGCCAAGACCAATCCACCAGTCCGCTAGTCGCCAGACCGCCAGTCTTAACCGCCAGACCGTCAAACCACCAGACCGCCTGGACAAGCCGCCGGTCCGCTAATCGCCAGACCGTCATGCTTAATCGCCAATTTGTCAAACCACCAGACCGCCTGGACCAATTCGCCAGTCCGCTAAACTCCACAGAATCTAACAAAAACAACTACCAACATTTATACAAATCCTTAATTAAGGAGGTTCTAGAATATTATAACATACTACCAAGATTTTAACAAACCACTGGATTTTCAGAAAAAGCCCGACCACACTGCGAGCAATTCCGTTCTAGTATAAGCCTAACCACACGGTGTATCATATGAGCAATTCCGTTCTGTTTTGAGTAATTTTCTTCCTTATTTTGAACATCTCTGCTGTTGTCCTTTAAAAATTGGTTAAATTATTCTTTTTATTTGTAAAGTCTGTGACGACTGAATTTTCAGAAAATGCCTAACCACATGGTGTCTTATGGAAGTATCTAATACTAATTATAAATTATTTATAATTAAATTCTACGCTGTTACAATTCGGATATTCAATTTCCTCAAATATAGGTATCTATTAGGGAATAGAATTACAACAAGTGACTTGAAACACAAACTAAAATCATCCTTTAAGACCAAGCAGAGATGTTTAAAATATGGAAGAATAATGCTCTCACCAGATAATTAAACAAAGAACAAACTATTGGAAGCATATGGAGAAGATATCAAATTTTGCAGTCTAATGCTTAGGAACAAAGATTTATTCGAAATGTTGCTTGTTGTGTACGTTTTTTGTTATCTTTGGTGGACCCTCGGAGTGCTGCGGGTGGAGGATACAAGAGATTAAATCCCTAAAAATGGTGGAGAGGAGAGAAGATGAAAGCCGTAAAAGGGAGGAGGTGAGAAGAGAAGAACTAAAGAGAGAGAGAGGAACTTGAGAAAGAAGGTGAACTTTTGATTAATTTCTTGTATACCAATTACAAGACCCCAAAGTCCCTATATATAGGCGCCGATGGCATAACCGTAAATAACACCGCATACATCAAAATATAAAAGTACTTAAACTCTATGACGACTACGACTCAGTATAACGATACTCGATACAACAGGACTCAGCATATAAATAATAATAATAATAATAACTGACGGCGGATCCGTAACATTCCATCCATCCTTCAAAATGAGCTTGCCCGCAAGCTCGAACTCCACGTGGATGGTCGGCCCCTCGGGCAGTTTGATCTCCCGCCACAACAATGTCTGATCGGGTGTAGCGGCGGTGTTGGTGAGTAACGGTGGTGTCGTCGGAAAGACGTGCGGCGGAGGTATTGGCTTCCGCGAGGTCGGTGGAGCGGTGTGGAGCAGCAGCAGCAGTGATGGCGGAAAATCGACGGCCGGCGGCAGGAACGGATCCGTGGAAGCGGCAAGGCAGGGGCCGGTGGCGTTAGAGCATGTAGATGAAGCGGCGATTACGGCGGTGGCGGCGACGACGGCGGTGGTGGCGACGTCGGCGGCGGCGGCGGCGGTGATGTAGTTGGAGGGGGCGGCAATGCCAGGTTTGGCGGAGTAAGAGCCGTTAGAGGAGACGGCGATGGCGGAGGCGGCGACGACAACGTCGGTGACGGTAGCTGCGACGACGGCGGTGTCAGTGTTGCCTCATGAATGACGGAGGACAATGGTGGCACCATCTTTGGAGTGTGAGGTGATGAGTCGAGCTTCGGTTGTGGTGGTGACAGAAAAACCACCAACGAGTCGCGAGACGTGTGTAGGGCGTCGAGCTTGAGGTCAAGTGCAGCGTCGAGGTGGCCGAGGTGAGCTTCCCGCCGAGCAATACGACGGTCCAAACTGGTGAGGATGACGAGGAGCTCAATGTGGTCAGCCGCGCTGAGTGACATGATGATAATGGAGGAAAGGAAAATAAAAAAAAGTGGGGTTGAGTGGTGGGCCCAGGAAATAAAAAAAACACAAGAATGGAAGAAGGGTGGTTTGATGTGCAACCGACTCTAGGAAAATAAAAAGTAAAAGATGAAAAAATAATAAAGAGGGAAAGATTAGTGGTCGGCCCAAAAAGGAAGAAAAAAAGTAAAATAAAAATGAAATAATATAGAAGGGATGGGAGAGGTATTATAGGCTGTTGGGCTCCAAAAATAAAATAAAATAGAAACAGAGGTGCAGGAGAGATAACGTGTTGGAGGGAAAAGGGCTGAAAGCTAGCGGGAAAAAATAGAATAAACAAAAGAGAGGAGGCGTGAGACAGGAGATTAGGGGGCTCCAGGACAAAGGGAAATAGATAAAAAAATGAAAAGGAGATGGGATTGAAGATGTTACGTGAAGAGAAGAGCGTGTGGAGGTCGGCGCTAAAATGGGGGGTTGTTGATGCGCGGCGACGGGAAGAAATGGAGTGACCCAAGCGGAGGAAGGCGACATAGAATGACCGCAGGTTGCGGGTCGAGCAGATAAGGGAGGGCTGGACAGTCGGCGCTGAGGAGATGCGCTCGAGACGATGATGAAGTTTGTAAATAGAGGATGGAGAGCAGTACTGGGTGCGGCAGGTGCGGCGGGGAGGCGCTCTGTGCGGCGGGGAGGCTGTTAGCGGGAACAGCGGCGTCACAGCGACGATGGGCAAGGATCAGGGGAAGAGCCCCGCCGAGGGCGGCGTTGAAGGGGATGTTGTTTATGTGCGACGGTGGGGAGAAACTCAGTGGCCCGGGGAGGAAAGTCCTCTGATACCAAGTTGTTACATGCCTATATTTGGTGGACCGTCAGAGTGTTGCGGGTGGAGGATACATGAGATTAAATTCCTAAAAATGTGGAGGAGAGGTGAGAAGATGAAAACCCTAGAAGAGAAAGGGTGAGAAGAGAAGAACTTGAGAGAGAGAGGAACTTGAGAGAGGAGAACTTTTGATTAATTTCTTGCATACCAATTTGAAGACACCAAAGACCCTATATATAGGCGCCGATAGTATAACCGTAAATAACACCACGACTCAGCATAATAATAATAATAGTAATAATAATAATAACTGTTAATGCGCGAAAATGGAATGGGAGAAGGCTGTCGCGGGCACCAGCAGCTAACGGGGTGTGTTCGGTCTCACGTGCACGGTGAAGAGGTGAAGAGATTAATGGCTGCGGGGATAGAGGAACGGAGGAAGCTTCTGTGTGCTCGAGAGTGAAGCAAATGCTTGTTCAGGGGTTGCGGGGATAGAGGAGAGAATGGTGTCGATCCGAGTGCGGAGCTGGTTGGGAAGGTTGATCAAGAGCTGTCGAGCAGACGGTTACTTTGACGGTTGTGCTTGCAGGTTGATGCCGAGAGAGCTGAGCTGAGCTAAGAAAATATAAGGGCCGCTAGCAGCGGCAACAGCAGACTTCGTCCGCCGCGACGTAAATGTCACTCTTGTGACGGGCTTTCCTTTGATTAATATTGAGAGTTACAACTTGTATTACATCTTTTCAAGAAAGTAAAAAAAGGGTACACTGGGGAAGCTGGCGGCTAAGGAAAGAGAGGTGCCAGAGAGGAGACCGCACGGACTGAGGGGCAAGGCCGGAAGGCCGCGCGACTAAGGGAAGAGAGAAGGCGGACTGAGAAATGGAGTCCGCAGGGGTTGACGGCTTGAGCTTGAGAGCGATGGCGATGATGAGACCGCGGTGATGCTACCTGAATGAGAGGCATGGGGGTCTATTTATAGGCCCGAGGAGGTTACGACTTGCGGTGACGTTACCCTCGGTGAGACGGTAACTGGAGCGAGTAGAGAACGGAGTTCGCCGAGTCCGCAACAGGCCGCGCGGACAGGGACTTCCTTCTGGAACTGATTCTGCTGATGACGGACTTGGAGGAGTCCGCCCCTGCTGCTGGCGGACTGAGAGAAGTCCGCCCGAACTGCTGATCGAGCCCGCGCCAAGATTGTGCGGGCTGAGGGACTACCCGCCCGCTGCTGGGAAGCGGGTGCTGGAAGCTGAGGAATGGAGGGCTGCAAGAAGTATCCGCTGAGTCCGCGACTGATAAGCTGAGTCCGCCTTTGCTGTTGAAACGAGGCGGCCTGCTGCTGGAGCTGGAGCTAGGGTTATCAACCCTTGCGGACTGAGGGGCTGGACTGAAGGATGAGTCCGCGTGCTGTCGATGTCCGCGCTTGTCGACCGGGGCGACCTGGCGGGCTGCGGAGGCAGGTCGGCAGATCTGCTGAAGTCCACCAACCATTGGAAGAAGAGGCTAGCCGCTTCTAAGTGTCAGGCGACCTGGCGGACTGCGGTGGAAGGTTGCGCCTTCTGCTGAAGTCCGCATGCTGGAAGGAACGGCTTGCCGCCCTCACTGGGCGACCTGGGCTTGGCGACCTGACATGTCGCGCATTCTGGCGAGGTGGAATCAAGCGTTGCTGCCTGGCGGCCTGGGGGCAGGTCGCCACTTTAGATTGGCGGTCTGAGCGGTTAAGGTTTTGAGCTCGTCAAAGTTGGTCGACACCTGTGGATAGAAGCTTGGAGCGGTAAGCTTAGCAAAGCGCGCGGTCTGCAGGGGCGGACTGAGGAAACAGTCCGCGGTCCCTGCCGACCAAGGGAACGCTGCGCGACTTGGGCGGTCAGACCGCTGAGACCGCCTAAGCCGCGCGACCTGAGCGGACAGAAAGGCCTGTCCGCTCACACTAAAACGTCGCGACTTACAGGGAGAACCCGGAGCAGGCCGCGACTAGCGAGCTGGCTGCCTTGGGAAGAATCGCCGATTTCTGGGTTAAAAATAATAATAATAACAACTTACGGCGGATCCGTAACATTTTCAGTCACAACACAAATAATGATGTAAATCTAAATATTTTTTCCATGTTTTTGATTTAAAGTAGATCTATTTATCATTTAATTGTCTTTGCGAGAATTCATTTGATAATTTGAGATGGAGATAAAGCATAGTTTTGGGGTCTATGAGTCTGTCATTGGACTTAATTACCTTATAACTTTAAAAAGGTTTGAGTTGTAGTCATGCACTGATCCCTTGACCATTCCTGTCCATATATTTGCATGTTAGAGCGCATGTTTCATTCCTAAGGCCCTCTTTTATCCTGCATTGTAGATTGGATATTATTGACAAGTGTTTCTCTAAGAAATCTGTTGAAGAAATTTTATCAGCTCTTGTAAGTTGATGTCTCATATCTAATCACTTACTACCCTTTTATTTGATGCTACAATTCTCAGTTTGGTGAATCAAAAATTCCTTCTCTACTCTTAATGCATTGCAGGAGAAGCAGTCTAAAAATAGTTCTGAAAAGTGGATTATGGATGCAATTGAATCTTTGAAGAAAGCATCTCCTACTAGCCTCAAGATCTCACTTCGATCGGTATGGACTGTAATTTAGTCCTTAGTTTGCAGATGTTAGTTTTTTATTCTATATACATGGACAGTCTTAAAAAAGAAAGGTATAAATATAACATACATTGGCATAATCAAAGATATGTATACAAATTCAGTGACAAGGGTGAGGACACCTGGAGGATTAACACAGGAATTTTCTATCACTGTTGGCTTACATCAAGGTTCAGCTTTAAGCCCTTATCTCTTTACCCTTATCTTAGATGAGCTCACCAGACATATCGAACAAGCAATACCTTGGTGTTTATTGTTTGCGGATGATATCGCTTTGGTCGATGATACACTCGAGGGTGTAAACACAAAACTTGAATCTTGGCGAGACACTTTAGAAAAGACGGGTTTTAGGTTGAGCAGAGCAAAGACAGAGTATTTGGAGCTTAAATTTAGCAGTGTAAGAAGGACAGATGATTTTGTTATTAAGTTGAGTGATCAAGATATTTCTCGTAGTGAGTGTTTTAAAAATCTTGGATCGTTAGTTCTAAAAGACAGAGGTATTGATAAAGATGTGACACATAAAATCCAAGAGGGTTGGTTGAAGTGGAGAGACGCGTCAGGGATCTTTTATGATCATAAAGTGCCATTAAAACTTATGGGCAATTTTTACCATACTGCGTTTAGACTAGCGATGCTCTATGGTTCGGAGTGTTGGGCAGTGAATTGTGTACATAAGCAAAAATGGGAGTTGCGGAGATGAGAATGCTTAGGTGGTATGTGTGGACACAAGAGACTTGATAAAATTAGGAATGAATGTATCAGAGATAAGAGAAGAGTAACACCAATTGCAAAGAAAATGTGAGAAGCTCGACTAAGATGGTTTGGTCACGCACAAAGGAGATCCTTAGAGGCACCTGTTAGGCATTGTGAGAGTCTAGTCACTAGGCATGATAAAGGCTTGAGTGTTGTTGTTGTTGTATACATGAGACAATATTACAATTTGTACTTGTATAATATTTTTAATGTTTTAAAGGGTCATTTGTTAGGGCTTTCTCTCTAACTTTGTGTAATTATAAGTACCTCCTCTCCATTTTTTTAAAATAACAAAACCTCCTCGCTGAGTTTACATTATTAACATGCATGTAAAAAAAGCAAAACCCCTCCATGATTTTTTGTGTGGTACAAGTATGAGTTGAATATTCGTATTTTTTTCCCTCTGCACACTACACGTGATGTCACATGCTTGGTATCCTATATATGTATGCTTGACATTAAGCTAGAGCATAATCATAATATCATTTTCTCCCATCTACTTGGTATCAGAGCATAGCGCTCGCCTGTCTGCTTCCGTCTCTAGATCCAACGATCTGCTCACCGTGTTCGATCCTGCTTCCTCTAACGTTCTTCTCCTGCGCTCGATCTCGCGTTCGCTCTCCGCTTTTGACCCCGCTTCCTCCCCCAGCGGCGTCCCTTCATTCACAACCTCTCACCTAAGGTTTCCAACGACGTCTTTCTTCCGCTCCTCCAGCGCATAGTTCCTGTGCCTAGGGCTTCCTCCAGCACTGTCTCCAACGCCTAGGGCTTCCTCCAGCAGAGTTTGCAACCTACATCATCTCTCTCCACCCGTTTTACGGGTAGCCCTTTGTCTCTGGCTGTTTTGTCTTCCATGGGGGCTTGTAGAGACATTGTGGTAACATTCTCCGGTGTCCTCTTCGGCGGCGCGATCTAAGGGGCACTTATAGGATGTGGTTTCTTTCGTCCTTGGTTCTTCTTCTTGCTAGTTTCCTTCAGACGGTCATCGATGTGCGATTCTTTTGAAATCTCATCTTCTCCCAGCACAGTTCCCTGTGGTGATCCTCCTCGGAGTCACGACCAATCTGGCTCCTTAAAGATCACTACTATTGCCTTGGATGACACAAATTATTTTAAATGGTTCAGGGCGGCACAACATGCTATTCTAAGTCAGCACCTATATGGACATATTGATGACACCACTGTTGAGCCACCACGTACCTATTCATCATGGAAAAAATGGGATGCAGATAATTCCTTGGTTGTCTCGTGCTTACTTCATTCTATGTCCCCTCAGGTGTATCGCAGCTACATGCTTCTGGATTTTGCTCACGAAATTTGGAAAAGGGTCATGACACCTACTCTCAGGCAGGTAGTTCGACGCAAATTTATGAGCTCACTCGCCGTATTTTGGAGCTGAAGTAGGGCACCTTGTCTGTCTTTACTCATTACTTTGAGTTGGAACATCTCTTTTAGGAATTGGATTACTTCAACACCTTTTTGGTTGCATGCACTGCCAATCTGCAGGCTCTTCAGAAGGACAAAGAAAAGACCGTTTTCGTATTCATGTCTTTCTTATGGGGCTCAATATGGAGTTTGATGTTGTTCGCCTACATGTCTGCCACCGCAAGCCTCTTACCTCTCTTAGGGAAGCCTTCAGTATGCACCTCCGTGATGAGAATCATCGCCGCTCTCTTGGCCCCTCTACCGACCACCCTGCCCTTACTGGGATTGGTCATAGCTCTCTTCCTTTTTCCTCTCCTGTATGCGGCCATAGTGGAAAGAAATGACATATTAAGGACGTTTGTTTTCGTCTACACCCTCATCTTGTTCCTCCTGGTCGGGGATCTGGTGCTCGTGGGAGAGGGGGTCACCGTCGTGATGGTCGTCAGATTGGTGCCCGCACACAGTATTCTGCACATTCGACTGAAGTTTATGGGGACAACCCTCCCTTTGGCGGCCTTTCTGCTATAGAGTTAGAGGTCTTCAACCGTATGTTGCATTCCCATTCTGGCTATACATCGGCTGATTCCACTGTCGTGTTTTCTACTTCAGGTATCTCCAGTGCTTATGTCGTGTCTTCATCCCGCTCCGAGTGGCTCATTGACTTGGGTTCGACTGATCACATGACCGGCTCTGCCTCAGGTTTTACCTCCACTTCTCTCTGGTTGTGATAAGGTTATTGTTGTCAATGGTTCCCTTTCTTTTATTGCTAGCAAAAGAACATTTGCTTGTTCTCCGGACCTTTCTCTTTCTTTGGTCTTACATGTCCCTTCGTTTCCTCACAATTTTCTTTTCATTAGTCACTTAACCACGTCTTAAAAATGCCATGTAACTGTTTTTTTGATGTTTTTGTGTTTTAGGATCTGGATACAAAGCTGATACTTGGTCGTGGTAGGGACGTCGGCAGACTGTACTTGCTGAACCAGCAGTTATCTCCTAGTGCTTTCTCCACCACCCGTGCTCTGACTTTGCATGACATCTGGTGCTAACATCTTCATCTTGTCCACCCTTATGCTCTATAATTTATCAAACTATTTCCTACTTTCGGTTGTTTAATTAAATTGTTTACTAGTGACACTTGTGGACTATTAAAACATGCTTGTCATAGTCTCAGTCATGTTTCTTCTCTTAGTTCCTGTCTGTTTTATGTAATTCATTCTGATGGTTTAGGTCTCTCTCACGTGTTATCTATATCTGGCTATAAATGATTTGTTACTTTTATTGATTGTTATTCGTGTACTACTTGGTTGTATTTGTTAAAAAGGAAGAGTGATGTGTTTACTTGATTTCGTTCATTTCATCAAATGGTTGTGACACAGTTCCATGGAATAATTTGTGTGCTTCGCAGTTATAATGGTGGGGAGTATGATGATTGTGGCGTGTTTGGTGCCTATTGACGCAGAACGACCCTATGTGAAATGGAATGTCGGTGTGCCGACACTCTAATGCAGCCCTACGTGACCGTGCTGAATTAATGCGAACAAGTCCAACCTAAATAATGTGAGCATGCTTTTAATTTTGCGGAATTAAATTATTGCTACGATGATTATATAAGTTTAGCAAAATCTGCACGAAGTGAACCTATAATTTTTAAGCATGTAAGAAATTCACATTCGTATTAACAAGTGGTACTTTCAACTACAAATTTGCACAAATATTTTAATAGGACTTGCAACAAATCAAACAAGAGCACGAACAATTTTCAATTCCCAAATAAACATAGAATATTATCTAATATTTAATATGGAGAAACAGAACAATACATTAAATTGATACTCACGTAGTAAAGAGGATCCGACAATGGCGGTATGCATGTCTCCACAGGATGCTGGGTGAGGTTATGTGGGAACAAAAAATAAAGGTGGTTCAGTTATGGATGCTGTGATTTTGGAGAGGGGGTGTTACTGTTGTTGGCAGTGGTTCCACGACAAATAATGGAAGACACAAACAAAATGGATAGGAGAATGTGACAACAGAGAAATGGATGAGGGTTTTTTTGATTAGCGGTGAAGACGAAGTGTTCCTCGATGGGGTATGGGGCTGGACAATGAGGAGCGCTGACTGGGCCAAATGGAGTTCATGGAACCAAAATGGTGAAAGAAATAGTGGGGAAAGATGAATGTACAGCAGATACCTGCGGTTACAGCATAGGAAATACGCAGAAAGCCGTCCGTTTCTCCCACCGGCGAGGCAGAGGGGGTGTGCTGCAGATGAATATCATGAAAATTGCGGTAGGTAGCGATGTAGTTGGCGGCCGACTGTGGCTTCTGTCAATGGTAGGACGCGATGATGACACTAACAGCTGGCGAGCAGCTTCCATACGGCTTTTCTGTCGACGAAGATGGAGAACAGGTAGGGCTTGAGCGGCATGAATGACAGGGAAGATGAACAGTGAATTGGAGGATGTCCAGGCGTGGGCAGTTTCATGTGAGGGATGACAACGGCGTTTTTCTCTCTCGGGATGAATAGATCGTGGGTTTTACTTTTAGGAAGATGAACAGTAACGGTAAGGACAAATCGTGGGATGAGGAGGGCTGTTCATGGAACAGTAAATTGAAAAGAAATAAAATAGGAACAACTAAAAATATTTGAAGCTTCTCACCACGGGCTCGCGGTGTCGCACTACTTATGATTGCCGAAATCTGTATTCTCTCACAAACTCTGCAATGCCTATAAACTGCATCACCCACCCCTATTTTTAACAAGATTGGGCGGTTGGGCACCCGACGTGAAGGACTACGATCGTCCATTACGCCCAGTGTCCTAAAAAATACAACTCTAATTTTTTTTAAAAAAATACATTTATAGTAAAAAAGGACTTTCCGGACGTGCTCGCGGTCTCAGATCGTAGATCCGATCAACGAATCTACAACAAAACTGCAAAAGAAGGTCTCACCATGTGGTGGCTCGATCTCCTCTGATCACTAACATGCGGTCGATTCACATCACCTATCTTACCGAACATGACATTCTTCTCCAAACCTCCTGTGTCCACACTTCTACTCAAAATGACGCGGCCGAACGAAAAATTAGACACTTACTGGATGTTGCTCTGTGTTTGTTAATTGCCATGAACCTTCCCAAGTCCTATTGGGGTGATGCGGTTTTGACTGCGGCTCATCTCATTATTGTAAAGATGAATTCTATTTGTGTGATTCTCTCTTATCCTGTCTGTCTTGTGTGGGATTTACAATAGCTTGATGTCAAAAATGCCTTATTGTATGGTGATCTAGAAGAAGTCTACATGACAATCCCACCTGGATTTACTAAAGGAGGATCCATTGGAAAGATCTGTCATCTGCAAAAATCTCTATCTGTCCTGAAACAATCCCCTAGAGCCTAGTTTGTACGGTTTAACAAAACCATGCTATAACTGAGTTATACTCATGGTGTATAACCTCGTGTTCGCTGAGTGGGTAAGCCAGGAAGTCCATGGCGCAAAGGCCTCAGACCCAGACGAGTCAAGTGGGAGAGTAAGACGATAAGCTCACATGTCGCGACCCGTCTCGACAAAGGTCAGAGTGCGCTTCGGGCGGGCAGTGATGCCACAGACATGGGCGGAAAGAAAATCATGTCTGCTAAGACAGATGCAGAGAATGCTGAAAATAGTTTTAAATTAGTTAATTTGGAGAAAAACAGTTTAATTTTATTACGGAAGCTGTTAGAGTTTTTAAAACGGTGAGAAGTTTAGATGCACATGTATTTTGTAAAAATTATGTTTTTTACAGGTACTAACATAAATTTCATGCAATTATGATTCAAAAGAGTATGCACATGCATTAACATCAAATTATAGTACATAGTATTTAGTAACCTAGCAGTTGACATTGTATTACTGTTCATAATTATCACATAAAGAAAACATCTGACAGTAAAAAAAAGGAATCAAAAACATCAAACCTGGCACGACTAGAAGATCAATCATCGGAAAGCAGAAGCTTGATGCAAATCGGGCTTGAGTACCAGGCGGCGCTGCACCAACGCTAAGGCAATTCCAAAAAAAGTGAAGGCCTCAGAACATTGAAATAAACAGGGTGAGCAAACTAAAGTACAGAACAGTAATAGAAGCAGAAATGTAAGAGTGTACCAGTTTATCCTGAAGCAAAACTATTCGAGAAAGACATGTAAAAGAGCTAAACAGAACAAGTTAGTTATTAGACTACTTTGGAGTATAGCCTAAAATTATTCATGTAATATGTTGTAAGTCGTGATCGATGAAGTGTGTAAGTGCTATTGCGGGCGCACATGGCTCACGATCAGATCTGCATGCAAGTCTTGTCGGAAAAGTAATCATGTTTGCCGTGACCATGGCGACAGACAGATGCCCAGTTAGACGCTACAGTTCAAGGATTTGCTTACAACTACAGATTTGTTTTCAAACTTCATATTTAGGTGATTTTTAACGAAAACAAATATACTTAAAGTGAGCGATCGGACCAAGAATAGGTTTTACTCAGACAGACATACGAAACCAGATTCGATGACACAAAAATACGATGACACAAGATTTGATGACAGACATAAGGAACAAGATGCAGTGACACAAAAGGAACTAGATAGACCTGTGTGATTTTGTGGTTTCAAGTATTCGCTGGTGATACAATTATATTTCCTCATTTTCTAGGACACCTAATATTCATTTAAATTGATTCATTCCAAGATATGATTATCTTCTAAGCAAATATGTGTTCTTTACGAGCATGATATAAAACACCAAAACATATATTTGCTCTCCAGAATCTTTACAAATGTGATCTTCCAATTTAAATGTGTGTACGGTACGAGCGTTACATAACCCAACAATCTTTAAATTACTAGCTAGTTGTCTTAACAATGATCATTCAAATCTATTAATGCTCGTGCTCAAACTTACTGTCCTCATATTATTCATCAAAATGAGAATCCAATTAAATTTTTCTCCTTGCACTAACGCATGTCAATTCCAATAGTCTAAACCCTACTCTATTAATTTATCCAGTTCGGCACTCATGAATTAAAATCATTGGACATATCAACTATGTACTGGGATGCAGACATGAAATCAAAGGATAGATACAATAAGTTAAACACAATACTTACAAGAGAGAGGGATCTCTACTTGCCTTAAACAAATTGAAATTGGCGCCGACGGATAAGCGGCGCAAGGGAAATCAGAAACCCTAATTGGACCCGTACAGGAACGATGAAAGTGACATAACAAATTATCATTTTGCTAGCACAGACAAATATTCACTACAAAATTGAATCAGATATGGTTAAGAGATTTACCTCCCTCATGAGTGAGGGGAGAAGAGACACCACGCGGAGACGAAGAGTTGGCGGCATTTGTGCTTGGGCAAACCCTAAATCGGAGAGGACTTTGCATGATTCCCACCAACCTGAATCGAGGAGAGGCACTGGAAACACACATACACAATACTTTAGACAAAAACGAGAGGGGCACAACTTGGATCACGAAGTATAAGAAATTTAGGGCACGAAGTCAAAATAAGACTCACAGAAAAATCTGAAATCAGGGGGAAGAGAGGATATCTTATCAACGGGAACCAAAACTGAGCCCGAGGAGGAGTGGGAAGAAAACCCTAGGCGTTCCTCGCAGCGAAACTCAGCCAAAAAGGAGAGGAAGCAGCTGGCGAAGGAAGCGGAGGCGATATCTGAAGTTGTCGGCCCTAGCAGAGGAGAAGGAGAGGCCACAAGTGGTTGCCGACTGGGAAAGAAGGTGAAGTTGCAGTCGGCCCCTAGGAGGAAGAACAAGGGTTGTTGGCCCTAGGACCGGCCAAGGGAAGTGAAGGAGAGGAGCATGAAGAGGCGAGTCAGGTGGGTGAGTGTCGGCTTCTTCAGGCATCTGCCACCCTCAGAGGATGAGACCTCATCATTGACTCATTTTAGAGAATTTTCCATAGAACATTATGCTTGTTTGTGTCTGCCAATAGCCTTTCCAAACAACAGAGTCTGGCTTTTGGCAGGCCAATTTGGGGTGCGTTTAGTAAAACCAAAAGGCGGGAATCCGCTATGAGCAGACCAGACTTGAAAAACTATAAATAGACCCTGAAGGGCACCTTTGTAGAGCATCCGATTCTTTGGCTTCTTCTTCCTCAGGTCAGCTTTGGTTGGCTTCAAGTGCCCTCCAAGGTGCCCAACTTCAGCATTGGTTTGGAAGGGAAAGTGCTTTAAGATCTTCAGTGCGTGTGGGGGGACCTCCGCGCTGTAGTCCAGGGTCTTTATTTTGTTCTGAGTCTCCAGCCAAACGCTTTTCCTCGGGAGAAGTGTTGGTTCCCCCCTTTCGGGTCCGAACTCCTCGTTGGGCCGATCTCGGTTCCAACATTTTTGGTGCGGTGAGCATGGACGTAGCATGCACAAGAAAATCCTTAGTTCTATGGCTGGAGATGAAGGACAATGTACCGGCCACGACGACTCGCCACTACCCGCGACACCTACGGTCAGGATGTTTGAAGATTTTAAGAGAAAGATCCTGGAGATCATTCATCATGCATTCGCCGGGCGTGCCGAGTGCTCAACCCCTTTCGACCTGGGGGTCGCACCACCATCCCTAAGAGAGAACGCCCGAGGAAAGAGGCCGGGAAAAGAAGTGGTGGGTGAGGGGTTCGAGCGGGATCTCGTGGGGCGAAAGCTCTTCCCCAGCCCGATGGGGGTTGGCCCGACCGGCGAGCTGATTGCGCAAGTAGAGAAGGTGAGACCAGCAAGTGGAGAAAGCCCATTTTGCGAGTCGATTGTTTCGGCACCGTTTCCAGATGGGTTCAGGGAGCCGGAGATAACATGCTACACCGACAAGGACGACCCAATCCAGCATTTGCAGTGGTTCGAGGACATGATCTCCATTAGACAGATGTAAGACGCGTTCAAATGCCGTCTTTTCGCTTTCACACTGAAGGAGAAAGCAAGGGACTGGTTCCACCAGCTCCCAGTGGGATCGATCTACGGGTTCAAAGATTTGCGCCGAAATTTCCAGTTGCGTTTCTCGACATCCAAGATGAGGAAGAGTGTGGAGTCACTCTTCCCGATAAAGCAAGGGACTGGTTCAAAAAAAATTGCGCCGTCTGTGGAAAAGAAAGATTGTTTGTGAACACCCCTGATTGGATCCCGCTGACCGGGCTCTCACTAGCCGACAGGGTAGGCATGTCGCTCGGGTGGTGGATGTGAAAGAAGGATTATTTGTGAACCCCTGATTGGATCACGCTGACCGGGCTCTCATTAGTCGACAGGGCAGGCAGGTCGCTCGGGTGGTGGATGAGAAAGAAAGATTGTTTGTGAACACCCCCGATTGTATCCCACTGACCGGGCTCTCACTAGCCGGCAGGGCAGGCAAGTCGCTCGGGTGGTGGATGAGAAAGAAAGATTCTTTTTGAACACCCCTGATTGGATCCCGCTGACCGAGCTCTCACTAACCGGCCAGGCAGGCAGGTCACTCGGGTGGTGGATGAGATAGATTGTTTGGGAACCCCCCAATTGGATCTCGCTGACCGGGCTCTCACTAACTAGCAGGGCTGGCAGGTCGCTCGGGTGGTGGATCAGAAAGATTGTTTGAGAACACCTCTGATTGGATCCCGCTGACCGGGCTCTCACTAGCCGGCAGGGCATGCAGGTCGCTCCGATGGTGGATGAGAAAGAAAGATTTACACCCCCGATTGGATCCCGCTGACTGGGCTCTCCCTAGCCGTCAGGGCATGCAGGTCGCTCGGGTGGTGGCTGATAAAGAAAGATTGTTTGTGAACACCCCCTATAGGATCTCGCTGACCTGACTCTCACTAGCCGGCAGGGCAGGCAAGTCGCTTGGGTGGTGGATGAGAAAGAAGGATTTCTTGTGAACACCCCTGATTGGATCCCGCTGACCGGGCTCTCACTAGCCGACAGGGCGGACAGGTCGCTCGGGTGGTGGTTGAGAAAGAAAGATTGTTTGTGAATACCCCCAATTGGATCATGTTGACCGGGATCTCACTAGCCGGCACAAGGTAGACAGGTCGCTCGGGTGGTGGGTGAGTAAGAAAGATTGTTTGTGAACACCCCCGATTGGATCCCGTTGACCAGACTCTTACTAGCCGCTAGGGCAGGCAGGTCGCTCGGTTTGTGGATGAGAAAATTGTGAACACCCCCGATTGGATCCCGCTATCCGGGCTTTCACTAGTCTGCAGGGCAGGCAAGTCGCTCCGGTGGTGGATGAGAAATATTGTTTGAGAACACCTCTGATTGGATCCCGCTGACCGGCTCTCATTAGCCGGTAGGACAGACAGGTCGCTCGCGTGGTAGGCGGTCGTAAAAAGGGAGATGGTCATGATAGAGGCTTGGGCAGCCTCGCCGATCGAGCACTCGATGGCTGAAGAGGGAAGCAAAACGCCTTTGCAGCATAGAGGCAAAGCAAAGCGTTTAGCGTGTGCAGGTTCACACTCACCCCAGTGAAGGGGCGAGGGGTCGGCCAGTGCCTGTTGCACTAGGCACTCGAGGGCCGACGGGGGAAGCGAAACTTTTCTGCGGACATGAAGGCCAAGCAAGAAGTGGGACTAAGTCCCCGAAGTTCCGCTCGCATGTACTTGGCACTCGCGCCTCGACAATAGGTCGGGATTCCCTAGCTTGGAATCTTACAGGCGCGGATGCGAAGATAATTGAAATGAACAAAGTTTGTCCAAGTCCCAGGCAGCACAAAGCAATGTGAAGGTGGTTCGCTCTCGCAAGATGACCTACACAGTGTTGCATTTCTATATCTACCGAAGTGCTAAGAGCCCGTGGCGTGCGAGTTCATGACGTGGGTACAAATGATAATCAATGAGAAAGGTTACAAGAAAGCACAGAAAAATGAGCAAAATTACAATGAGCGTCTCACCCATATGAATACAAAGTTATACAAAATGAGGGTCTCGCCTACAAATACTGAATAAACAAAAATTACAAGAACGAACAAAATTTAGGAAGGACCCCGGACGACGCTTCAGGCGGAACCTCCCGACTTCTCGCTCTTGTGAAGGGCCGAGTCGGCGTCATCGTCAGATTCCTCAATGGAAAGGAATAGCTCTGGAACCATGTGTCACACTCTGACCCTCTCGCCGCCACTCTTCAGGTGGCCAGATCTCTGCATCATCCGGAGCGCATGCTTCGCCGCCTTGGTAGTGTTTTGTTGCCTCATCTCCTCGAACTTATGGTTGGAGTATTGCTTGAACTTACTCCTCCTACCGAGAATCGACTAGAGGACGGCCTCGAGCAGCTGTTTGTTTTGGGCCTTTAGCCCCTTGTTCTCCTCCTCGAGGGCGGTGATTTGCGCGTGTAGTCTCTCGCCGCTCGCGGCGTCCTGCGAGAATAATTTGAAGACAAGGATCAAGGTGTGGTTAACGTGGGAGCGAGAGGGCGCGGGTAAACTAATACTTACCACTCCGCCGGAGTGGACAACGAGAAGTCTTTTAGAGGTCTCCAGTCTTTTCTTGAGGCTCGTGACCTCTTCCAATGCGAGACCCCGTGAATGGCCGGCCTCCGCAAGGGTCCGCGCATGGTGAACACAGCGGCGCGCCATCATGTGAGCGAGCTCAAGAGCACGGAGTTGGTCTCGCGTGCCCTCATGCACGAGCGTCTGTGGGGTCGCATCATCATAATCCGCGGCGTCCTTCGGCCCGCAGAACCCAAATGCCAGGGCGTATGCTTGGTCGCTGGTGGTTTCCTGCTCTTGCCAGGATGGGAGGAGAGTGGAGATGGAAGCCCTGTTAGTTCCTCGATCCCAAAGCAGCATGGAGTCGCCGGCTCCATCTCGTTGTTTCTTGTCGAGCCCAAAATTCCTGTGCCCCCCCGGCACCGCTTCTCCACGAGGCTCCTCTCCTAGCACTGTCGAAGTTCCCACTATCTTGCTGGCGATCTCACCCGCGGTCTCGTTCGTGACCGGGGCCTTCTCTGGCAGGGTTCCCGCAACCTGTTTTCCTTTGGAAGGGATCCTGGTGTTTGGTTTTTTAGGAGCCGACTGGGAAGAGGGCTAGTCACGGTCCGTGGGACCGGCCCTCTTCTTACTGCTGGGCTCGGATGAGGTACCCAGGTCGTCACTACATGCGGCCGCGGCGTTCTCGATGCGAGTGAGGTCGGTGGTGGTGACCCTGGCACTCGTGAATGGTAGGTGCAGGGGGAGAACTCGCATCTCTGCGTTTGTTTTAGTATCAGAGGCAAAGTTCATAAGTACAAAGGGAGTGAAGTCTAGAGAGGGAGCGAGCCGAGAGTATCTTCTCGAGGGAGGACTGGGAGGAGCATGTCAACATTCCTCCTCAGGTAGGTGACCTCAAAGTTCTTCCCAACAAAGAACTTGAGGAGATCGTCCTCATGGCCTCCCACTGAGGGGGGACTGTTGGTTGCCTCGTCTTGTTGGATCAACAAGAAGAGGATGTTGCCGAAGTCGCCTTTGACGAACAAGAACTGTCAACATTCCTCCTCAGGTAGGTGACCTCAAAGTTCTTCCCAACAAAGAACTTGAAGAGATCGTCCTCATGGCCTCCCACTGAGGGGGGACGGTAGGTTGCCTCGTCCTGTTGGATCAACAAGAAGGGGATGTTGCCGAAGTCGCCTTTGACGAACATGAACTTCCTAAGCCAGTTGTGATTCTTGTTAGTAGTCTCACGAACCTTTGCGTGCTGGCTAGAGAAGAAGGCGGTCCCATCCTTGTTGGCATGGAAGGCGAAGAGCTTGCGGAAGGAGGTGAGGCTAAACTCGATCCGCTCCCCACGAATGAAGCAGGCGAAGGCCACCGACAGGGCGATGGAGTTAGGGTTCTGTTGACCCGGGACCACGCCCAGGTACCTAAGGACCCGACGTACCTCTAGCCAGAGTGGTAGTCGCAACCCCACCTCGAAATGTGAGATGGGGATCTCGAGCTCATCCGGGTGGAAGTTGTTGATCGAGTCGAACTCGCCCGGGCAGCGAGCGACAAACCCGGGCGAGACGTACTTAGCCACAACCGGGAGGTGCTCTCCCTCCGTCAGGTTGCAGTGAAGGAAGGGGTAGTCCGCGAAGGCCTAGGCGCAGTTCGATCTTCCATCGGCATCCCCACCATCGCTACCCATTATGCAAGTGCTCGCGCGAGAACTTGAGAGCAGGCGCTAAGCGGCAAAGAGGGGCAAGGGAGCAGGCGATAATAAATACGGTAGGTTAAGAAGAAAGAGGGAGAGGGGAGGGGGTCTATTTATAAAAAACAATCATACATGAGGGACCCGGGGCTGTGGGTGCGCGGATAGCAAATTGTCATTCTCTGTCTCGATCCTTGTGCCAGCCCACACTCCCTCCCACTCTCCAGCAATTCGAGGTTAGTGTTCCATTCAAAAACCCAAGAGCAGCAAAGCGAGAAAAACAAAGCATCACAGGGTGCGAGCAAAACATACTTCCACACCTGGCAAGAATCCTACAAATCTATTCGCGAGTGTTTCAGACAAGTCCAAAGTTAATATTACAGAATTAAAAATAATAAAGCGAGTAGGGTCCAAGGGGAGGGGAGAGACTGTCGGTAGGCTCAATATCAGAGTCATTTCCATCTTCCTCGGCCTCGCACTCCCGACCTCGGTGGTTTGCAAGGATAGTGATACTCGCGGACAACACTGAGCTCCTGTTGCACCAAGCACAACTGGTCTTTGGCTCGCGAAATGTGAACCCCTGGGGAGGTCGCCTCACCACCAGCTCCTCGTCGCATCTCATCGAGGAGATGTGTATAGTCCCTATCGAGACCACATAGTCGTTGCTCAGTGGCATCTCTGTTCTCTTGGACCTGGCCGTAGATCTCTCGCAGCATGAGGATGTGTTTCCTAAACAGCTCTGTCATCCGCCTCTTCAGCACCACAACGTCCTTCGGATCACCTAGGAAGTCGACAATTTTATCAGGGGAGTGGGGAGGAGACAACTCCTTGTCTATTTTAAGATCAGTGGACGAGACCTCTCGGTAGTCTGCAAAAGAGGGGGTTAGCCAAACGAAACCAGGACTTAGTGAGGAGAAGGCGAATGCCCCTGCTAACCTGGTGAGGGCACAAAACCCTTGTCGGGGCATTGGCGAGATGGCCCCAGTCGCCTTGGAAGGGTTCGTCGAAGGTTAGCGTGAACGATTTCCCCAGTTCAAGACATGGCGTCGCGGGGTCGGCAATCTGATGGGTGGCAGGAGTCAAGTGGCCGAGAGCCCCTTCAGCCGGAGGACCTGAGCCCGAGGTAACGACAAGTGTGGCCGAGCGAACCGGTGATTTCAGTGCCGGGAGATCCGAGTCAGTGGTCCCAAAGATGGTGGCTGCGAGAAGCTAAAGCGAGGTAAGAACCGGAGGTCAAGGAAGAGGGACGGCGGAGAAGATTACAAGTGACTCACCGGGCGCTAGCGGAGGATCGCCTTGGATAACCTGGAGGTGAGTCTCCGAGGCCACCACACCATTCCCTCCTTCATGCTTGTGTAGGTGGGCATTCGCCAAGTCTTCTCTTGCGTCCTCCCCCTCGGGAAGTTTTCCATGTGAGCAACCAAAGCGGTTCAGCCAAACTATCTTTGAAACTGGCAAGTCAAGTAGTAAGTACGTGTACCTGAGGAGCAAGCTCAGCAACGAATGGCGGAGTCAGGAGATTAGACCCGCTGCCCGTCTGATCGTGCCTAACCATCTTAGCCTTTTTTTACCTTGAAGGGCAGACTCAAGGTCCGCCTGGCAAGCCAGGGAGCGAACTCCACTGTGAAGGATTTATTCTCCTCCCTCGCGGCGTCGATGCGATCCTGGATTTCTTTTGAAAGCGGCATTGTGCAACCAAATTAGAAAGAAGTGGAAGTTACGAAGCCCACACCCTCCTTGGTTGGAAGTAATTATAGTGCAGAGGTGTTAGAATTTATATTTAGTTTTATTATTTGGTGTGCTTTTAGCCTTGTATTCTCCCCTTACTATATAAGATGGGGTGCTTGTTATAATTGAAATAGATTGTTTTTTACCTAATTCTAACATGGTATCAGAGAGAGGTTTAACCTAGCCCGCTCGCCCGCTCGCCTGCTCGCCTCGCCTGCGCCTGTCCGCCGCTCGCCCGCCTGCGCCCGCTTCTGTCCTCCGCTGCCCGCCTGCATCCTCCCCTCTCTCTACCACCTCCTCTCCTCTCTCTCCCGCCTCCTCTCTTTTCTCTCCTGGTTGCACCCGCCGGTCTTGCTATGGATTAACCGGCGGGATTTGTTTTTGCGGCCTTCCAAGGGTCCGATTGAGCCGAAATTCTGGGAATAGTTTCGCTTTCCACTCCTTATTATCATCCTTGATTCTTGGTGGTTTTTACCGGTTCGTCTTTCCGGAGATTCAGATCTACCTTTTCTCTCCGTTTTTTTTACCGTCGTTCTTCTACTCCCGGAAAGTTCAGATCTATGATGCCCTAAGTTTTCCCCTCTTCCTTTGGACCGTTCTTCTTCGTTGGTGCCATGTCAAACGTTGATTCCGGTGCTTCCGGTGCCTCTGTGCCCCCCGCTGGATCTACCCGGGTTGGCTCCGATAACAGTTTCTCTCAGCTCACTACGATTCGTCTGGATGACACCAACTACCTATCTTGGTCCCGTTCTATTACTCTGGCCTTAAAGAGTCGGCGTCTCTTTGGCTATGTTAGTGGCGACACTCCTGCGCCTGCTCGCACCTCTGCTACCTGGTCCTACTGGGACTCTGAAAACTCGCTGGTCATGTCTTGGCTCATCAATTCCATGCAGGAGTCCGGAATTACCTCTTCCTAGACACTGCTGCTGACATCTGGAAACGGGCTGAATCTACTTACTCCCGCAAAGGGAATGCGGCACAAATCTACCATCTTCGCCGACAGCTGTTCCATCTTCGTCAGGGAGATCGTCCTCCTTCTGCCTACTATTTGGAGTTTACCCAACTCTACCAGGAGTATGACCATTTTGAGTCTCTTGCAATGGTCTGTGATGCTGATGCCCTCCTATTACGGGCTCGTGAGGATCGCAACAGGGTGTTCGAATTTCTCCAGGGGCTTCACCGCGATTTCGATCAGATTACTGTGCAGGTTTTGGGCCGTGTTCCCATTCCCTCCTTGCCTGAGGTCTTTAGCATTATTCAGCAGGAGTTTGATCGTAGACAGTCCTGGAACATGACCACCACTCCTGAGGGTTCCGCTTTGGTTGCTCATCCTCCCACCACTGGTAACAGGGCCTCTCGGGACTTCAAGCCTCGTGCCACAGATAAGGATCATCTCATGTGCGATTATTGTGGCAAGCCTCGTCATACCCGGGATACCTGTTACAGTCTGCACGGCTTCCCTCTAGGATTTTCTTCTCGGGGTGGGTCTTCTTCCCGTGGGGGGCGAGGTCGTGGACGCACTTCTCCGTTCACATCCTTCTGCCCATCTGACTGAGATTCCTGAGAGCAGCCCTCCGGGTCTTCTTGGACCTCCTCCTGCAACTATGTCCTCCTTTTCTGCTGATGAGATGCAGACTCTTCGCCGCTTGATGCAGGGTCTTCTTACTGAGCCGGTTACTGCTTCTTCCTCATCTGCCCTTGCCCATTCAGGTATCTCAGGTGCTCACTCTGCTACAACTTGCTCCTCTCCCCATTGGATTATTGACTCCGGAGCTACTGATCATATGACTGGATCGGCTTCAGGTTTTGTGTCTTATTCCCCTCTCTCTGGTCGAGATAAAGTGAGTATTGCTGATGGATCCTTTTCCTCCATTGCTGGGAAAGGGTCCATACCTTGTTCATCTCTCACTTTATCTTCTGTCCTCCATGTTCCAAATTTCACCCGCAGTTTACTTTCTGTTAGTCAGTTGACTACCTCCCTTCAATGCTCAGTCACCTTTTTTCCTACTTATTGTGTTTTTCAGGATCTGAAGACGGGGAAGGCGATTGGGTCTGGTAGCTTGCAGGACGGCTTGTATGTGTTTGATCCCTCCAACGGGTCCACCTCTCCGCACGCTCTTCATGCCACCCAGTCATCCCAGCTGCTTACCTGGCATCGTCGTCTTGGCCATCCTTCTGTTTCCACTATGCAGCGTCTTTTATCTACTTTTCCCTCTAGTTGTTTTAAAATTTTTGTGTGTGATGTATGTGACGTTGCAAAACATCATCGTCTCCCTGTTAATCATGTTTCTTTACCTAGTACTATTCCTTTTCATACTGTTCATACTGATGTGTGGGGGCCTTGCTCTATTGGCTCTATTTCTGGATGTCACTGGTTTATTTCCTTTATTGATTGTTTTTCTCGAACGACATGAGTTTTTCTCATGAATCATAATGGTGAAGTTTTTCTATTTTTCAACGCTTCCATAAGATGATATCTACTCAGTTTTCTGCATCCATAAAAATTTTACGCAGTGACAATGGTAGAGAGTATATAAACTCTTCCTTTGACCACTACCTTACCACTCATGGCATTATTCATCAAACTTCCTGTGCTCATTCCCCGTCACAGAATGGGGTAGCCGAGCGCAAGAACCGTCACTTGCTGGATGTTACTAGGTGCCTCTTGCTTACTATGCATCTCCCCAAGTTCTATTGGGGGGATGCTGTCCTTACCGCTGCTTATCTCATTAATCGTTTGCCCTCTCATGTCCTTGGTAACCAAACTCCTCTCACCACCTTAGGAGTTTCTCCGACATCCTCTCTTCCTCCTCGCATATTTGGGAGTACGTGCTTTGTCCACATTCCCTCTCCTGGGAGGTCTAAACTCGATCCCCGCGCCCTCAAGTGTGTCTTCATTGGTTATTCCCCTACTCAAAAGGGGTATAAATGTTATCACCCTCCTACTCGTCGGACACTTGTATCTGCTGACATTACTTTTCGTGATTCTACTCCTTATTATGCTACCTCACTTCAGGGGGAGCCTGCTGTTGAAGTGAGTTCTCCTACCTTCTCCCTTCCGATTCCTCTCTCTAGCGAGAATATCATACCGGTTATTTCTCCGGTTGATCATCCCACAGTTTCTCCCGTTGCTCCTCCTGTTATCTCTTCTCCTCCGCCTACTCGTCCCTTACAGGTTTACACCCGACGGCGTAAAGGTCAGAACACAACGGCTAATCCCATGCTCCCAGACACTATGCCAACTCTGTCAGAAGATCTCTCCCTCCATGAAGGTATCTGATTGCGTACTCAACACCCTATATCTCAATATGTTTCCTATGATACGCTGACTCCCTCTTATAAAGGGTTTGTGTTGTCCCTTGCTTCGGTCTCTATTCCATCTACCTGGCAGGAGGCACTTGAACATCCTGATTGGAAAAGGGCAATGGTAGAAGAAATGGCAGCTTTGGAGAAGTATAATACTTGGGACTTAACCACCCTTCCACATGGGAAGAAAACTGTTGGTTGCAAGTGGGTCTTTGCGGTCAAACAAAATTCCAAACGCATAGTGGAACGTTTCAAGGCAAGATTAGTGGCGAGAGGGTATACTCAAACTCTTGGCATTGACTATCAAGAAACCTTTGCTCCTGTGGCAAAAATGAATTCTATTCGAGTCCTGCTGTCATGTGTTGCATGCAAGGGTTGGGATCTCATCCAATTGGATGTTAAAAATGCCTTCCTTCATGGCAATTTGGAAGAAGAAGTGTATATGTCCCTTCCACCAGGTTTTATCTCTCAGGGTTCAGATGGAAAAGTTTGCAAATTGAAGAAGGCTCTCTACGGCCTGAAGCAATCCCCAAGGGCGTGGTTTGGACGGTTCCATAGCGCTATGGTCTCCCTGGGGTACAAACAAAGTCATGCTGATCATACTCTGTTTATCAAAAAGATGGCCAACATTGTAACAATTTTAATAGTCTATGTTGATGACATCATTATTACAGGGGATGACATTGATGAAGTAAAAGCCTTAAAGAAACACTTGGCACAAGAATTTGAGGTGAAAGATCTTGGCAAACTGAAGTATTTTCTGGGTATTGAAGTTGCCAGATCTAAGAACGGCATACTCATCTCTCAACGGAAGTACATTCTTGATCTCTTAGAACAAACGGGTCTGAGTGGGTGTAGACCTGCTGACACTCCCATGGAGGTTAACCACAATCTTGGAAGAAATGATGGCGATCTTATAGAAGATGTTAAAGGTTATCAAAGACTTGTAGGGAGATTGATCTACTTGTCTCATACTCGACCCGACATTGCTTACGCCGTTGGAGTTGTGAGTCAATACATGCACTCTCCGAGGGCCAGACATCTTGATGCTGCCCATCGGATCTTGAGATACTTGAAAACTTCACCTGGAAGAGGAATCCTTTTCACCTCCAATTCTGACCTGAAGATCGAAAGTTTATACTGATGCTGACTGGGCAGGAAGTGTTGAAGATAGACGATCCACGTCTGGGTATTGTTCGTTTATTGAGGGGAATCTTGTCACTTGGAGAAGCAAGAAGCAACAAGTCGTCTCCAGGTCTAGTGCTGAAGCTGAATTTCGTGCCATGGCACATGGCATTTGTGAAGGACTCTGGCTGCGCTCCCTCATGAGTGATCTGGGGTTGAGTGAACCTGCTCCTATTCGGTTTTACTGCGACAACAAGACTGTCATTAGCATTGCCAACAATCCTTTTCAGCATGATCGCACAAAACACATTGAGGTGGACAGACATTTCATTAAGGAACACATTGAGAAGAAGATCATATGTATTCCCTTTGTTCCCTCAGAGGGCCAACTTGCGGATATTCTTACAAAGAGTCTTGGGGCAAATCTTCACTATGGCTTGATTGACAAGTTGGGCATGAGAAATATAACATGCCCAACTTGAGGGGGAGTGTTAGAATTTATATTTAGTTTTATTATTTGGTGTGCTTTTAGCCTTGTATTCTCCCCTCACTATATAAGAGGGGGTGCTTGTTATAATTGAAATAGATTGTTTTTTACCTAATTCTGACAGGAGGGGTCCACCAAAAAGATTACCTCCAGGTCAGCAGACACTCACCGAAAATTAGGGTTTGGACTTTTCTTTCTGCGCTTGAGGAAATATCGCATAGAGCGGGGATTGTGTACAATCCCGTATTCGTCGAGTGGGTAACCCAGGAAGTCCAAGGCGCAAAAGGGTCTTCAGACCCAGACGAGTCGAGTGGGAGAGTAAGATGGTAAGCTCACACTTGCCCCAGGCAGCAGGCGCGCGGTTGGCGCGGCGAGTCGGGTGGCAGAGCCACACTCGCCCTAGGCCGCGAGTGAGAGGTTGGCGAGTGCTAGCTTAATCAAGCACTCGCCACTTCGATCGGGGAGAGTCGGAGAGCAGGTCCGCACTCTCCCCATGCAAGGAGTAAGAGGTCGCTAGTGTCTGTTTCACTAAGCACTCGCCGGGTAGGGCAAGGCGAGTCGGGAGGCAGACCCTCACTCGCCCGATGAGGCGAGTCCAGTGGGTGAGTGTCGGCTTCTTCAGGCATCCACCACCCTCGGAGGCTGAGACCTCATCATTGACTCATTTTAGAGAATTTTTCATAAAACATTATGCTTGTTTGTGTCTGCCAATAGTCTTTCCAAACAGCGGAGTCTGGCTTTTGGCATGCCAATTTGGGGTGCGTTTAGTAAAAACCAGAAGACGTGATTCTGCTATGAGCAGACCAGATTTGAAAAACTATAAGTAGACCCTGAAGGGCACCTTTTGAGAGGATCCGATTCTTTGGCTTCTTCTTCCTCAGGTCAGCTTTTGTTGGCTTCAAGTGCCATCCAAGGTATCTAGCTTCAACATTGGTGTAACGCCCCAAAACTCGGAAATGATCTGGTAGCGTCTTAAGGCCAATCTGGGGCCTAATAAGGGTCACACGGCATGAGACACGGGCGTGTCCATGATCGTGTTCTGCTACGAGTTCGACGATATTCCGTGTGGTCGACGAAATGCATTCGACGCTCCTTGGAGGTCGGGCACACGGCCTGAGACATGGGCGTGTCCCGGGCCGTGTCCTGCTCTGTGTTAGCCGGGCTGTGTCGGGTGAGGAACACGGCCTGGAACACAGATGTGTACTGGTCGACATCGTCGTGTCAAAAGTTGATACGGGCGTGTCGAGAAACCGTGTCCTGTTCGGGACGTTACGGTTCCTGTGTCGATTGAGGAACACGCCCCGTGACACGGGCGTGTGCTGATTGACACGGGCGTGTCAAATGTTGACACGAGCGTGTCTAAGCCCGTGTCCTGGTCGGGACGCGACGATTTCTTATGTTGTTTGAGGCACACGGCCTTTGACACGGGCGTGTCACCAGCCGTGTTCGGCCCAGGAATGTAATTTTAGGTGCGAATTGTGGCCGTTCATTTCCTTCAAATGGGATCCAAGGGTCCAGATTTGTCTTTGTTGTTATAAGGCCGGGAGTAGGGGTGAAACTCTCATTTCTCTTCAAGGCTTTCTCTTTCTAAAGTGTTAGAGAGAGGGGAGAGCAAGGAAGAAGGAGAAGGAGGAATCCGGCCGCCGGTGGAGCTTCGAAGCTCCGAATCGCAAACCGAGTCCAGATCCGTTGAGGCGAGGCTGTTGCGGTGCTTTTCATCCGGCTAGTTTTCCATGGCACCAAAACGAACCTCTAGGGTAACGATTCTCTTCTTGGACATGTGACGTCCTCTTCCTTTCTGCATAGGAAACCCGCTCTCGCGAGTGTGCGGTGAGTGTGAGGTATTCCTTCGGGTGGACATGAATAGTCCCCGTAGTTTTGCATATAGAGTCCGGAATCGAAGTACGAACATAGGTATGGTGTGTGAAGCCTATCCTGACAAGTTGGTCTGGATCGGTGATGTGTTCATTATGCTTGTTTTGTCGGAGAAGACTCTGTGCCGTTTGTTTTTTCGGGTTTTTCTACATGGTAGATTGCAACAGGGAGCCTTGTGGACTAACCCGAAGGTGCACCCGGAAAAACTGGGAAGATGCGTGGTTCTGCCATCTTGATGGCCTGAGAGCCAACTTGTACATAACTGGGTTATGTAAAATTGTATGATCGATACTCGGGATTCGGGGAAGCTTGACCCGCGCCGATGACTTAAATTGACATGGCGATGTGAGCAACGGGTTGAGTGAAACCGTACCCGCTCTATGTGGTTCGGTTTAAGTGTCCTACCGATGGACATAGAGGGTGGGTCTTAGGCTTCGGCCGAAAAGACTAAAATGCTCACGATGTTGCCGTCCTGGGGGCGGTGGTGGACCGGGTTCACCGAGAATGTGCTCTGAGAGCACGGGGTGTGTGGCCGTGCGTGCCTACGCCTGTGGTGAAGTGTGCTTAAATTGTACTTTCACTATCTTGTTTTGTTATACTAATAAAATGCAGGGAAGGAGCACCGCCGCCCTGATTTAGGGGTGGGGTCGTTATAATTTGGTCAGCTTTAGTTGACCGTTGCTTTTGTTTGTCACCGCTGCGCTGGAATGTTGATTGCAAGTGCTGCGGAGCCTAGTGACAAGTAGCGGGTTGAAGTCTCTTGTTGCTAAGCCGGCACTTGAAGGTCAAAGCGAATGTTTGCTCTTTATGCTCATGTGTGTCCGGCCTGTGTGCCGAAGTATGAAAGACATTTATTGTTTAAGTAAACTCTTGTAAGGCTATAAGGCCAACTATTTGGTGTATTTGTTCTGTCATTCCTAATTTGGGTTTTAGTGGACATTCATACTTTGGTTTGGGTTCTTATAACTCTTTTAAAAAGCTTCCACTAGAATGCTCTGAGTTAGGACGCGTGTCTCCTTTGACGGTAATTTGGTATTAATACGTAACTCCACTAGTTGTCCATGGTATATGGCGTGGGTC
Organism: Platanthera guangdongensis; assembly: GCA_039583875.1. Taxonomy (NCBI): domain Eukaryota; kingdom Viridiplantae; phylum Streptophyta; class Magnoliopsida; order Asparagales; family Orchidaceae; genus Platanthera; species Platanthera guangdongensis. The sequence continues at coordinate 47,496,461 of CM077163.1, read as the reverse complement.
CCCGGCCGGACCTTCTGTTATATCCCATGTGACGAATGAGGGTGTTACAATTGGTTTGGGAGGAGAAGAGCTCTAAGATCTTCCCGGTGTGTGGTGGGACCTCCGCGTTGTAGTCCAGGGTCTGTGTTTACTTCCGAGTCTTCAGCCAAACGCTCTTCCTCGGGAGAAGTGCAGGTTGCCCCCTTTCGGGTTCGAACTCCTTGTTGGGCCGAATCTCGGTTCCAACACATGGGCAGGTTGATCATACTCTCTTTATCAAGAGGTGAGGAACTCAAATATCGATACTCATTATATACGTGGATGACATCATCATTACAAGAGATGACCTGCATGAAATCATGTACTTGAAAAAAAAAACTGGGCAAAGAATTTGAAGTCAAAGATCTGGGAAAGTTGAAATATTTATTGGGGATTGAAGTTGTAAGGTCTCATTGGGGGATCTTCATTTCTCAAAGTATACTCTTGATCTTGTAGAGGAAAATAGTATGCTTGGGTGTGCTCCTGTGGATACATCTATTGAGGCTAATCACAAGATTGATGTTGATACTACAGGGGAGAAAGTTGACATCTCATGGTAGCAACGATTGGTTGAATGATTTATATACTTATCTCATACTCGTCCTGATATTTTGTATGTCGTGAGTGTTCTAAGTTGATATATGCACTCCCCCACAATTCGCCATCAGCAAGTTGCATATCGGGTATTAAGATGTCTCAAGAAGTCTCTAGGACATGGGATTTTGTTCTCTGCAAACCAACCTTTAAAAATTGAAGTGTTTATAGATGTTCATTGGGCTGGTATCTAAGACGATAAAAATTCTACTACCGGGTATTGCTCATTTGTGGGTGGAAAACTAGTATCTTGTTAGAGCAAGAAACAAAATGTTGTTGCTCGCTCAAGTGTCGAAGCGGAGTATAGGGCTACCAGTTATGGCACAAGCAGTATGCGAAGGGTTGTGCTTGAAGACAATTCTCCAGTATATGAGTCTCCATGTGAACAAACCTGTTACTATCTATTGTGACAACAAAGCTTCCATCAATATTGCTCCCAATCCGATTCAATATGATAGGATGAAGCATGTTGAAGTTGATAAACAGTTCTTCAAAGATCATCTAGACAATGGAAATATATGTACACCTTTTGTGAATTTTCGTTATCAACTGATCGACGTCTTCACCAAAGTATTAAGCTATGACAACATTATGGATGATACGGTCAAGTTAGAAATGATTGATATATACTCCCAACTTGAGGGAGAGAGTTGAATATGCGTATTTTTTTTCCTCTGCACACTACACGATGCCATGTGCTTGGTATCCTATATATATATATATATATATATATATATATATATATATATATATATATATATATATGCTTGCCATTGAGTTGGGCATAATCATAATATCATTTTCTCTAGTCTACTGTATGGTAACAACATGAACTTATAGAGGCGGATTTGATATCTTAAAAGATAGAAGCGAGGTTCCTATAATTATGCTTAGAGAGAAGTTTTTCATATTTTTTTCTTTTGTAATGATTTTGGGGTGATAAGTAGAATTTTCCAATGTGGTTAGCAAGTTAACCTACTGCTTGTTTTAATGTATATTATTTTATTACCTTGGTTTAGTCTAAACAATCCTGTGTTGAAATCATTTTGATTCCAGATCAGAGAAGGGCGGCTACAAAGTGTAGGGCAGTGTCTTATTAGGGATTACCGAATCTTATGCCACATTATTCGTAAAGAAGCTAGCAAGGATTTCTTTGAGGTATTTAAATCTGTAAACATTATAGTAACATGCAAACGATGGCTAGTTTCAGTTATTTATATTTTCTCTTGTAGAAGAACTTTGTATTTGTAAAGAGAGCATGAAAAGAGAGACCTCCAATCTTGTATATACTTTTTGAATTAATAATTACAAGTATGAATACATTTAAATAGGAAGAGAGGGAGAAGAGAAGATCCCAATCCAAGATGTGGGACAAATACAAGGAAAAAAATGGGCCTCTTAAATGGGCCTTTACAAGGGCTTTTCTAACACTCCCCCGCAAGCTGGAGCGTACAAGTCGTAGGAGCCAAGCTTGGATAAAAATTGGTAGTATAGCGGTCGGGAGAGAGCTTTGGTCAGGATATCAGCAACTTGATTTGTAGCAAAGACATACTCCAGATCTACCTTCTTTCACTGTACTTTTTCCCGAATAAAGTGGCAGTCAACTTCAATATTCTTTGTGCGTTGGTGAAAGACCGGGTTCTTGGCAATATGTATTGCTGCTTGACTATCACAAAATAGGGTCGCCGGTGATGAGAGACAAACACCCAAGTCTCTCAGAAGGCTCTCAAGCCATGTTAACTCGGAAACTACAGCAGCCATGGCCCGGTACTCAACTTCAGCAGAAGAGCGAGCAACCACATTCTGTTTCTTGCTACGCCAGGTTATGAGATGACCACCGAAGTAGGTACAAAAATCAGATGTAGAGCGCCTATCATCAATGGATCCAACATAGTCAACGTCCGAGTACGCAACAAGAGATAGAGATGTGGATGGCTTGTACACAAGCACTTGTCCTGGAGCGTTCTTGAGATACCGAAGAATGCGCTCGACAGCTTGAAGATGAGATATCCGAGGAGCATGCATAAATCAACTCACGACCCCTATGACAAATGAGATGTCTGGTCGAGTAACTGTAAGGTAGATCAGTTTCCCAACCAAGCGTCTGTAGTATTCCGGATTCGTAAGAAGTTTATCGGAGTCGGAGCTATGGGCCGAGAGCCTGTGATTAGCGTCCATTGGAGTATTCGTAGGTTTGCATCCCGAATAGCCAGCATCATGAAGGAGGTCCGTACAATACTTCCTTTGGGATAATACAAGACCATCAGGCCGTCGTGCAACCTCAAGCCCGAGAAAATACCGTAGGTTACCAAGATCTTTGGTCTGAAAGGCGGAGTTCAACCGTTGCTTGGTATGTTGTATCCCTGTAGTATCGTCGCCAGTAATGAGGATATCGTCAACATAGACAAGTAGAATCACAGTTCCGGTTGGCCGGTGTCGAGTGAAGAAAGAGAAATCAGCCGAGCTCCGAGTGAAGCCAATATCGCGGACTACCTTGCTGAATTTGTCAAACCTAGCGCGCGGGGACTGTTTGAGATCATAAATAGATTTTCGAAGATGACAAACTCGAGACTCCCCCGTGGTCTCAAACCCGGGAGGTTGATGCATATAAATAGTCTCCTGCAGATCACCATTGAGGAAGACGTTCTTAACATCCAGTTGATAAAGAGGCCAATGACGGTGAACAGCCAAGGAGAGAAGAACTCGGACCGTGTTCAATTTGGCCACTAGAGAGAAAGTTTCCTCATAATCAAGGCCTTGTTGCAGACTAAAACCGCGGGTCACGAGGCGAGCCTTCAGACGCTCAACGGTATCATCCGCGGCATGTTTAACAACAAAGACCCACTTGCAGCTGACACAGTGTTCGTCTGCAGGAAGGGGAACCAGATCCCAAGTCCGGTTAGCCCAAAGAGCCCTTATTTCATCCTCCATGGCCGCCCGCCACCCCGGGTGTGTGAGCGCCTCCTGCACAGTGTTAGAAATAGAAATAGAGGAAAGTGAAGTGGCAAAGGCGTAGAGAGGTGGAGTGAGCCGATGGAGAGAGATGTAGTTGGCCAGGGGATGGGCCTTGGAGAGAGGCACCAGATCAGCAGTCTGCGAAAGCATGTCGGTAGAGGGCGGTCGTGGCAGGGCATGAGAGCTCGGAGGGCGACGAGAGTACACCTGGATGATAAGCGGCGTAGGGAGGATTGGCGGGGGGTTAGGTGTTGGAAGTAGAGGGGGAGAAGGAGAGGTAACGGGCACCACAGGCCGAATTATAGGAGGAAGAAACGGATCTGTAGAGATGGTATGGAAGGGTTGATCTTCCCAAAAAGTGACATCAGCAGAGATGATTAGTTTACCGTTGGCAGGAGAATAGCAAACATATCTTTTTTGGGTGCGAGAGTAGCCAACAAACATCATCTTGGTTGCTCGGGGAGCGAGCTTGTCAGTGGGCGGAGCCAGGTTATGAACATAGCATGCGCGCCCAAAGACTCTGGGCGTGAGAGAGAACAGAGCTTGTGAAGGAAAGAGAAGAGTGATAGGAGACCCAAAGTGCAAGGTGGAGGAAGGCATGCGGTTGATGAGATGACAGGCAGTAGAGACGGCAAAGTTCCAATAGAGAGGCAGAACCTGCATCTGAAACATGATAGAGCGGGCGACCTCGAGAAGGTGCCGATTCTTCCGCTCGGCGACGTCGTTCTGTTGAGGAGTATAGGCACACGAGGTCTGATGAACAATACCAAACTCTGTGCAGATATTGGAGAAGGTGCGGCCCGTATACTTGCGCGCATTATCGGTACAAAGAATTTTGACGCAGGTAGAAAACTGAGTACGAATCTCGACCAGAAAGGCACAGAAAGTCGATGGAAGTTCAGTGCGATCCCGAAGTAAATATAACCAGGTAACACAGGAGTAGTCATCGATAAATGTGACAAAATATCGATAGCCAAAAACACTCGAGAGCTTATAGGGGCCCCAAATATCAGAATGGACTAAGGAGAAGGGGGCATCGCACCGAGTACTAGGTGAGGAAAAGGAAACACGATGTTGTTTGTCATAAATGCAAGACTCACACCGAAACTCAGAAAGGGAAACATCATGAGGAGCTTTCTGGAGAATGGGAAGAGGAACATGCCCAAGACGACGATGCCCGTCAACAGAAGAGTGGGTAGAGAGAGCAGTGGGAGAAGAGGAAACGAAAATGTAGAGCTCATTGGACAGCCGCCCAGTACAGAGGATGTTCCGCGTCCTGCGATCCTGCACAACACAAGAGGTTGAAGAGAAGGTTATGTCACAGTTAAGGTCATGAATGAGACGACTAATAGAGAAAAGATTAAAAGGAGAGTCAGGAACATGAAGAACAGATCGAAGGGTAATAGAGGGAGTAAGAGGGATGTCAGCGGATCCAGAGACGGGAGTGGTATCCCCATTTGCAACGGTGATGAACTTAGGATGTACAGAGGCCAGGTATTGCAGAGGCTGTATGGGGGTAATGTGGTGTGTCGCACCGGAGTCCAAGATCCCGGAGGAATTGTGTACAAGAGAGGAGCTCCCGCTATCAGAGATAGACACCACAGAGCCCAGTGGTGGGGCGATCAGCGCGGAAGAGGCACACATCCTGATAGGGGTCGCCAAAGACCAGGCCGCAGCAGGAGCACCAAACAGAGAAGAGACCAGCCGCAGAGGCCGCAGCAGGAGCACCAAGCAGAGAAAAGGACAGGCCGCAGAGGCCTCAGCAGGAGCACGAAGCAGAGGTGGCAACAAGGACTAGGCCGCAACAAGAATCAGGCCGCAACGAGAACCAGGCCGCAGCAAGAACCGGAGTAGTCGGTAGCGAATAGAGAGGGGAGGCCGCAAGTGCAGGAAGGGAGCTCGCCAATTGAAGAAGGGCAGCAGACGGAGCAGTCAGCGAGCAAAGAGACCGCAGCGGATAGAAACAGTGAGCAGGCCGCAGCGGACTGAAGTAGAAGGCGGAGATCGCAGCGGACTGGAGCAGCGAGAACCAGGCCGCAGCGAGAACCGGGCCGCAGCAAGAACCAGAGTAATCGGCAGCGAGTAGAGAGGGGAGGCCGCAAGTCCAGGAAGGGAGCTCGCCGATTGAAGAAAGGCAGCAAACGGAGCAGTCAGCGAGCAAAGAGACCGCAGCGAATAGGAGCAATGAGCAGGCCGCAACGGATTGAATTAGAAGGTGGAGATCGCAGCGGACTGGAGGACAGCCCCCGTAGCGGGCAGAGCAGGTCGCAGCGGACTATAACAAAGAACAGTCTGCAGCGAACCCGTGGCGGACTGAGGCAGGATCACGCAGCAGACAGGAGACCGGTCCACAAGAGAGAGGAGCCCGCAACCGTTAGGACAGGAGAAGTCCGCAAGGAGACTGGCGCGAGTAGAACTCAAGCACCATGAGGAAGCGGGAAGAAGAATTCCGCGAGTAAAGAAGCTCGGGCGGACAAAAGAAGAGACCGCGAGGATGAAGAACCCAAGCAGCAAGGGAGAAGGGAAGCACACAGCGGACAGGAAGAGAAGCCGCAGCGGATAAGAGAGGCGGGCCCCACGGGACAGAGCAGAAGATGGCTATAAGAAGCCTGAGGGGGGGGGGGGTGGAACCACGGAGAGGAGAAGCGGACGCAGAGAGGCAGTCCGCAGAAGCCGTGGAAAGACAGGCAGGCCACAGGAGAGCCAAAGGGATAGCGGACAAGAGAAACAAGCCGCAGGAGAGGAGATGGGATGGCGGGCTGGGCGGTTAGACAAACTGAAACCGCAGGTACAGGACCGCTGGCTTTGATACCATGTAAAGAGAGCATGAAAAGAGAGACCTCCAACCTTGTATATACTTCTTGAATTAATAATTACAAGTATGAAAACATTTAAATAGGAAGAGAGGGAGAAGAGAAGATCCCAATCCAAGATGTGAGACAAATACAAGGAAAAAAATGGGCCTCTTAAATGGGCCTTTACAAGGGCTTTTCTAACAGTATTAGCTCAATATAAAGGCTCACTTTCTTGGCCTATTAGGAGATTTCTCTCATGTATGTATTAATCTCATATCTTAGTTTGGACTTAAGATATCACTCCACCCTCCTATATATATGTGTACAAATACTTGCATTCTATCAAGTGAATATAAAGTAATAAATTTATTCTGTTTCATATTTCACTTTTTCTACATGGTATCAGAGCCACACGATTCTTGGTGTAATTCTGACGATTGAACTACTGCTCCCGCCAAGTGAGATTATATTTTTTCGCTTCATGCATGTCTTGCCAAACATCTCCCCGAGCTCACCACTTTCCATCCATCGGCTTGGTTTCAAAAATAAAACAACTCACCGCCTTTTATAGAATGTCTCCGCCAGATGTCGGACTTGCATATATCTCTTCTTCCGGTGCTGAACTTTCCGCCCCTAATTCTTTACAGACTCGCTGGGCTTGTCGATTCCTCCCTCTAGAGTTTGCAGGTGTTTATGCTTCAAAGGCTCGCAGACGTTCGTGTTTTCTGAGATCACTGCTTCCCGCTTCTAGGAAGTTGCCGCTCCTTGATTTCTGGCCTTGCTGGCCTCCTACTTGCAGTGCTCTCTGACCTTATGTCTTGAGCGTATCTGAAGCTTAAGTTCTCCTAACTCCTGATTTCAGTACTCGCTGGAGCCCTACTACCCGAGCCCGCAGCTTGACCCCACAGCTTGCTCATAACTGCCATTTGACCTCATTGAACCCCTGTTTTCAGAGCTCGCTTACCGATTTCCAGACCCTACAGCTTGTGCTTACTGACCTATTTCCAGTGCTATCTAACCTCATTGTTCGAGCATGCATGCATCTTGAGCTCGACGAAACCATGCTTTCAACAGTCACTGGAGTCCTATTGCCCGAGCTCGCCGCTTGACCTCGTCGGCCCTTTCTTTCACTGGCGAGAGCTCTAACACTCTGTTCACCCAGGTTTTCGGTTTGACTTCTGGTGCTCTGTAGTGCCCTCCAAGGTACCCAGCTTAGCTTTGGTTTGAGAGGGTGAGATCTTTCGGATTTGTGGCGGTCCTCTACGCTGCAGCTCGCGGGGTCTGGTTTAGGTTAACCGTCACTGTTAGCGAGACTTTTTGCTCCAAGTTCCCTACACTGTGTTAACACTCGGGAGAAGTAAGCGCAAGGTACGCCTAGTCGGTTCGAGCTCCTCTTGAACTCATGCTTCCGAGTTTAACATTCTGGTGTGGTGACCGTGGATCGTAGTTTATTCAAAAAATTCTGAGTGAGTTCCATGACCGGAAGCAAAGGTCAGGGAACAGATCCATGCGGCTCACCACCTTCAGGCGATTTTGTCAGGAAGAGTGACTTTGATGAGTTTAGGAAGACCATCTTGGAGACCCTGCGCCTCGCCCTCACGTTGTCAGGCGAGTTCTCGATCCACATGGTCCCGATACTTGCCTCTCAAGCATTGGGAGAGGAGGTGCCAAGCAGGCGGCCAGGAAAGGAGGTGATGGTGGAGAAGGACGAGCGAGCCCTCCAAGCACGGGTTCTGTTCCCCAGTCCGTCTGGCACTCACTACCCAGGCAAGGGGACCGCGCGAGCACCCCCAGCTCGCTAGGCAGGGTCGGGAAGTCCATTCTGTGAGTTGATTCTTTCAGACCCAGTTCCGGAGGGGTTCATGGAACCCGTCATGTCCTACTACACGGGCAAGGATGACCCTCTCCAGCATCTCCAAGGGTTCGAGGACACCGTCTCAATCAGGCAAGTGATGATGCCTTCAAGTGTAAGTTGTTCGTCATTTCGTTCAAAGGGAAGGCAAGGGATTGGATCCACCTGCTTCCCTCAGGAACTATTTACAGCTTCAAGGACTTGCACCGAAGTTTCTTACTGTGTTTCTCCATTTCCAAGAATAGGAAGAAGAGAGCAGAGACTCTCTTCCTGATCAAGCGAGGAGTTGAAGAGTCGTTAGGGAACTACGTGGATCGTTTCCAGGAGGAGATTCTTCTGGTTCAGGATGTGCTCAGACAAACCATGCAACTTGCTCTCACCATCGGGCTGCAGCGGGGGTTATTCTGGATGGAGCTTTGCCCGAGACCCCCCTCTGACTTTTGAGGAATTGATTGATCGAGCGGGAGGGAGATCGAGTGCGAGGCTACGACCTGTGCATTCGTGACGAAGTTGGCCAAGTTAAGAGGAAGTGAGACGAAGGTGCCAAGAGGAACCCGACAGCCTGAGGTGAGGAGGGATGAGCCGATCAGGTAAGGATTCAAGCCCCCCCCCCCCCCCCCCCCCACCCCCGGGTGGGGGGGGGGGGGGGAGCCGGGGTTGAGGTTTTAGCTGTCGATCTGGAGGTCGCTGGGAGGACGTCCTCAGGGTTTGTGAAGAGAGATTTCCCATGGCGTAGGGCCCTTCCGGGGGGGATTTTCAGGTAGGGCAAGGACGGTTCAAATCTCCAGGATGGCAACCGGGTCCGAGGTCATTTCAACCCCCACCCAGCAAGCTATGACGATCGACCGAGGAGGAAGAAAATGAAGAAGGAATCGCCCAGGAGTGGCAGGGAGAGGAAGGATAGCGTTGCTATACTATGACTTTTATCAGGAGGAAGGTCACGCGACAACCACTTGCCCAGAGTTTTTGGAAGTTATTGAAGGGAGAAGGGCCTTGGTGGGGTAGCAACCACAACATCGTCATTATTAAAGATTGGGAGGAGGAGCAAAGATGGAAGACCGATATGAATACCGGGTGGACGTAGGACCCCGAGGCGGGATCATTGTTATCCATGAGGGGGATCGAGGCCACCCACAAGGGAAGACTTCATGCCATTTACCGTCAGAGTGTCGCTTCGACCTCCCAAACCCCACCCCAGAGAAGACCACCTTCTCTGCGAAGGACATGCTCGATCACGAAGACCCATTTTGCGAGGGCTGGTAATTCAGACGACCATCGAGAACTTTATGTTTTCTAGAATCCTTGTGGATGACGGGAGTTCTGTGTACATGATTTTCAAGAAGGCCTTCAATGAGATGAAGGTAGAGGAAAATTGGGTGCTTGCCTCAGATGGCCCTCTCTTCGAATATTCTGGGGAGAGGAAGGAAGCGAAGGGAGGAGCAAAACTCCTCATTACTCTGGGGGGGGACATCATAGAATTGTCGATTTGTCATCGTGGACGAACCGAGCAGTTACAAAGCCATCTTTGGGTGGCCCTTCATCAATGCCTTCCCGCGCGTGTTTTCCTTCTACCCAAGGTTGTTAGGATCGAGATCCTAGGTAGGGTCGTTTTCTGGTTGGATCGGATCGCGGGATCGGATTGAGGGTCGTAAGATTCTACAAAAATCATAAATTAAGACTTAAAATATGAAAATGAAATTTGTATAATCAATAACACACAATGAACACATAAAAACTCTAAAACTAATAAACATTTGAGTACTTATATCAAAAATAAGCTAATGAATAATTAAATCCAAAAATGACATCGTTCTAAGTTCTAACTTTAAATTTTATCAACTCTATAATGAAACAAAAGACAATAGATTGACCTTGTAAAATTTAAGTAAATCAGTATAGCAACATAACGTTTTATCGTAAAATTCAAGTATCGGAGGTAAATGATGCTGTAAAGAAGATGAAAAATAGAAAGGCGGTTTGGACAGACGATATACTCATCAAAGTATGAAAATGTTTAGAGAATGAAAAAGATTTGTGAATTACATATTTTTTTAATAAAATATTGAAGTCAAAGAGCATAGCATAACAGTGTAGAGAAAATATCTTGCTACTTTTATATAAGAACAAATGAGATATACAAAATTGTGTTAATTATAGAGGAATTAAATTGATGTGTCATGTCATGAAATGATGAGAACGAGTAATAAAAAGAAGAATAAGACGGGAGAGAAACATCTTGGAGAATTAATTTGGACTCATTCCATGGCGGTCGACCATGGAAGCTATACATCTCTTGAGGAGACTCATTGACAACTATCGAGAAAGAAAATATGATTTGCATATGCTATTTATCAACCTTTAGAAGGCTTGTGATTGAGTTCCAAGAGAGATGTTATGGAGAGTCTTAGAAAAAAAAGTGTAAATGTATTATACATAGACATAATCAAAGATATGTATACAAATTCCATGACAAGGATGAGTACATTTGGAGGATTAACATAGGAATTCCCTATCAATGTTGGCTTACATCAAGCTGCAGCTTTAAACCCTTAATTCTTTACCCTTATCTTAGATGAGCTCACCAGACATATCCAACAAGCAATACCTTGGTCTTTATTATTTGTGGATGATATTGTTTTTGTTGATGACACACGTGAGAGTGTAAATGCAAAACTTGAATCTTGGCGAGACATTTTAGAAAAGAAGTGTTTTAGGTTGAGCACGACAAAGACGGGGTATATGGAGCTTAAATTTAGCAGTGCAAGAAGGACAGATGACTTCATTTTTAAGTTTGGTGATCAAGATATTTCCCGTTGTGAATGTTTTAAATATCTTGGATCAATAGTTCAAAACGACGGAGGTATTGATAAAGATGTGACACAGAATCCAAGCGGGTTGGTTGAAGTGGAGAAGCGCGTCAGGGATCTTGTGTGATCGTAAAGTACCATTAAAACTTAAGGGCAAGTTCTACCGTACTTAACCAGCCAATGTTGTTGATGTCGTCCGACATGTTGGCCGATATAAAGGTTTTGGTTAGAAAACGTCACGACAACGACATTTTAAGCAAAAATATCATTTTTAAAAATATCCCCCTATATATCGGCCTTACCCGATATATTGAGCGATGTCTCGCGTCCAATATATTATGAGTGTATTAAAAAATATATTTTTCATTTCTTTTATGTGTCCGAACAATAATATTTTTTTGTGCTTCATTCAGTTTATCTCTCCAGCCAAGATTCGACGTCTTTCTCGTTTCACTCTCATTTAGTGCTTTTTATGTCATTTATTGTCGTCAACACCTCTTTCTTGTGTAATTTATAAACATACATTATGCATGCAATTGAACATATTTGCAAAAAATGTGTATATATATGAATTAATTTATTTAAATATTAAAATCCTACATTGTAAAGTATTACTAAAACTTAAGGGCAAGTTTACCGTACTGCAATTAGACCTGCTATGCTCTATGGTTCTGAATGTTGGGTAGTCAATTGTGTACATGAGTAAAAAATGATAGTTGTGGAGATGAGAATGCTTAGGTGGATGTGTGGACACACGAGATTGGATAAAATTAGGAATGAAAGTATGATGGATAAGATAGGAGTAACACAATTTCAGAGAAGATGTGAGAAACTCATCTAAGATTGTTGGGCACGTACAAAGGAGACCATTAGAGGTACCTGTTAGGCTTTGTGAGAGTCTAGTCATTATGCATGTTAGACGAGGGAGGGGTAGAACAATAAAGACTTCGAATGAAACTATAAAAAAAGACATGATGTACTTGGACATTAATGAGATTATGACAAGATAGGGCACAATGGCGACAAAGGATCCATATAGCTGACAAAGGCTGGAGTGTTGTTATTAAAATCCTACATTGTGAAATATCTACGATATATCCCCCGCAATCCGACATCTGATATTTCAAATGTAAACCGACATGAACCCGATATCCGACATCTGCAACCTTGGCACCGACAATGCTCTATGGTTCTGAGTGTGGGGCAGTGAATTGTGTACATGAGCAGAAATGGGAGTTGCAGAGATGAGAATTCTTAGGTGGATTTGTGGACGCACGTAACTAGATAGAATTAGGAATTGGTGTGGTTAACCCCCTTTGATTGTTGAGTGACAAGGCGAAGAACATCCCAAAGAAGAAAGAACCTGAAATAGGATGGAGGCATCGAGAGTGCGTGTCCCACGGGACCCCCCAACTGTCATTCCCTCTCAGAGTGATCTCTCAACTTCTCACCATGTGGGATAGGAGTCTCGAGTATGTGAGTCCTTTGTGACCCCCTGAGTACTACTCCTTCGTTCAAGTATCTGCAACTTACGAAGAAATCGAGTATGCACATATGCAAGTATGACTAGGCGAGTATGACTATATGCGAGTATGCAGGTGCAAATATGAGTACGCGACTACGACGTGCGTGACAACTACAGCGAGCCTCTTCAAAAGTCGCGTCAATCAAGGTAGCGGCCACTCAAACGGGTTTCGAGCCTGTGAGGCTAGCGAGGACTCAAAACGTTCGATCCTTTGAGCATAACGAGCACTCAGCACGTTCAAGCCTATGAGCCTAGCGAACATCATATACAGACGAGTATAGAAAGTGCAGACGAGCAAAAAATCTCCTTTCTTTTAAAAATAGACGAGCATTGCATTTAAAAAGTCGTAATGCCTCTCACTACTTCTGCAAAAGAGTAAATTCATCCAGCAGAAGTATCGGCCCCCAAACCAAAGGGGGTGTAATTCTCGTTATCAGGGTCCTCAGGCTTTTCGACAAATGAGGTCGGGGCACTTTCAACCGCAATATAGAAAAAATGGTCAACCTCCATTGTTGTTAGGAGTCTCCCCAGAGCAGTGGGGAAGTGATGTGCAGGAGTACACCGATATCGGGGTGCCGATAGAAGTTCTGGATATTCTTCAGCAGTAGCCCGACATCCGACCTCCGAGGCCCATGAAAGTAGGACTCGGGAGTAGGAACCCATACCTCAACTCAAGTTCCACCGCAACGTGGGGCATGACACGAAAAATTGTCAGGTTCTTCGTAGCCTGGTGGAGAAGCTGCTGAAGGAAGGAAGGTTAGTATATCTGCTGGCAGAAAGGCGGTCGGAGAAGGCCGGAGAAGTCCTCCCATCCTGGAAAGGGAAAGAGAAAATGGGAGAGGGGCCAAGTGCCTCAAGGTGCATCCTCGTTGAGCAAGGAAGTATGGAAGGAGAGTGTGTGGAAGTATGGAAGGAGAGTGTGGAAGGAGAATGTGTGGAAGTTGAAGGAGTTGACATGTTATGAAGCATCAATTGCATTCACCGTGGGGCCGGAGTAGTCCTCTCGTAAAGGAAGCACGAGGCACTTACAAGGAAGGTAAGTAGCTTCGGCATCGCTGGCTCCGCCTCCTCGCGGCGCGGTGACGTTTAAAGAAGAAGACCTGCCTCAATTTATCAACCCCTTCCATGACTCGGTCGTCATTAAAGCCATCTTGGGAGAATATGCAGTCGCCAGAATCCTAGTAGACACAGGAAGCTCTGTCAATGTCCTGTTCAAACCTGCCTACGAGATATTATAAAAGAATGAGTCATTGAGAGCCCGTGACGACCCACTCTATGGTTTCTCGGGAGAAAGGAGGGAAGTAGAAGGTATCGTGGATCTGGAGGTCATCCTATGTGGAATAGCTAGGCGGGAGTCCTTCCTGCTCATCGACGCTCCAAGCAGTTACAATGCGATTTTTGGGAGGCCTCTCCTAGATGACTTTCAGGCTATCGCGTCAACCTTTCACCAGGTTCTGAAGTTCCCGCTGGGGGAAAAACAGTTCAGGGTCAAGAGTTATCCAAAGACTGCCCAGGAATGTTACATACGATCAATAAACTCAACAGAGGAGTATGTGCCACCCCAAGTTGGAGAAGCCCGATCTCCGGGAGTGGTAAATGAATATGTTCCACTTCCTCTTAGAGGTACGCAAACTACAAGCCTAGTGGAAGAATATGTCCCGATGGCAGTCAAAAGGGCTTGGTTTGCTGGCGCAGTGGAGGAATACATCCCACTCTCGGTGGGGAACAACCACCAGAGCAACCCGCTCGCTTAACAAGTACAAATGGCCTGACTTATGTGGTTTGATGTTCTCTTCCAACTCCTAATTATCACTAACCTATGAGTTTTGCATGTTTTTTCTTAACAGAAGATCTAACATCTTCTCTTTAAAAAAGTTTCAGGTCATGCGAGATACACACTCCCGAAATATCTGGCATTCAAAACAAATTAAAACAAATCCGGGATTAACACCTGTGTACAGTTACCGGTGCCTGCTAGTACCCCTTCGGACGTATCCGGATGTCGTTGAACCTCGGTCCTTAGGCCTCCGACCCTCCTGCGGGTGTGACTTACTTCCCCCACCATAAGACCACGATGATTGCCCGCGTGAGATACTCTCGAGCGACATATGTGGCAGGTCTGGATGTGTTTACCAGCCGCGCATTGATCGAGGCGTTGTCGGTGTTATTGTTTTCCCTTCGAGAACGAGCTCCGAGCCACAGGCGCTTATTCCCCACCAACGTTCTTCAACATTGCGCGCGGACGAGATCCCTGTGGATGCCTTGGGTCCGGTTGGAATCGTTAACCTCTGGCAAGTGGACCCCATGGAGTAGCGGACAACTCCTCCAAAGGAGCATAAATAGTCCTTTTCGTTTCTCGAGGCAAGTGCCCGACCAACGAGTCGTGACGCTTTGCCAAGATCTGTCCGGCAAGTGCTCGCTCGACGACTCGCATCAATTCGCCAAGATCCGCTCGGTCGACAATGCGCAACACCTCAATAATTGTTCAGAATAACGGTTCAGGCGGACACTCGGTCTGAGGTCGCCTCGGTTTTCCTCCCTACCTAATAGGACACTCAATGTAAGGTCGTCTTGGTTTTTCTCTCTATCTAAATAGACGGACACTCAGTCTGAGGTCGCTGGGTTTTTTTTTTCTTATCTAAATAGACGGACACTCGATATGAGGTGGCCTGAGTTTTCTTCCTATCTAAATAGGCGGACACTCGGCTTGAGATAGCCCAGGTCTTTCCCTAATAAGCAAGCGCGCAGACTATGGTTGTCTACTACTCTCATTCATAAACACAACATACTGCAAACGAAATCGAAATTACAACCAAAATCAAGTAAGTCCTTTTACACAGTTAATAAATTTATAACATTCAGGAACAGTGGAAATGACCAAGAAAAATCTGGAAAAAGAAAAACTTTGGAATGGTAGGCGCGGTTAATATTACGGCGAGCCTTCTTCTGAGCTCGGAGGTGTGATAGGTGTTGCTTCCGGGTCACCCACAAAAAGGGTCAAACATCTGTGAACGCGAGCTTCAACGCATCATTCTCCTTCAAGAGGCGGCCACCCCGCGCTTGGCAGCTCGGGCCCGCTCTTGGTGGAGACCTGTCTCGTCTGCCGCTCTGTTTTCCTGCAATAGCAAGAGGCCGCAGAAGAGTTACTTCTCCGCATAGGTAAAAGGGGGGAAGGTCGGGGTTATGATTGGATCTTACTTTTAATCTCTCTCGCAGGCGGGCATTTGCGACCAGTGCATCGTCAAGGAGGCTCCAAGTTGCACTGTTACAGGAAAGAGCTCGCAAGTTCGCCGCCCCGGCTCTTGCGGACAAGTCCGCCGCAGGGATCATCTCTATCTCCACGAGATCAATCGGGCCGCAGATCGCCTTGGCATCCTCCAATGCATGACGGTGAACCCGTGCGGTCTCTCTCCAGGAGGGCAGTTTTTTTGGGATATTCAAGCACTCAGGTCCCCTGATGATCGCCGGCACAATCGACTCAAGGTGCGGACTCTGCTCTGGAGGCGGGACGATGGATGTTCTAGCGTCCATTGTTGGCCGAACATGTTCCTCGGCAACCGGCTTCTTGCCCACGGACAGAGTTCGCAGTGTGGAGCCCGACACCATCAAGACAACTGCAAATCACAAAAAATCTCAGTGCAGGTACACAAAAAATACTTAATATGCTTTTCGAAGAGACTTACACTTCTTGACAAGGGCGTCCACCGCTTCCTTTACCCGGCGAACATAAAACCGTGTCCAAATACGCACTTTCCAAATAGTGAACGATCCGCCGGCCAACCTCGGACAAAGCTGGGGGATAGAAGACCTCTTCCATGTGAAGGGCAGGAAGGGTGTTGATGTTGCCCAAATTATCTTTGAAGAATGCGAACCGAGATCGCCAGCCCACCGGAGCGCCCACCGCATTCACGATGCGCATCTTGTTAGACCAAAATTGCAGATGCCACACTTTAAGGCCCGCTTCTCGAAGAGCAATCGAAATACCTCCAAAGAGAAGGTTATCCTCTCCAAACTCAGGTACGTCACAAAAGACATTATGGTCGCAACAGAGTTGAGTTGGCAAAATCTCGTAGCTCAGAATCTCCGCGACCTCTGGGAAAACGGTAAAAGAGCAGCTTGCTCCAAAGTGATCAAGGGGGCGGCTAGTTCGTCGTCGTACACTGAGATCACCTTCTCCTCTTTATTCAGAGGACGCGCGGATAGAGTCCCCCCAGCGGATACTTCGATAGGAAGATCGCCAAGTCCACACGGTTTAGTGTGGGGTGTGGCGGTTCATCGCTAAGAAAAATAGCCATGCGCCGAAATTTGGGCGGGGGAGGAACTCGCGCCTTTTTTAAAAGGGGTATTAAGGTAAACAAAAAGTGGTGGGGCTCTCTATTTATGGCCTCAACACAAAGATAGAAGCGACACCAAAAGGCGCCCTTTCGCGAGTGGTCCTGCGCGCTCAATTTCCTAGCGAGCTCCCGGTCGCACGGCCAGCTACCATCCGACGGTAGATCGTGGGCAATATAAATAATGGAATGGACGGCGATGAAGCCAAATATATTAAAAATTACTAGTATTTCTGTCGCAATTACATTTCATGAAAAATAAAGGCCGCGCGACCTCAGCTATCTGCCGGGACGACCAAGCTCCGCCTTCAATTTGGCGAACTCCATCTCCAACCTGGTGAACCGTGCTTTGTTCTGTGCCAAGACGTCCCACATGGTACGCAAGATCTTCGTCAGCACCTCCCCTTCGCAAACAGACTGCAGGTAAGAAAAAAATTATTCTTCTTTCGCATACAATTTTGACACACTTTGCAAGGATATACCTCTAGCCGGAAGCAACAGTCCTTCGATTCTCGTGTCCTCATCCCCAAAGACATCGATCAAGGTGGCCGCGAGCACTGTCGGACTTACCACGCGGCCGCGGCCCTTGGGGGACTGAAGGCTTGGAAGTCAATTTTGGGCGGGACTGATGACCGCACGGGGCCGAAGACGGGGAGCTTGACCGTCTCAGGGTGTATGCGCTTAAGGTAGGCCTACTGCATTAACTCTTCATGCATGTGAGCGGCCTATAGCTGTGCGCGGGTCCGCGGCTGCTCACTGGGATTTGCCCTACCACCGGAGGAATGATGACTGATTTTCGGCCGCTTCGCTGAAACCCAAGGGCATCCGCGAACTTGGCCTGCATGGACGACGGCTCGCCTCCAGGTAGGCTCTTTGGTACCTTTTTGTCCAGTGCAGGTACCCACGCGGCCTCTTCCTCTAACTATGCCATCCGGAACAGAGCCTTTACCGCGACCTCCCTCCGACTTTTCTCGCTCTCCTCAAAAGTCATATGGGAAATAATATCCTCGGAAGCATCAAACCCCAAGACTCCCACTGAATCACCGGCAACCGGCGTGTTCTTGGCAGTGGTCGCACTTACGGACATCCGTAGGAGAGACGGCGCTTTTGTCAACACCTCCTCCCTAGCGGAATTGCGGATAATAGGCCCTTTCACTGGGTCAATCGTCGCTCGGAGAGTCCCTTCGGCCGTGGTCCGCTTTCTGACAAGGCGGGCCCTCTTGACACCACTTTTCGCAAATGTTCCAGCAGACCTATTCCGATTGACGGATTCTCGGCAAGAGGTCGCAACGAAGGAGCTCTGGCTATCTCGCTGGCCCTCGACATAAGTTTTTCCAGAACATCCTGGTTCATGTCGGTCATTTTCACCAGAGGAAGTTAGCAAGGTCCAAATTGGCTTGAAAAAGATGAAGAGGTGGGTCAGCCTGCCCTACTTATAGGTCTGCACTGTAGTCGTTGATCACATTCTTTGCGGTTACTAATCTATTTTTCTGGATCCCACGCGGTCTGCCAAAAATGTGCAGGGAAAATGTTAACTCAAATCCTGCGACGATGGAGGAGAGCATTTTACAAAAGCAGAAGCATAGATTACTTGCCAAGCAACTATTCTCGGTGTTCGCCGACCTCTCGGGCGTACACTCCAGAGTACTCACGGGCACCCCCTGGGGGCGTGACTACGATCGGCGTGGAGAGTCGGCAGGTGACCTTCAGGCGTCTTCTCATAGCACTGTTCGGGAGCCCCGGTCTGGAGTACGCGCGGACACTACAGCAAAACCCGCCAGACTCCTCTTTTTCGATCCAGCTCTGGCAGCGCTGCACGGTTTCGTGCGGTCTCTTCTTTTAATCCCCGCCGCCTTACTCTTCATGTACCTCGGTCGGCTGCGCATTTAATGTCACGATTTACATGGCATTAAAAGCTCGTAGGTTTGTGAACCGTCCACCCAACCTACTCACAAGTATAAAAGAGAGACCATCCTACTCTTCCGGACACTCCTGTAATCCACTTTTTCAATTAATAAAGAGGTCTGTCGCAAGAAAGTCATTCGCCACGACAGGTCAAATTTGTTGTTTGTCGTTTCCAGCGACACTTTCTTTTCAGTCCACAGGCTCAGTAACCGATCGCTTGTGAACCACACTTTTCTCTGCCAACCACCCATATCCAGGGATAGCGCACAGAGAGTTGGTGACATTTTTGGCTCCAACATCAGTTTCCAGAGGAGTGTAGAAAAGCCTTATATTAGCCCAATATAAAGGCCTATTTTTTGGGCCCATTAAGAAATTCCTCTCATGTATAGATTAGTCTCGCGCCTTGATTTGGAGCTAAATATCACTCGTCACACATATATATCTTATATATTATAAATCAATATGCATATTTGGAGCACACCAAACTTTTGATTTGGACCATTGGATCAAATCTAATCACTCATCCATGAGAGATAAAGAGAGAGAAAAAAGAGGAGAAAGGGGGAAACTAATTATTATTAAAAAATAAAGAAATAGAGGGGGAGAGAGGGGGCGACAGAAGAATGGGGGAGAGATAGATAGAGAAAGAAAAAGAGGGGGGGGGGAGAAAAAGGGGGGAGATAAATTAATTTTTTTAGGCAAGAATGTGCAATATTTTATAAAATAAAAATAAAAATATTCATTCATATCTTTTACCGACATTTTAAGTATTCATATATATTTGCTTTGAATAAAAGTAAGGGTGTAGGCGCAACCCGCTCATAGGCATGCGCAGCCCCCTCGAATGTGGACGCGACCCTCAAAGAGTCAGCGAGCACGGGTGAAGTCCGTACGAAGGAGGGCGAAGCCCGTCTAGATGCGGCGAAGCCCGTCTGGATGTGGCCGAAGGCCTCCCGAGAGCATCAAGCCTGAGCATAGCCCGTGCGAAGATGCTCGTGTGTATACACATATCTATATATATACATATATATCTATATATATGTATGTATATATATGGGGTTGCCTGAATAACGCGGAACCCATTTTTAGGAAAAAAATGTGGAACACGTGGCTTTTGAAATTAAGCCTACTTTCATGTCTTTTTAGTAAAAGTGTTCAACATGAAAGTTGTCATATTGAACACTTTGATTTGAAGCTATTTAGGCCCCCAATTTGGGCCCCGAAAAAAGTCACGCCGAACATATGTACGGACGTCCAGGTTCGACGTGACATTTTTCGGGGCCCGAATCGGGGTCCTAAACGGCTTCAAATCAAAAAGTGATCAACATGAAAGTTGTAGATCCCGTCGAGATCTACAACTTTCATGTTGAACACTTTTCCTAAAAAATGCATGAAAGCAGGTCTATTCTCAAAAGACGTGCGCGGAACCCGTTTTTTTACTAAAAACGGATTCCGCATTTTTACATTAAATCGTGTGTGTGTGGGTGGGGTGGGTGGGTGGGGGGAGGGTGTCGGTGTGTGCGCGCGCGCGCACGCGCGCGCGAGTGACAGGCACGGGTCTCCGGCCCTATGTGAGTGCAATGACTTGGGGAGCGATATTTGTCGTGCCGGGTGACATTTGTCGTGGGGAAGATATTTGTCGTCGGAGCGACATTTGTGGGAGGTAAACATTTGTGTGTGTGTGTGTGCGCGCGCACGAGTGACAGGCACGGGCCTCCGACCCTATGTGAGTGCAATGACTTGGGGAGCAACAATTGTCGTGGGGGGGGGGGGGGCGACATTTGTCGTGGGAGCGACATTTGTGGTGAGGTAAACATTTGTGTGTGTGCGCGCGCGCATGTGACAGGCCGGGCCTCCGGCCCTATGTGAGTGCAATGACTTGGGGAGCGACATTTGTCCTGGGGGCGACATTTGTCGTGGGGGAGACATTTGTCGTCGGAGCGACATTTGTGGTGAGGTATACATTTGTCGTGGGGGCCGACCTTTGTCGTGCGGGGTGACCTTTGTCGTGGGAGGCGACATTTGTCGTGGGGGCGACATTTGTCTTGCAGGGCAACATTTATCATGAGGGCGACATTTATCGTGAGCGTAGACTTTTGTCGTGGGGAGCGACATTTGTCGTAGTGGCGTTATTTATCGTGGGTGTATGCTTTTGTCGCGGAGGACGACATTTGTCGTTGGGGCAACATTTGTCGTGAGCGCGACATTTGTCTTGGAGAGCAACATTTATCATTGCAGATAACATTTATCGTGGGGGTAACATTTGTCGTGGGCTGCGACATTTGTCGTGGGGTGCGACATTTGCCGTGGATGGCAACATTTGTCGTGAGGGGGTGACATTTGTCGTGGGAGGGGGTCATTTATCGTGGGAACGTCATTGTTGCGGCTTTCTATCAGTCGACTTCCGTTTCACTCTTGAATAAAAATCACGGCAAAAGTATAAATTTGGTAATTTAATAATTGAAATCTTGAAAATAATTACTATGAACATCCATTCTTAGCAATATGTTTACCTAGGGAATTTCTTAGCCATCCATGCTATTTCATGTTTTACCATAAAAATTCCTACAAACATTGAGGACAGTGAACACGGGACATAATATTTCTGATAACGCTGCGTTAAGATTTTCAGAAAATGATTCAATATTTAAGATAATTGTAAACATAGGATGAAAATTGTGCTTACCACTGCCACAATATATCATAAATTCCTACATACATTGAAGAACTCACTTGGCATTGTGGCAAGTCTTTTTGAGCTCAACCCTATAGAATCATAAAGTCTTATACTTCATCTTTACCAACCGTTGGTTTCCTGAAAAAGAAGTCAGAATACCTTTATATACACAAACTATCTTCAAGGCTTAAGAAAGGTTATAAAATAACAAATTCTCCTTTTTCAATTATCAGCTTCCATTGAATTTACAGATTCCCTAAAAATAGAATTAGAAAAGAGAAAGTAATATAACAGTTACTGCAGAGAAGTATGGTGTTACCTTATCTTACTGTGAAGAAACTGATCATTCAGGGATCTCTTGCACGTGCTGAAACTACTGCAGTCTTGATGCAAAGTTTATGTTATGCATGCTGCCCTCATCATTATTATCGCGCTCTGTTACCCGCTCATGTTATCGCACAAAATTCCATCATTAACATACAAAATCTTAGAATGGAACCATAAACATCAACCCACCATACAATTGTTGTAATTGAATATTGACAAAAGCAAGTAAGAAATCAAAAGAACCACTGAATACTTTATAATATAAGTCATAATATAAAGAGGAAGCATTTAAACTAAATACATGAGTGTAAGGATTTGGAGCTGGATATACCTAAAGGAAAAGGTATTGGAGAATGAACCGGACCCCTGAAATAAATTAGCTACAGATTAATTAATCTCCCTTGGCGATACTCTGTGTTCCCACAATCAACTTCTATAAATATCAAGCAGTGTATCAATTAACCTAAGCATGAATGAATTTCTTATTATGAATAAAGAATGTCTCCTCCTGTTTTGTCGATCTCTCCATTCTTTCCTCCATTTCTCTTTTTCCTGCATTGAAAAAACCAGGTAGAATGAAATTTGTTGACTTACAAAAAGAACCTGGGGATGGACGCTAAAGACATGAGTGTTGAATCCAAATGAACCAAATTCTATTAAAATTAACAATTGAAAGAGTACCTAAAGGCGGTGTGGAGTTATGAAAGTAAATGGGAAGTGTACTTGAGATGTTCCCTTTACTGCTATCCTGAGAGAAAGAGGCATACAAATAATAAATATACTTGGACTAATAAAAAGGTCATTGTTGCAAAAGTTCAATGGAAAAAGTAAATTTATAGTTTATGAGATATTATTAATAAGTGATTAAAGCTTTCAACTTAAACTGCAACTTTCAGGTTGTGATTTCAGCGACAAACTGTGATCCTTGCCTGATTTAGCAAAATAACATGATTTTTGCAAAACGTATTGCATTAATCTACATCAACTCAATGATCTTAAGTATCTAAAGAAACAAATTAGCTCACAATCAGACAAAAAATCAAATTAAGTAAATAAAAATACAATTCATGAACACACTAACAATCCTTTAAAATACTCAAACGTATTGCATTAATCAATTGATGTATTTTGGGTATCATCTTGATCGATCATAGTTGTTAGAAAAAAAATATGTAAAGGCCCATATAATGCCCCATCATAGGTCTTCTTCCTCTTTATGTAATAGCCCCACATCTTGAAAAAGGAACTCTTCTATCTCTTCTCTCCATATATATATAATGCACAAGAAGGATATACAAAGTTTTACAGTTTTTTCTCAATTGTTTGTGCACTTTTCTACATGGTATCAGAGCCACTTGATCCCTCTGGGCTATCTCTGTTTTTCTAACCGCACCCCCCCCCCCTCTGCGGTCTCCTGTCTAACCGCAACCCTCCTGCGGGCTCTTTCTCTCCAGACTTTGGCGGACAGACCCTTTTTGTCCGCAGGGTACTCGGCGAGTTGTCCGCGCCTCTCCTCTTGATTTTATAGACTTCGTTGTTGGGTCCCACCGTACTGCCACCCTGCGGTCTGCTCTGTGTCTGATGCAGTCTGCCCTTTTCGGCCTCATCTTACCTGCTTGTTGCTCTTACTTGATCGCGCAGTCTGCTCTTTGACCGTTGCGGTCTAGTTTTTGTCTGCTGCTCACCATTGCTGGTCGTTGATCCTCTTTGCTCGTTGCGGTCTACTCGTTACCCTCTGCGTTCTACATGTCGTTCGCTACAGTGTGCCCTTGCCGCGTGGTTTGGTGTGTGCTGCTACTAACCACAGTTCTTCTCAGTTTCTTGCCGCTGGATTGTATTCTTCGTGACCTGCGGTCTGCTCTGTGTTCACCTGAAGTCCTCTCTTTGCTCTGCTTGTCGGTTTCTACGTCTTAATCACGGCCCTCTGTTCCTGTCTGCGGCCTCTTCTCAGTCCGCGCTCAGTGCTTGTCATTTAGCCGCACTCTGTGTTGACCGCTTACTCCGGCCGGGCTCTTGCTTTATCTCAGTCTGTCGCGGCCTCTTCTCAGTCCGCTGCTCCGCAGTCTACTGCGGCCTTGTCGGTTAGCCTTCTTCAAGCCGTGACGTCGCGTTATCCGCTCCACTGCGGTCTTGTCTCCTGCTCGTTGCGATCTTGCCTAGCCGTTGTTGGTCTTAGCTCAGTTGTGGTATTTTCTCCTAATCGCTGCACCGAGTTAGCCGCTCTTGGTTACCGGGCTCTCTCTCTCTATCCGCCAGATCTTGCCGCACCTTCTTTCTGCAAGCTCTTGCCGTCTGTGTATTGTCGGTCCGCCAAATTTGTTGTTGCTGCCTATTTGTCCCTGTTCGCGGCGGTCTGTCCCTGTGCTTGCCGCATTGTCCGTTGTGCCTGCTTTATCACTTAGTCTTAGCCGCTTACCCACCTTGTCGGTTAGCCGCTTTGCCTGGTCGTGTGGTCATGGATTTCTCTACTGATTCTTCTCCTCCAGCCCGCTTGGTCCCTGCTCCTGAACTTCGCGACGAGTTGAGAATCACCACCATCTCTCTTATTTGGAAGAACTTTGTTGAGTGGGTGCATTCTGTCTAACAGGTACTTCAGTCAATGGGACTTCTGCATCATTTAACTGAGGATACTACTACACCTACTGATTACTGGTTGCGTGATGATGGTTGTGTTGAGACTTGGTTTCTCAACTTCCTTGATGGTGAACCTTACCGCATGACCATATATCACGAGACGTCCAAGGCGATGTGGGATGAGCTTCATTCCCTGTACTCCGGCAAGGATAGTCTCCAACACATGTACGACATCATCACCGATCTTCAGTCCATTGACTCAGGCAGTGTTGCTGACTTAACCACCTTTGTTGCTCGGTCCAAGAGGCTGGTTGAGTCTTGGATTCAGCATCAGCCCCCGACTACGGATCTAGCTTCCCAGCGCGCTCAGAAGAAAGTTGTTGGTATTGTCATGATTATGGCTCATGTCCCGCCTCATCTTCATAGTATTTGGGCTCAGATCCTCTCATCTGCTACTATTCCCTCATTCTCTGATGTGTGCTCCATGGTTTCACCGACTCCTGATGCTATCGGCCCTCCTTCACCGGCTCTTCTCCAGTAATCTTTTGAACCATTACTTCCTCTCTCCCCCTACTCGTGGGGGACGTACAAGCTCTCAGGGGAGGGATCGAGGTGGCCGGTTGAGGCCTAAGTGTTCTTTTTGTAATAAGGCTGGACACATTGAGGCGACCTGCTACAGCAAACATGGTCTCCCTTCTCGTCTAACTGTTTCTGTTGTTGCCCACAACCCTTCTGCCACCCGTGCTGATCTTGATGAATTCCGCCTCCAGCTACAACAACTTCAAGGGTTGCTCCACAACTCACCTGCCTTCGTTGTCTCTATCTCTCATGAAGGTATCTCTTGTCTCTCCACTAGTCCGCGTGGGATAGTGGATTCACGTGCTACTCACCATATCACCTCCAAGCCACCCTAATACTTGGATTCTCTGCATCCAAAGTTTATCGCCACAGCCAATGGCAACACCGCTCCTGTCTCCGGCTCTGCTGATGTACCTCTCTATCCCTCTATTTCTCTTCACTCGGCTCTCCATGTCTCGGGCTTTCCGTTTAATTTACTTTATGTTAGTCGTCTCACTACCGATTTGGATTGCTCTATCACTTTCATCTCTTCTTCATTTTTGATGCAGGATCGACAGACGCAGAGTATCATTGGTAAAGTACGATTGCACAACGGGCTCTATTTTCTTGATGTCTCTATTACCGTTCTCTCCTCTCTCTCCTTTGTTGATAAACATCTGCGTCTTGGTCATGCTCCTCTTTTGGTTCTCAAGAAGGCTCTTCCTGATGTTCCTCTTCCTGTATTTACCTGTGATTCTTGTATTTTGGGAAAACAACATCGTTCCTCTTTTCCTCCTCATTGTACCCGTAGCTCTGCTCCTTTTATGCTGGTGCATTCTGATGTTTGGGACTCGTACAAAATAACAAGTGTGTCTGGTTATCGTTATTTTATCATTTTTATTGATGATTATTCTCGAATGACATGGTTGTACTTTCTTCGTGATCCCTCTGAGCTTCCTCGTGTGTTCCCGGCTTTCATTCTTAAGACTCGCATACAGTTTTCCGACAAAATCAAAACACTTCAGATGGATAATGCTCAAAAATACAATAGTCATGAGTTTGATATTCTCTGCTCTAAATTTGGGATTATTCATCAAATTTTGTGTGCATATACTCCTCAACCAAACGATGGGGATGAGCGCAAAAATATACATCTTCTTGATGTTGCTCGCTCCTTCATTATTCAAATGCATGTTCCCAAGGCTTATTGACACTTTACAGTTTCGATGACATATTATCTTATTAACTGTCTTCCCTCCTCCGTCCTCAACAACTCCACCCCATTCTGTCTCCTTTTCTCTTCCACACTTTCATTCCCTCTCACATCTCGAATATTTGGTTGTATTTGTTATGTTCATTTACTAGGTCCCTCCACCGACAAGTTCGATCCTCGGGTAGCCAAACATATATTTGTTGGTTATTCTCGTACTCAAAAAAGGTATGTTTGCTACTCTCCCACTACCCACAGTGTGATTGTCTCGGTGGATGTTACCTTTCTGGAAAATCAACCTTTTTTTCATTCTAACGCCACCTCTTCCACCACCATCATTACCAAGACCTGTCATCTCAGTTACGTCTCCTCGACCACCACCACCACCAGTCCTCCTCAACGTAGCTCTGGTTCTCCACAAACCACCTTTTCTTCGTATCTATACTCGTCGACCTCCCAGCTCCGCCGCCCTGCTGCCGTCGGCTTCAACCTCTGCCACTCTGCGACCTGTCGACCCAACCCCTGCCTCCACGGCCTATCCCATGCTGAATTATGATCCTTACATCGCCTGTCCTCGATTCTTCAGGCCTTCGTCATTACCCTAACTCTGTGCAGGAGGCTCTCCAACATCCGGGCTAGCGAGCGGCCATGGACGAAGAAATGACGGCCCTCTGGGCTAATCAAACATAGGATCTAGTTTCTCTTCCTCCTGGACAGACTATTGTTGGCTGTAAATAGGTCTTTGGCATCAACCATGCTCCTGATGGAAAAATTAACCATCTTAAATCCCGGCAGGTGGCTCACGGTTTTACTCAACAACAGGGCCTCGATTATGATGAAACATTCTCTCCAGTGTCCAAGCTCAATACGGTTCGTTTCCTCTCCGTGCCTGTGCATCGCCAATGGCCCTTACATCAACTGGATATCGAGAATGCCTTTTCAAATGACGATCTCCAAGAAACTGTCTACATGCAACAGCCTCCATGGTTTGAGACCACGGAGAGTCCCGAGTTTGTGACCCCAAGAACTTGATTTATGGTCTTAAACAATCTCCTCGGGCATGGTTCGATAAGTTCAGTAAGGTTGTTCGGGAAGTTGGATTTACTCGGAGCTCGACAAATTTCTCTCTGTTCACTCGACATAAAACAACGGAACGGTTCTTCTGTTGGTATATGTCGATGACATCCTAATCATAGGAGATAATTCAAAGGGAATACAAGTGATCAAACAACACTTTAGTTCTGTTTTTCAAACAAAAGATCTGGGAACCTTCGATACTTATTTGGCCTTGAGATCGCAAGGCATCCTAATGGGCTTGTCCTATATCAACGGAAGTACTGTCTCGACCTTCTTCAAAATGTTGACTACTCTAAATGCAAGTCGGTTAATACTCTTATAGATGTCAACCACAACGATAATTTATCTTAGGAAATTTCCAAAAAAAACTGAGTTAAAACTGAGGTAGATTTTGTAATCAATATAACTGCAAACCAACTTTAGTATTTCGGGTATCATATTGATCGATCATAGCAAATCACCACAGCAATAATTATCTATGGAAATTCCCAAAAAAAAGAGTTAAAACCAAGATAGATTTTGCCTGCAAACCCACTATAAACATTTTAAGTGGAAACTGTTATTTGAATGAAAACCGTGAGTGGTGATTTCAGGATTAGTTACAGTGGCGTGTGGAGGGGTAGGTAATCTGATGCGGGACAGGAGTCCACCTGCCCGCCACCCTGGAATCCCACCAGGGGGCCCACCTGGAGTCAGCACCAGACGGCTTTATCAGGCCCGCGGGCCGTCCACCCCAACCCATCCCCGACCCCACAACAGGGCCGGTATGTTGTTGAGGCCGGGGCTCGATCCCCCGACCTGCTTGATAAAAAACTCTCATACGAGTTCTCATCACCAACTGAGCTGCAGATTAGTTGGTGATGAGAACTTGCATGAGAGTTCTTTATTAAGGAGGTCGGGGGATCGAGCACCGGCCTCAACAACCTATCGGCCCTGTTGTGGGGCCGGGGATGGGTTGGGGTGTACGGCCCGCTGGCCTGATAAAGCCGCCTGGTGCTGACTCAAGGTGAGCCCCCTTGTGGGACTCCAGGGTGGAGGCCAGGTGAACT
Source organism: Platanthera guangdongensis (assembly GCA_039583875.1). NCBI lineage: Eukaryota > Viridiplantae > Streptophyta > Magnoliopsida > Asparagales > Orchidaceae > Platanthera > Platanthera guangdongensis. The sequence continues at coordinate 47,468,207 of CM077163.1, read as the reverse complement.
CCTGTCCCGCATCATAATCCACTTAAGATCTTTTTCTCTTTCAATAACCAGGTTCTAGCTGCATATTAAATCAATCAGGGGAAGGTCAGCATAAGCATGACGAGAAGCAAATGGTAAGGTGTTGCTTACTTGGGTGGAGTCGTTGAGGTGGGAATCGAACAGATTAAGGATGTCCTAGCGTATGCAGAGGCGAATGTTGAGGTGAATCCAGAGGCGGATGATGCCCTGGAGAAGGTAAATCACGTAAAATGGAAATGAAGGGGAAGGTCAGCATAAGAAGAGCTAGAAGCAAAGGGAAAGGTGATGCATACCTGGATGGAAGCACTCGTTGAGCGATCGAAGATCAGAGGTTTTATCGGGAAGAGTTTTGGATTTATGGGAGTTGCGGTGGAAGATCGGAGGAAGAAAATGTAGAGGTCCAGCGCCGAAGTTCTTGAAGTCCGGCGCCGAAGCTCTTGAGGTGGTTTGCGATCGATCAGAGCAGTGGGGGTGCGGGATGTGTCGTTATTGCGAAGGAATCAGGAGCCCTAACTGCGGGGCCGCAGGAAATGAGGGAATGCTGGTTTGGTCATGCGGAAATAGGCAAAAATGTCGGCGACGATAGAGGGATGAGAGAGGTCTTTGACAATGGAGTTGCAGGCTTTCATACCGGGAAAGTCGCGGCGGACGGGGAGTTAAAATGGACGGTGAGCTTTGAGGCGTCGTCGGGACGCCGTCGTGGAGTGGTAGACCCTAAGCGCGAGCAACGGGTCTGTCCTTCGGAGCCCTAGCTTGGTGAAAGTAGGAAATCAGGAAAGATTATTAGGCAGACAGGAGGATGAGCAATTTTGATATGAGCAAAATCTAGTATGAAATGAGAAATTACGGGAATAGCCTGTTACTTAAATTTTTTTTAATTATTCTTAGATATTTTTAATTCATAAAGATAAAAGAATAAGGGTATTATGGGCATTATAAAGATTATAAAAGGATGTTTTTCTTTTATAGAATAGTATATATATATATCACTATTTCTACTCATCTCTTTCATCAAATAAAGGTATTGTTTTATGTTGCCTCCATAGAAGTCACTTTTCAGTTCTCCCCATATTAAAATTTTTTGTGGTTCTGAAATTTCTACTTTCACAGAGGCTACACTTTCTTTTTCTCTGAGTTATGATCCACGATTACAAAATTTGGCCCTTTTATATAGAAAATATTTAGGGATACATATGAGGAGAGAACGACCCAAATAAGCCCAAAAAAGGATCCGCAAAATAAGGTGTACTCATCAGTCTTCACCCAACAGATTTGGCGTTGCTTATGTTAATACCCTATAGGCTGTGCTCTAAAAATGAATTGGAAATGAAAATTTATTTGTTGGATTTAGGCTCCGTTTGGCACGGCGGTAGTGATCATGAACGCGATGGTTATAAATTGTCATTCAGGAACACCCTACCTCACTGAAAGAATTTCACCCACATTTCTGTTCAAAACTAATTTTCTATTTTTGGGGGTGGTTGTACCCGTTGTATCCCAAACATACATTCTATGACGTTGGCGTTTTTGTCCAAACTCACCAGAGCAAAAACGCCACGAGGCTCTGTTTGGGGTAACTTATTTTCACCTTTCAAGCGGTTACGACCACATGAAGCAGACCTTAATTAACGTCCGATTCATGCGGTCGTAACCGCTTGACCGGTGAAAATAAGTCCCCCGAAACGGAGCCTAACACTATTCTTGATGATGATTACAATGATTATATTGATCATGACGATGATGATTATGATGATAACAATGAAGATGATGATGACGATGATTTGATATGTAGGGTTGCAGGGCTTTGCTGGTTGATAAAGACAAAAATCCAAAGGTTCGATTTCCGCATTTACTGATCTCACCAATTCTCCATTAAAACACTTTTTTCATCTTCTCATGTTGCAATTTCGCTATTTTGCCATCTGGTTTATGCAGTGGGAACCTTCAAGACTGGATTTAGTAGATGATAAGAGGATTGATGTGTACTTCTCCAAGGTGAATGATGAAGCCTGGGAAGACTTGAAACTTCCTGAAAGATCAGCCGCCGGTGTCGGGCTTGGCTCAAAGCTCTGAAAAACTATTTCAAATTGGCAATATCAGTTACCGTTACCTGATTAATATAGCAAATGAGGAGCAGCTCCTCACCATTTATGCATGTCAATAATGTGAATCGTGTGGTTTCTCTTACTATGAGAAAGTTCTCCCTATTTAGTTTAGTCGTCCTGTCAGTGATGATAGTGTTGACCACTTGTATGAGAGCTTTTTTATTTCAAGTAAAACTCTCATTTATGCTAAAATAATAATAATTATAAGTGTAGTGATTTTCTTGAGTGATCTTATGTCTTATTTTCACTTTGAAAATAATTTGTAAAACTTGAAATGTAGATAGCTTAGTATTAAAATATTGCAGGAATTTACCCCTTTTTGTGTGTTTTACTTGCAAATGATGCAAGTCAACCAACTTGTTGGGAAATGAGAGAGACTGGATCAGAGATTGTGATCTGAGTTTTGGTTTTGATGCCCATGTTTAGATACAGCTGCTTTCCGTCATGTGAGTTGCCTTTCATTTGCCGTTTGTTGTTTCTATCGTCGTCGTCTGTTCGTGTTGTCACGCTGAGCAGTGTTGTCTCGTTGAGCAGTATCTGGTTGTGGCTAGCAACACTTGGTGACACTCGTGGATCTGTCTTGGATCTGGCTTCACTGCTTGGGGCGGTTCAAGCCCATTCGGCTGCATGATTTAAGGACTGCTCGGCCTCCTCTCCTCCCAAGTGCTTTGTCGTGGATCTGACGTTCAGTAGATTTCAATTTTAGAAAGTTCTTGTTGGCTCTCTCAGGTAGTTCATGTTGAAAATTATGTAGCGAAAGTAGGCGGAGCAGAACGTGCGGTCTGGGCAGTCTGAGTCCACGGTCTGGGCGCACTGTTGTTGCGGCCTGGGTAGTCTGCGGCCAGAGTTTTCTTGGCGGATTGGGCGTCTAGTGGAGCGGCTTGGGCGGACTGTCCTTGCGGTCTATAGGAGCAGCCTGGCGGTCTGGTGGTGATGGCCTGTATGGTGTTCTGGAGGTAGCTGTGTGGTTGTTTGGAGTTTGCCATGTTGGGCGGACTTGGATTGGAGTTCGCCTGCTTCGGCGACCTGGCTTGTCGCCAATTTGTTTTGTGGGTTGCTTTTCCGCAGACTGCGCGGACTGATTGTGCATGAAAAAGCCCAAAAAAACTAAAAATCCGGTTGTCGGTTATCAGCTTGAAAAAGATAATTAAAAAGAACACATAAAGGCCAGAGAACATCTTCAAGAAGAAGAAGAACAAACAATCACTATCAAGAGTCTTCTTTCTTCAATTCTACAGGACAACTTCACAAGGACAACAAAACTCTATCTGTCAAAGAAGTCCCTGAACAATCTCTGGTCTGGCAGTTGGCCGTTGGCTTGGCTATTGTGCGAGTTGGAGCTTGCGAGTTTTGTCTTGCTCTGGTAGAGCATTGGTGATCTGTCTTGGGAGCTGGCAGACTGGGGCCTTGTCCGCCGAGCTCGCGTCGGGCTCTTGGTGGTTGTTGGACTTGGTCACACTCTGTGATAAGTCCAGGGTGTCCGCAGAGTCCGTTGTTGACCGGGCGGCCTGCCTGTTGGTCGTGGACTCATGTGGCGGGCTGTGGTGCTGTTCTCGAGCATTGCGGACTGTCGCCATGGCCGCATATAGCGTGCGGACTGATGCAGTATGGGTTGTGGCTGTCCGTGTGCTGTTGTGTGGCGGACTAGTGCTGTGCTTGCGGACTATGCGGGTTGTTGCCTTGTCCGCATAGTGTGTTCGGACTGGCGCGGAGTCTGCCTGATGGTGGACACCGTCTTGGCACCTGGCGGGTTGGTTGAAGTCCGGCTAAGTCTTTGCGGACTCGGCGGACTGGACTTTGCTAGCTGCGAGCTGGGGTGGTGATTATTCATTAGGGTGGTGACCACACTCCTCACCCCGCCTATAAATAGATCCCCCCCCTCGACACGTCTACAGTAACTTAGGGAACAGTAAGTTGAGACTTGGTTAAGTGCTGCGGCCTCGGTTTTCTTGTCCGCGTGGTTTGATCAGAGTTAACTGGTTGCTGTTTACAGGTTGCGCGGCTAGTATTGTGGAGCCAGGAGTTTGGCTTTGACTTCGGTCAGGTTCAGTGAAATTTGCGGTTAAAATCGGCGGTCTCAGCAGGTCGCTTCTGCGGCTTGTCAGTTTTCTCTGCTTCAGCTTTTCCAGGTTCAATAACTTGTCTGCCGGACTCAGCGGTTAGGCGGTCTGTTCTTCAATTTGGCAGCAGCTTGCAGCAATCAGCGAATAACGGTATGTTCGTGCGACCTCGCGGTCTCGACAGACTCTGTGTTCTATTCGTCTTCAAGCAGCAGTTTGGGCGGTCTTGGCGACTTCGGCGGACTGGGCGGTCTTGGTGGTCTCCGATTCTGTCCGCTCGGATTGTTTTTTTTCTAATCTGTTCTGTTTTCCTTGTGTACTGGCGAAATCATGTCTCGCCATGTATACCTCGTCCTGTAAAGAAGATAGTGAATATATGATCTGCTTGCTCCTGTGTTTGCTTCTGGTTGTTTGAGCTTGATTTCCTAGTTTCAGCTTGATCAAGGTGTGATCTTGATAGCTCTGAGAATATTAATTTGACGTCAGACTATCTTGTTGATCATCTTGAGAAAATTTAACATGGTATCAGAGACAGGCTTAGTTGCTTGAGCAGTGATCAACTTATGTTGTGCTCTGTGCTTCTGGAAGCTTAGACCAAGGTGGTTGTAATGGAAGGGAGTTATGCAAGAGGTCTGGGTATTGAACTTTTAACGCCGACTAACTTTAAGAAGTGGAAGTCGTGCATGAAAAGTTATCTTCTAGGCGAGGAGCTATGGGAAGTCATCGGTGGTGACGACAGACAGGAAGTTACAGCTGCGTTTGGGACTGCTGAGCTGGTGAGGGTCTGGAGGAAAACTAATGCAAAGGCGGAGTTTATCCTCAAGAGGGCTGTTTCACCGGAGCTGTTTGATCATATCATTGAATGTGAGTCAGCTACTGATATTTGGACAACCATTGATGAGTTGTTCAACAGGAAGAATGTGGCGTGACTACAGTTCCTGCAGAATGAGTTGGCTAGGAAAACTCAAGGAGACCTGACCATCTCTAAGTTCTTTTTGAAGATGAAGAGTTTGTGTGTTGAGTTATCAGCGCTTGATCTCTGAGGCTAAGATGAAAATGCACATAATCTGTGGCTTGCGGAAGGAGTATGTGGCCTTTATAACCTCTGTTCAAGGCTGGGCAACTCAGCCATTTCTGCTGGAACTTGAGAACCTGCTTGCTTCGCAGGAAAGTTTGGCCAGACAGATGGCTGGAGTCTCTATTTCTGAAGAAGGTAGTGAAGCTCTCTTCACAGGCAAGAAGAAGAAAAGATGGGGAAGGAAGAAGAAAAAGAAGACCGCTGTTGAAAATGAGCTGTCAACCTCTTATCAGTCAGAGAGGAGCGCTGCTCCTAAGAAGGATTGGAAGAAGAATTTGAAGTGCTACAGGTGTCATTAGCCGGGTCACTTCAAGCGTGACTGCAAGGTCAAGCTGCAGACTGGGCATGCTGCAGGCAAGGAGGAAGCTTGCTCTAGTACTGAGGAAGCTGGCTGTGGTGGAGCTTTCATGACAGGCACTTGTGTTCGTGCCTTGTCCGCCATCGACTTTGAAGACGACTGGATCGTGGACTATGGGTGTGGTCATCACCTCACCGGAGACAAGTCGAAGTTCTCGCTGCAAACCAACTCAGGTAACGAAGCTATTATTACTGCTGATAATATTGTTTATGCAGTAGAGAAGGAGGGGTTGTGTCCTTGGGTTGTGATAAGGGGCCACTCACGTTAAGGAGTGTGTATCATGTACCGGACATGAAGAACCTCTTCTCTGTGACCAATGTGGTAGACGCAGGTTATCATGTTCTGTTTGGGCCAACAGAAGTGAAGTTTCTTCGCAACGTATCAGCGTTGAAGGCTGATTTTGCTCATGTTGGGAGGAGAGTAAAGAACTTGTTTGTTCTTGCAACAAACTCTTATGTTGATCGGATGAGGGCAAACGATAGCGCTGTTATTTGGCATGAGAGGCTAGGGCATGTCGGGATGGATAAGCTGAAAGCTATGGCAAACAGGAGCCTTGTGAAAGGCTTGCCTAAGGTTTAACCCTTTGGCGACGGTCACATTTGCGCAGGGTGTCAGTACGGTAAGGCTCGTCGCCTTCCGTTTGATAAGTTACAAACGAGAAGTAAGAGACCATTGGAGTGTATCCATGGTGACTTGATGGGGCCAACTGCTACTGCTAGTCTTGAAGGCAGTAGATACATGCTTGTTTTGATTGATGATTACTCAAGATATACTTGGGTATATTTCTTGAAGGAGAAGTCAGAAACTTTCCATTTGTTTGTGGAGTTCAAGGAGTTGATAGAGGGACGGCTTGGCCTGCGGATCAAGAAGTTTAGATCAGACAACGGTGGTGAGTTTGTCTCCTCCGAATTTTCTAACTTCTGCAGGAAGCATGAGATCCAGAGAGAGCTTACTTGTGCTCATACTCCACAACAAAACAGAGTAGCAGAGCGGAAGATCCGTCATCTAACGGAAACCTGCAAATGCTGACTTCATGCAAAAGATATTCCTAAGTCTTTCTGGGCAGAGGGAATGTCTTGCGCTTCTTATGTCATCAATCGGATGCCTCTTAGTCTGATCAACATGAAGTCTCCCTTCGATATGTTGCTGAAGGAGAAGCCAAGCGTGCAACACCTTCGGGTGTTTGGTTCAACTTGTTATAGGCATATCCCGGATGCTTCAAGGACAAAGCTTGATTCAAAGGTAAGGAAGCTTGTCTTTGTAGGCTATGATGAGCGGAAAAAGGGATGGAAGTGCATGGATTCTGTGACGAAAACGTTTGTTGTATCAAGAGACGTGGTCTTTGATGAACTGACGTCGTATGGAGGAGGCTCGATTAGGCTATTAGAGAGGAAGGTTGATGAAGAGCAGAAGGTGGTTGCTAAAGTTCTTCAAGAGGAGCTTACTGTATCACCAGCAGCTCCTGTTGCTTCAAGCTCTGGGGCATAGGCCTCTGATTCAGGAAGCAGGGGGAGCATTACTCAAAATTTGCCCGAAAATGTAGCTGAGCCTGAAGAAGCAACGGAGGTGGTGAGCAAGGAGCAGACCCTTCGGAGATCAAAGAGTACTATCAAGCCACAAGCTCGATACTGCGAAGGGAATGCAGTGTGCTTTGTCTCCTGCTTCTTTGCAGGCCCTCTGGATAAGCGAGAGCCTGTAAACTTCAATGAGGCCACTGGAGTCAAGGAGTCGGAAGATGCCATGAAAGAGGAGATTACCGCTCTCAAGAAGAATGAAACCTGGGACCTTGTGTCAAGGGTTGATGACATTACTCCAGTGACTTGCAAGTGAGTGTATAAGTTGAAGAAGAAGGCTGATGTGAGCATCAAAAGATACAAGGATCGCCTTGTTGCTCGAGGATTCTCACAACAGTATGGAGAAGACTATAAGGAGACGTTTAGTCTAGTTGCAAAGATGACTTCGGTTTGGGTGGTGATCGCCTTGGCTGCTTGCCAAGGATGGAGGTTGTGGCAGCTTGACGTAAAGAACGCTTTTCTTTACGGGGAGATTGATAAGGACATCTTCATGGATCATCCGCTTGGATTTATCTCCGAAGTTCATCCGCACTACGTCTGCAAACTCAAGAAGGCTCCCTACGAGTTGAAGCAGGCTCCAAGAGCTTGGTATGGGAAGATAACAGAATACCTCCAATTCTGCGGATATCTTGCTTCCAACTCGGATTCAAGCTTGTTCATTAAGAAGAAGGAGGAGCTTCAGGTCTTGGTCCTGCTGTATGTTGATGATATGATCATCACTTAGAATTCAGACGAGGAGGTAGCTAGGCTCAGGGCTGAGCTAGTTATTCACTTTGAGATGAAAGACTTGGGAGAGCTTCATCAATTTCTTGGTCTCGAAGTGGAGAGGAAGGAGAGAGGGATACTCATTTGCCAGAAAGGATATACTGATCGCATTGTGAATCGAGTCAGCATGAAGGAAGGAAAGAGTTGTTATACTCCTCTAGATCATGGGTTGAAGCTTCGACGAGATGACGGAAAGATTCTTCCTGATCCTTTGGTGTTCAGAGCTCTAGTGGGGAGTTTGATCTACCTAACGATTACAATGCCAGACATTGCTTATGCTGTTGGTCGAGTAAGTCAGTTTATGGCAAAGCCAAGGAAGTCTCATCTGATGCGGCAAAGAATATCTTGAAGTATGTCAAGACTACTTCTGATATGGGGCTCCTTTATCGTAGGGACACAGACTTTTCTTTGCTAGGATACACAGATGCTGATTATGGTGGTGACTTGGATGATCGAAGATCAACATCGGGTTATGTTTTCACTTGCAAATCAGATAGCATCTCGTGGTGTAGCAAGAAGCAGGACTCGGTGTCCGTCTCGACTACGGAAGCAGAGTACAAGGCTTCGGCTGCTCGAGAAGACATTTGGCTAAGGAGGCTAGTTGAGGACATCCATGAGGAAGTGCAAGGTCCAACTCTGCTCTGAGGTGACAATGAAAGTTCTCTCAAACTGGTGAACAATCCAGTTTGTCATGCAAGGATGAAGCATATAGAGATCGAGCACCACTTCATAAGAGAGGTGTTGGAGGGATCTCTTATGGTCGGGCATGTTCGGAGTGAAGACAACCTTGCTGACATCTTCACGAAGCCGCTGTCGAAGGGGTTGAAAGATATGGTACCTAAACACCTAGAGGGGGGGGGGGGGTGAATAGGTGACCTAATCCTTTTTAAACTTAAATGACAGCAATCAGTTATATCACAGAATACTAACTATTTTATCACAGCAACCACACAGCATGCACAACAACAATCACAGCACAACACAACATACACAGTGGTTTGTAGTGGTTCCCCAAGATATGGGTACATCCACTTTCCCCCTTCGCCTATCTAGCAGTGTACTAGATTCGGCCAAACTCCTCCACTGTCTCAGAACCCAAATTGGTTCCTACACCTCAGGCCCAAAGCCTTACAACTCAGCTTTATCCCAAAGCCTACACTCAGCCAATCAAGGCCTACACTCAGCCAACCAAGGCCTACACTCAGCCAACAATGCCTACACTCAGAGATCTCAATCTCCTACACTCAGGCTCTCAAGCCCTACCCTCAGCCTTTATAATTATAGACTTACAATTCACTCAGATCCAAAGGATCCTACAAGATAAAAATGTATTACAAATATTAACTCAACAACTCAGAAATAAAATAGGGAAGTTGAGAGTTTCTTGATGAGTTCTTGGAAGAACTCAGCTGGATTCAATCTGACTTAGCTTTCTTCAAAGCTTCTTGAGTAGAACTGAATAAGACTGAATCCTCCTACAGTAGTTCCTTGACCTCTGCCACTTAAGATCCAGAATGAATCTGAATCCTTCTTCTCAGCCTAGTTCCAGAGGCTGATTTCTTGGATGGAGCCCTCTCTCTCCAACTTCTTAGATCTGCACTTGGACTGCAAGATCTTCTTGTGTTGATACTCTATGTACTACTTTATTAACTTGTTCTTCAACAATGTGATCAACCTCAACTACTCGAACAACCACGTTACTGTAAACTGTATGAGCCTATTTATAGGCCTTCTTCATGATAACCGGCTGGTCCGGTTCATAACTGACTTCTGATATCTCTGACAGGTGCTGTAGACCGGCTGGAACGGCAGCTTTCAAGTCATCCAGTCATTTCTTGAAAATCTCTAACTGTCTGAAAGTGTCGAGACTTTCTGTCTTTAAGTGTAGACACTTATAGTCCAAGTGTCGACACATGCTGTGTAAGTGTCGACACAAGTCTACAAGGTGTCGACACAACTCCTTGTATGTCTCGACACAGATTCTTCTTCAGGTGTCGACACTGAAATTGAGTGTCGACACAAGTACTTCATCTTCTATCTGTACTGAATTCTTCTAAGTGTCGACACATCACCTTTGTGTCGACACAACTTCTTGTGTTGAATTTGTCAAGTGTCGACACTACTTCTTGGTGTTGACACATAGTCTTCTATGTTGATACTTGCTGAGTGTCGACACAGCTCCTTGTGTCGACACACCTTCTTTTTGTTGAGACTTCAGCTGAGTGTCGACACATTCCCTTAGTGTCGACACTTGTACTTAGAATAATTTTGTTGATCTTTCTGATCTTTGCTAAGTGTCGATACAGCTCCTTGTGTCGACACTTTCTTCAAGTGTAGAGTCTTTAGCTAAGTGTCGACACATTGTGCTGGGTGTCAACACTTACTTCATATGTTGACTCTTCTGGTTGTGTGTCGACACATTGTGCTGAGTGTCGACACTTACTTCAAGTGCTGACTCTTCTGTTGAGTGTCGACACATTGTTCTGAGTGTCGACACTTTAACTTAGTCTCTGCAGACTTTTGCTGAGTGTCGACACAGCTCCAAGTGTCGACACTTTCTGGTGTAGACACAGCTTCACTGGGTGTCGACACAGCTCCTTGTGTCGACACAGCTTCTCTGCACTTTTCTTCACTGAGTGTCGACACAGCTCCAAGTGTCGACACTTTCTGTCTGGTGTCGACTCTGCATCCCAGGTGTCGACACAATGACTCCAAGTGTCGACACTGCTTGTCTGGGTGTCGACACAAGCCTTCTTAAGTGTCGACACTTTCCCTCTAGGTGTCGACACATGGACTTAGAAACTTTTTGCTTCAGTCCAGTGATTTCTTAACCTGCACAAGTAAACTCAACATACATCAAATACATTATGATGTATATCATTGAGTTGAGTGAGGCTTCTTCAAATCAGGTACATTTAGCCAATGTACCCAACAATCTCCCCCTATTTGGAGAAGTCATAACCCTTAGTCAATGATATACACCATTTATAATTAAAAATTACAAAGTGATGTAAAGCAGGATAAAGTATAGCAGGGTTAACATAACATGTATAAATCACACATGTATACACATACATCAACACAGAACAATTAAGAAATAGACATATTCACAGGACAAACATGAATTATATTGATCATATATTGTTTTAACATTTGTCTTATACATTTCCAATAGTTTACAAAAATGTTTTACATTCAAAAGATTACACAATAATCTTCAAGTAAATTCTTAATCTATTTATGGTCAGGTTCCTTGATAACTATTCCCTTGCCAGCTTGAACTTGAGCTTTGACAGGGGCATCAACAGTTTCAGCATCAGCAGGCTTCTTGCCTTTTAGATCTTTCTTTTTAAGTTCTTCTGCCTTGATCTTCTGCCTCTCAAAATAGTGATATGGCTTAGGAAAGTACTTGCTAGGCTCCACTGCAGTAGGAGGTAGCTTTCCCATCTTTGCCTTCCTTCTATACTGAACTATTATTTCCTGCCTGATCTCATGTTTTCTCCATTCTGCTTCAGAAAACCATTTGTTCCTGTCATGAGTATTGTCCTTGGCAGCTTTCCAGGCAGTTAAAATTATATTCCTAGAGGTAGGGCTCCACTGTTCAAAGTCTGGCCTTTGTTCTGCTTGTTCCCTAAACCTCTTCTTAGACAACCTTGTCTCTTCCTCCTTCTGTAATGCCTCTTGCATGGCTTCAGTAATAGGCTGAACCACTTTATCCAGAATAACATTAGACTTTCCTTTAGTTGGGCTATACATCTGCTGAATGTCAGCTTGCACCATGTCAAAATCTGGTGGAGGATATATCACTTGAGTTATCTCTGGTTGCTCACCTCCAAGATATGCAGTTTGAATCCCAGATTCAGCAACATTGTCATCATCACAGAGTGGAGGATAGCCCAGTGTAGCTCTGATGGAATTTGAAATCCACTTTGCATGGTCAGAGCTAGCTTTGACTAAAACTCTCTCCCCCTTTATGACTTCTCTAGCCATGTGATCTCTGACATCATCCTTCTGAAATCTGATTTGACTATCCAAGTATCTGATGCCATCTTTAAAGAAAGGTTTAAGCTTTTGAAGTTGTTCAGATATGACCTTTTGGGAGGCTTGTATTGCAGTCTTTACAGCAGAAATTTCTTCTTGAAAGGCTTTGTCAAATTCAGCTTTAGCAGCAGTAGAAGATATAGAAGGTTCAGCAGCCTTGTTCTTCAACTCAGTGACTATAGCATTATGGGAGGCAGTCAAATTGTCATTCATTCTTAACTGATTTTCAAGAACATATTCTTGTTTCAATGCTATGTCATCCACTTGTTCTTTGATCTTCTCTTGGTGTGTTGCCAAATACACCACTGCATTTCCACCTTTGTGGAAGCAGTCATTCATCTCCTTCTTGTTAAGGTTCATTTCAAACCTTATAGACTTTATATCTTGGTCCAGATCAAATTGTAATGACTTCTGCCCTTCATCCACATAAGCCTCTATAGCTTTTCTCTGTTCATCCAGTTTTATCTGCATTGCAATCATTAATGCACTATAATCAACAGTGGGAGCTTGTTGAACTATAGGCTGTGGGGCTATAGATTGCAGAGCTTTCTTATAACTCTGACTTCTCCTTTTAAAGACATACAGTTTCTTCTTCTTTGCCCTAGCACTCTCCTCATCTTCAGAGGCAGAAGTGCTGGCTATGTCAACCCTATCCTTAGGGCTTGGAGGTCTGTCAGCTTGCACATCAGGTGCCTTCTCATTTTCTGGCCTTAAAGGCTCTTCCATAACTTGCACTTGCTCCCCCTCAACAGCAGCATGATCTTTTTCAGCAGCATCCTTGTCCATGTCAAAATCTGCTTGATCTAGATTGAGAAATAAATCTTCCATGGTGTATTCAGGGGGTGAAGAAGCTGGAGACATTCTTTGCTCTTCAACTACTGGATCAGGAATCTCTTCTTGTACAGCAGATGTGTCTTCTATAACAACATCTGGAGCTTGACTAGGCAGCTGAGTATGCTGATTAACATCAGACAGATCAGCATCTTCTATAATAAAATCTAAGGAGTGGAGTTCAGTGAGTACCTCTTGTATGATGGTGGTGGCTTGCTCACTGGCCAGTGTAGAGGGTTCTTCTACAACTGGAGGCTCCCCCTGGCTGTGATCCTTGTGGATGGGGCTAGCTTCAGGCAGCTCCCCCTGGATCTCAGCAATATCTTGAGCAGCAGGAGATTTCACCGCAGGCTCTTCCTCATGCTCATCTGGAGTGAAGACGACATGTTCTTCACTCCCAGAACTGCTAGTGGACACTTGTTCCGCAGGAGCTGTTTTCCTTTTCTTCTTTGGAGGAGTGTCTTTCTCAGTAACTATCTTCTCTGGGGTTGGCATTTCCTTGGACAACACCCTGTCCCATCTTGAAAAGATCCTTAGATCCATTTTCCTCATGTGGTTTATCTTGCTTCCTGCAGCAGTACTCATTACCTCTGGTATCACACCAGCTAGGTATAGACTAATGATTCTGCCCAGATTGGGCTTCTTCAAGCTCTCCTTAATCTTCTCATAAACCACTATAGACCAGTCTGTTTTCAGAGTGAAGATTATCCTTGTCATGATTCCAAACATATAGGCAGACACTCTGTCATGCCCTCCAGGCTTACTGAGTAAGACCTTTCCAACAATCTCAGACATGAATTTTCCTTGATTATTCATGCCTTTTCTGTTGAAAACAGAACCTATCTTCATCTTTGGATCAAGTCCACACTAGGTAAGAGCTTCCCTGATCTTTGAAGCAGTCACCTCTTCTTCATCTTGAGTTCTTGGCAATTGAAGAATCTTCCTCAGACTTTTTGGGGTTACCTTAACCTTTTCTCCATAAACTCTGGATTTGATTTTGTATCCAGATTCATCTACTGCAGCTCCATTAAAGAATTCAAGCACCTTCTTCTTCCATATCTTAGTTGGTTCTGAAACTAAGTACTCTAACCAGAATCGACGACTAGGGTTACTACAGCCTTGATTTCTTGATCAGCATCGTCGAAGGCGCCGCGCACTAGCTCATATCCTTCGTTAACGTTCTCCTCAAGCTTAGGTGCCATTAGAGTTTGTAGAATTTGTCTTTAGAAAAGAGAGGTGTCGACACAGTAGTTTTGGTATCGAAACTTTGAAAGCGTGTCGACAAACAAAGACAGAACCCTATTTATACCTTTCTGATTTTGAAGATGAACAGGTGAGACAGCTAACTTAAAATGTGTCGACACTGGCAATAAGTGTCGACACTGACTTATAATGTCTCGACACATATATGTCGACACAAGTTTAGTCAACAGATTTTATGTGTCGACACTTGGTTATGTGTCGACACAACATAACTCGACACATTGTCGAGACTTTACTTAGAAAATTCTGAGTAAAACATAAGTGTCGACACCATATTGGATGTGTCGACACATACTTGTCATGTGTCGACACTAACATTCTGAAGTGTCGACACCAACATCCTGGATGTGTCGACACCTTTTTCCTGAAGTGTCGACACCACTATTCTGTGTCGACATAGACTTGTCTATGTGTCGACACTTTTTTACTTAGCCAATTTTAATTCTGTAAACTTACTCTAAGTTTAATATTCCTAGTTCAATTTTGAATCTATTGAACTTAGCTTCTTCTAGAGGCTTAGTAAACATATCAGCTATTTGATTATCAGTTTTAACATATTCAAGTAAAATATCTTCTCTTTCTACATGCTCCCTAAGAAAATGATATTTAATTTCAATATGTTTAGTTCTACTATGTGATACAGGGTTATTAGCTATTGAAATAGCACTTGTAGAATCACAGAAAAGTGGAGTTCTACTTACCTGAAATTCATAGTCCTCTAGCTGATGTTGTATCCACAGAAGTTGAGCACAACAACTTCCTGCAGCCACATACTCTGACTCAACTGTGGAGATAGCCACACTGGTTTGCTTTTTGCTACTCCATGAAATTAGTCTCCCACCTAGGAATTGACAGGTCCTAGTAGTGCTCTGTCTATCCTCTTTGCATCCTACAAAGTCTGCATCTGAATAACCTGTTAGATCAAAATCTCCATTCCTAGGATACCAGAGGCCTAGATAGGGAGTGCCCTTTAGATATCTCAATATTCTTTTGACTGCTGTCAAATGAGACTCTTTAGGGCAGGCTTGATAACTGGCACAAACACATGTAGCATACATGATGTCAGGTCTACTAGCAGTCAAGTATAATAGGGAGCCAACTATCCCTTTATACAAGGTTTCATCTACAGGTTTCCCTGCATCATCCTTGCTAAGAGACATACTTGACCCCATAGGAGTCTTCATGGTGCTGGATGAATCCATACCATATTTCCTTATGAGTTCTAGGGTGAACTTTGACTGACAAATGGACAAACCACTCTCAGTCTGTTTAACTTGGAGACCCAAGAAAAACTTCAGCTCTCCCATACTACTCATCTCAAACTGACCTTGCATAAGTTTTGCAAACTTTTTGCAAAGGCTGCTTTCAGTAGACCCAAATATAATGTCATCTACATATATTTGGACTAGTATAACTTTGCCTCTAGATTCCCTAAGGAATAGAGTCTTATCTATTTTCCCCCTTGAGAATTTGTTCTCAATGAGGAAACTAGATAGGGTTTTATACCAAGCCCTAGGGGCTTGCTTTAACCCATATAAAGCTTTCCTAAGTCTATAGACATGATGAGGTAGAGTTGGATCAACAAAACCTGAAGGCTGCTCCACATAGACTTCTTCCTTAAGATTACCATTTAGGAATGTTGACTTGACATCCATTTGGTATACCTTGAATCCTTGATAGGTTGCATAGGCCAAGAACATCCTTATGGCTTCCTGTCTGGCTACTGGAGCAAAGGTTTGATCAAAATCAATACCTTCTTCTTGCCTATATCCTTTAGCAACCAATCTTGCCTTATTCTTAATGATGACCCCTTGTTCATCCATCTTATTCCTATAGATCCACTTAGTTCCTATTACATTGTGGTCTTTAGGTTTAGGAACAAGTTCCCAGACCTTGCATCTCTTGAACTGATTAAGCTCTTCTTGCATTGCTTCAGTCCATTGTGGATCTTGTATTGCTTCTTCAAACTTCTTAGGTTCAACTTGTGACAGAAAGCTGGAGTAGATTGCTGCATTCATGTTTCTACTCCTGGTTTGAACTCCTTGTCTTGGATCTCCAATAATCAGCTCTACTGGATGATCTCTAAGATGCCTGTTGGCTGGAGGCATCCTAACTTCTGGTTGAACCACTTCAGCATCTGCATCATGCTGTATTCCTTGTATTTCTTCAGCAATTGGCACATGTAGTTCTCCCCCTGGACAACAGCTACTTTCTTCTACTTGCTGTCTTGCAGCAGGCACTTCTTCTATAGTAAGCTTGTCCATTTTCTTTGTCAAACCTGTGGGGCTGCATACACTGCTAGATAACTCATTATTAATAAGTTTAGTCTCATCAAAAACTATATGCACAGATTCTTCTACAACTTGTGTAGTCAAGTTGTAAACTCTATAAGCCTTACTGTTATTGCTGTACCCAACAAAAATTCCCTCTTGGGACTTGGCAGCAAACTTAGTTAAGTAAGACTTTCCATTGTTAAGTATGAAGCATTTACAACCAAAGATCCTAAAATAGGATAGGTTTGGTTTCCTGCCTTTCACAACTTCATAGGGGGTCTTGTTAAGCCTTTTAGTGATGGTAGCCCTATTTATAACATGACATGCAGTGTTAACTGCTTCAGCCCAGAAATATTCTAGCAGTGATGTATCACTTAGTAGGGTCCTATCAGCCTCTATCAAGGTTCTATTCTTCCTCTCAGCAATGCCATTTTGCTGAGGTGTTCTAGGTGAAGAGAATTCTTGAAATATCCCAAAGTCTTCACACAGTTTTGTCATGCTATCAGACTGAAATTCAGTACCATGGTCACTTCTAATCTTGACCACTGTACTATTTAGTTCATTCTGAATTTGCTTGACAAAGTTGTGGAAGACACTAGGTGTTTCAGATTTCTGTCTTAAGAAGAACACCCAGGAAAACCTTGAGTAGTCATCTACAACTACAAAGGTATAGACCTTCCTACCTAAGCTGTGAACTGGCATTGGACCAAAGAGATCCATATGCAAGAGGTATAAACACCTCACATCATCTTTGTTTTCTATGCTTCTAAAGGTGGATTTAGTCTGCTTGCCCTTTTGACAAGCTGAGCAAATACCATCTTTAACACACTTAACTTGAGGACCATTCCTCACTAACTCTTTGCTAAAGAGTTTACTAATAGTCTTGTAGTTAAGATGGGCAAGCCTCTTGTGCCATTTGACATAATGAGAGACCTTCTCATCAGCTACAAGACAAACTGGAGAACCATTGTTCTCAATCATAATGTCTAGACAGTAGACATTCCTCTTCCTATAACCTGTCAAAATGATCTCCTGATCACTTGACCTCTTGATATGACAACCATTTTTAACAAATGAGATGTCATACCCTACATCACTTAATTGACTTATACTTATTAGGTTGTTTTTCAACCCTTTAACATAAGCTACTTGAGTAATTGTAACTAAGTTTGTAGAAATGTTACTAAATCCTTTGATGATTCCTTTTTCAGAACCACCAAAGGTTACTTTTGGACCATCCTTTACTGGAATGTAGTCCTTTAGTAATCCTCTTGTTCCAGTCATATGTCTGGAACATCCACTGTCCAAGTACCATGTTGGGGTATGACCACTTGGACTCATCTGCAAAACAGATTAATGAACCTTAGAACCCAAAGAATTCTTGGGTCCTTGGTACTTGTTAGTCTGCAATCTGACAAAGCTACCTACTGGCTTTCCACCAGATAGCTTGGTACTCACTTTGGCACTAGCATTGTGCCAACAGTCCACTGCAAAATGGCCAACTTTGTCACAGCACCAACATTCAAACTTATTGTACCTTTGCTTAGGTACTGCCTTGGCTGACTTGTCTACAACAGGCTTGTTGAATGTTGGGGCTTTGCCCTTGGACTTAGACTTGGACTGCTCAGTCCCTGCAGGTCTAATAAAGCCCAGTCCAGCCTTGCTTTTATGATGAACAAATTCATCAATTAAAGGTAACACTGACTTAGGTTTAGAAAATCTAGCAACAAGCTCTCTCTCTTTCTGAAAATTGATCTCCAGACTCTTGATTTGATCATTTTTAAATGATATAGTACCCATTTCAATCACTGTTATGTGTTTCAACCTGGCTATCTCATTCAGTTTTTGATCTAAAGACTTCTCAAAATCTGTTGCTGCAGCTTTAAGAATTGCAATTTCCTTTGCCTGACTTTTGGCTAGGGTCTTGCTTTTCTTGTAAGCCTGCAACAGCACCTTATATTCATCTATAAGCTGATGAATATCATCCTCAGACTCAGATACATTCTCATCACTTGATGAAGAAGAATCTGAATCTGAACTAGAACAAGAAACTGAACTTGAACTTGAACCTTGTACCTTACTGGGTCCTGGCTGCTCCAGGATTTTGGCACTCTCTGTCAAAGTCATTAGCCCTTGGCCTTGACTGTCTTCTTGTTCATAAATAGACTCCATTAACTGCATGAATTCTTCCTCTTCTTCTTCTTCAGCAAACAGCCCTATGTAGGCTTCAGCCTCAGACTCAGTTTCTGAAGAAAAGATATCAGATAGAGTCTTCTCCTTCTTGGCAACAAAAGACTTCTCCTTCTTGCCTTTGAAGTGAGCCTTTTTCCTGTCACCAGATTCCTTTCTCTTCTCTGGACAATCTGCAATAACATGACCCTATCTATTGCATCAATAGCACACTATCTTTGAACCAGTTGCCTTACTTGACTTTGTCCTCTTCCTGTCTTTCTTTGAAGGCTTTTTCTCCTGATAAAAGACTTCCTTTCCCTTTGAAGAAGAAGGTCTTGACCTCCACTGTTTCTTCTTCAAGAATTTCTGAAAGTGTCTAGTGAAGGCAGCAAAGTCTTCATCACTTTCACTGCTCTCAGTCTTTGTGCTGACTGACTCATCTGATTCTGATTCAACTACCTCTGAAGGTGGAGTTGATGACTTATTCCTGCACTTTCTGGGAACTTCTGTCTTGAAAGCAACAGTTCTTTCCTTGTGCTCAGTCCTTGTTGATTTCTCCTCCTTCCTTACTGTCAATTGCATTTCATATGACAACAACTTGCCAAACAGTGTAGGAGGAGGAATTTCCCCCAACTTAGCCATTTCTCTTATGGCACAGATCTTTGTGTCCCAATCTTTGGTTAGGGACCTTAGGAACTTGTCATTTAGTTCATAGTTACTGAACTCTCTTCCATAAGACATGAGTTTATTAACTATTCTGTAAAACTTCTTGTAGCACTCAGTTATGCTATCATCTTTACCTTGTCTAAAACTCTCATACTCCTGATTTAGCAAGGATTTTCTATCTTGTCTGACTTCTTCAGATCCTTCCATATACACTATAAGAGTGTCCCACATCTCTTTGGCTGTCTTACAGTGTATAAGATTCTGAAAAGTTGCATCATCAATGACACTCACTATTATGTTCTGTGCCCTCTTGTCCATTGTGGCTAGGACAATCTCATCCTTAGTCATCTCAGAGAAATCCTTTGGAGTTCTCTGTTTTGCATCTAAAACTGAAATCTTCATGGGCACAAAAGGCCCTTACTTTACTGTGATGTAGATTCTAGGGTCTGAGGCCTCCATAAACAGCCTTACCCTTTCCTTCCAGATCCCAAAGATCTCTTTCCTGCATATGGGTAATTTCATGGAACCCAATTCCTTGTGATTCTCAAAGGAACCCATATTTCTTGATTTTCTTGAATTTCTTGAATCTGTGATTTGCCATACACTGAATCTGCCAAACAGGATCGCCTCAGACTGTTAGTCCTTTTTGAGGAACCTGGCTCTGATACCACTTGAAAGATATGGTACCTAAACACCTAGAGGGGGGGGGGGTGAATAGGTGACCTAATCCTTTTTAAACTTAAATGGCAGCAATCAGTTATATCACAGAATACTAACTATTTTATCACAGCAACCACACAGCATGCACAGCAACAATCACAGCACAGCACAACATACACAGTGGTTTATAGTGGTTCCCCAAGATATGGGTACATCCACTTTCCCACTTCGCCTATCTAGCAGTGTACTAGATTCGGCCAAACTCCTCCACTGTCTCAGAACCCAAATTGGTTCCTACACCTCAGGCCCAAAGCCTTATAACTCAGCTTTATCCCAAAGCCTACACTCAGCCAATCAAGGCCTACACTCAGCCAACCAAGGCCTACACTCAGCCAACAAGGCCTACACTCAGAGATCTCAATCTCCTACACTCAGGCTCTCAAGCCCTACCCTCAGCCTTTATAATTATAGGCTTACAATTCACTCAAATCCAAAGGATCCTACAAGATAAAAATGTATTACAAATATTAACTCAACAACTCAGAAATAAAAGAGGGAAGTTGAGAGTTTCTTGATGAGTTCTTGGAAGAACTCAGCTGGATTCAATCTGACTTAGCTTTCTTCAAAACTTCTTGAGTAGAACTGAATAAGACTGAATCCTCCTGCAGTAGTTCCTTGACCTCTGCCACTTAAGATCCAGAATGAATCTGAATCCTTCTTCTCAGCCTAGTTCCAGAGGCTGATTTCTTGGATGGAGCCCTCTCTCTCCAACTTCTTAGATCTGCACTTGGACTGCAAGATCTTCTTGTGTTGATACTCTATGTACTACTTTATTAACTTGTTCTTCAACAATGTGATCAACCTTAACTACTCGAACAACCACGTTACTGTAAACTGTATGAGCCTATTTATAGGCCTTCTTCATGGTAATCGGCTGGTCCGATTCATAACTGACTTCTGATATCTCTGACAGGTGCTGTAGACCGGCTGGAACGGCAGCTGTCAAGTCATCCAGTCATTTCTTGAAAATCTCTAACTGTCTGAAAGTGTCGAGACTTTCTGTCTTTAAGTGTCGACACTTATAGTCCAAGTGTCGACACATGCTGTGTAAGTGTCGACACAAGTCTACAAGGTGTCGACACAACTCCTTGTATGTCTCGACACAGATTCTTCTTCAGGTGT
Source organism: Platanthera guangdongensis (assembly GCA_039583875.1). Lineage (NCBI taxonomy): Eukaryota > Viridiplantae > Streptophyta > Magnoliopsida > Asparagales > Orchidaceae > Platanthera > Platanthera guangdongensis. The sequence continues at coordinate 47,447,161 of CM077163.1, read as the reverse complement.
CGACACTGAAATTGAGTGTCGACACAAGTACTTCATCTTCTATCTGTACTGAATTCTTCTAAGTGTCGACACATCACCTTTGTGTCGACACAACTTCTTGTGTTGAATTTGTCAAGTGTCGACACTACTTCTTGGTGTCGACACATAGTCTTCTATGTTGATACTTGCTGAGTGTCGACACAGCTCCTTGTGTCGACACACCTTCTTTTTGTTGAGACTTCAGCTGAGTGTCGACACATTCCCTTAGTGTCAACACTTGTACTTAGAATAATTTTGTTGATCTTTCTGATCTTTGCTAAGTGTCGATACAGCTCCTTGTGTCGACACTTTCTTCAAGTGTAGAGTCTTTAGCTAAGTGTCGACACATTGTGCTGGGTGTCGACACTTACTTCATGTGTTGACTCTTCTGGTTGTGTGTCGACACATTGTGCTGAGTGTCGACACTTACTTCAAGTGCTGACTCTTCTGTTGAGTGTCGACACATTGTTCTGAGTGTCGACACTTTAACTTAGTCTCTGCAGACTTTTGCTGAGTGTCGACACAACTCCAAGTGTCGACACTTTCTGGTGTAGACACAGCTTCACTGGGTGTCGACACAGCTCCTTGTGTCGACACAACTTCTCTGCACTTTTCTTCACTGAGTGTCGACACAGCTCCAAGTGTCGACACTTTCTGTCTGGTGTCGACTCTGCATCCCAGGTGTCGACACAATGACTCCAAGTGTCTACACTGCTTGTCTAGGTGTCGACACAAACCTTCTTAAGTGTCGACACTTTCCCTCTAGGTGTCGACACATGGACTTAGAAACTTTTTGCTTCAGTCCAGTGATTTCTTAACCTGCACAAGTAAACTCAACATACATCAAATACATTATGATGTATATCATTGAGTTGGGTGAGACTTCTTCAAATCAGGTACATTTAGCCAATGTACCCAACATGGGTCATTTCAATGACTACGGGGACTATTGGGCTTGATCACCACTTCTCACTTCAAGGGGGAGTGTTGAAAATTATGAAGTAAAAGTAGGTGATTGAGCAGACCGTGTGGTCTGGGCGGTCTGAGTCCGCGGCCTGGGCGGACTGTTATTGCGGCCTGGGTAGTCTGCGGCCAGAGTTGTCTTGGCGGCTTGGGCGTCTAGTGGAGCGGCTTGGGCGGACAGTCCTTGCGGTCAATAGTGTTGAAAATTATGAAGTGAAAGTGGGTGAATTGAGTACTTGGGCAACCTATCCGCGCGGACTATGCGGATAGGGTTGGCAGACAGCCAGGTCGGCAGGGCTGGTGCAGACGGCTTGTTCTGTGGCGGCCTTGGTGGTCTGTTCGCGCGGACTACGCAGACAAGCGGCGATTTGCCAGGCCGGGTTGTGCTCAGCAGGCAGTTGGTTCCCAGGAAGTAACCGGGCGGATAGCGACTCTATCCGCAGAGTCCGGCAAGAAGCGAGCTAATGAACTGGAGCTCGGCAGACCGGCTTGGCAGAAGCCTTGGTCTTGCTCTGGTAAAGCGGCAAGTGGAAGCCGCGAAGATCACTAGTTATTGCGGACAGGTGCTGGAGTTCACCGGGGCTGTCGGACTGGATCCAGTGTCCGCCAGTAAGTGCGGACTGGCCCCTGTGGCCAGTAGTGTGGACTTGGTTGGTTCTGAACCAAGTCCACATTTGGCTCAGTCCGGGGAGATCGCGCAGTGAAGCACGAACTGCTTCTCAGTCCGCCAAGCTCGGCAGAAGTGTTGTGTGCCTTGGTTGCGAGTTTGGGAAAGGCAGACTGGAGTTGCATCCAAAACTGCATGCGGATTGGAGCTGGGTCCGTTGAGTCTGACAGCTGCCTTGCTGGCGTGGATGGACTCAGGTTATGCGGACTGGAGCAGTGTGGGTTATCGTGGACAGACTAACCAAGTGTGCCCACTTTGTGCCTTTTAAGGTTATTTATTCCATGGAAAAGATAGTTGAGCTTTATCTGAACAAAGTTATCAGACTTCATGGTGTACCTACGAGTATTATGTCAGACCGAGACTCCCGATTCATGTCTCGTTTCTGGCAAAGCTTGCAAGGAGCTCTAGGTACTGACCTTAGGTATTCTACTGTCTATCATCCTTAGACAAATGGTCAGACGGAGAGAGTGAACCAGATCTTGGAGGATATGATTATATGCTATATTCTGGACCATGGTGGGGCTTGGGATAAACGCCTCAGATTGATGGAGTTTGCGTACAATAATAGTTAACATGAAAGTTTGCAGATGGCGCCCTTTGAAGCTTTATATGGAAGGCATTGTCGAACTCCCCTGTTTTGGGCAGAAGTTGGCGAGAAGCCGTTGCTCGGACCGAAAGTGCTGTAAGATATGAGTACTTCAGTAATGCATATTCGTGAAAAACTGAGGTTAGCTCAGGAGCGATACGAGAAGTATGCAAACCAGCACAGAGTTGATTTGGAGTTTGCAGTTGGGGAAATGGTGTTTTTGAAGGTCTCTCCGATGCCGGGTGTTAAAAGATTTGGAAGAAACCATAAATTAGATCCCAGGTATGTGGGGCCTTTTCAAATTCTGGAGCGCATTGGAGTTTTTGCCTATAGACTAGAGTTGCCTGATTCTTTCCCTAGTGTTCACGACGTATTTCACATGAGCCAGTTGCGAAAGTGTGTTCGTAGTGATCGGCATGTCCTTGAATCAGTACCCTAGTTGTTGCCTAATCTCTCGTATATTGAAGAACCTGTCCGTATTTTGGAGACGCAAGACCGTGTGCTAAGAAAGAAAATAATTCCAATGGTTAAGGTTCTCTGGCGAAATCTGGATGCAAGAGGTGCAACTTGGGAATTGGAATCCGCGATGAGAGAATCTCATCCTCAGCTGTTCTCCTAGTCTCCCTGGTTAGTATTCTAGTTTCAAGAATTCTTCTGTCTTGTCTCGTTCTCTGTCCTCTTATTTCGTTCGTGTTCCAAGTTTCGGGACAAAACTTCCTTTTTGGAGGGGTGACTATAACGCCCCTGTTTTTTTCGGCATTATTTACTTCTCTTGTTGACGTCATAATGACGTAATTGCGTTACTTTAGCGTGTAGTTGATGGCGCGTTTGAACCTTTGTTTTGATCTCATAGTTCCTTGTTCAACTATCTGAACACGATAATTGCTATATTATTGACTGCTTGATTTGATTCTCGGGAAGTCCTTCTAAAGGCTTGGGATTTCGTTAAACCAACCTTATTATGTTTGATTTTATTTTATTTTATTCTCTGGGTGTTTTCTGGGTTTGATGATCGTCGAGCGGAGCTCGACGATCGCTTTTCCTTTCTGGTCACTGTCTGGGTTCGATGATCGTCGAGCGGAGCTCGACGATCGCTTTTCCTTTCTGCTCGTTATCTGGGTTCGACGATCGTCGAGCGGAGCTCGACGATCGCTTTTCCTTTCTAGTCGCTGTTAGGGTTTGATGATCGTCGAGAGGAGCTCGACGATCGCTTTTCCTTTCTGGTCGCTGTCTGGGTTCGACGATCGTCGAGCGGAGCTCGACGATTGTTAGTTTTTTTTCTGGGCGCTGCTTTGAGTTCGACGATCGTCGAGCGGAGCTCGACGATTATTAGTTTCTCTGGGCGTTGTTTGGAGCTCGACGATTGTCGTGCTGAGCTCGACGAAGCGTCGAGCGGAGCTTGCTGTAGGTCTAACGGTTCTGGGTGTTGAGTTCGTCGACCAAGCCCTGCTTTCTGCGTTCGACGATTTTCGAACAGAATTCGTCGAATGGAGTTTTTCCTTTTGTTCGACGATCGTCAAGCTGAGCGGTCTGGTGTCGACATGATTGTGTCGACATCGCTGAGCAGAGCCGTCGGGTGTCGACACAGCTGTGTGGACACTGCTGAGCCGTCGGGTGTCGACACAGTTGTGTCGACACCGCTGAGCCGTCGGGTGTCGACACAGTTGTGTCGACACCGCTGTGTCGTCGGGTGTCGACACAGTTGTGTCGACACCGCTGTGCCGTCGGGTGTCGACACAGTTGTGTCGACACCGCTGTGCTGTCGGGTGTCTACACAGTTGTGTCGACACCGCTGTGCCGTCGGGTGTCGACACAGGTGTGTCGACACCGCTGTGCCGTCGGGTGTCGACACAGTTGTGTCGACACCGATGTGCCGTCGGGTTTCGACACAGCTGTGTCGAAACTGCCGTCGGGTGTCGACACTGCCATCGGGTGTCGACACAGTTGTTGTAACGCCCCCGATTTTTCGATGATTTTATTTGTTTGGGAACGTCAGATTTATGACGTCGTGGCGTTACTTTTAACGTCGATTTGACGGCGCAATGTCGTTAAGGCAATTTCGCGTCCGTGCGGTTGCGTAGGCCGAATTCTTGTTGTAATGAGAAGATTTTGTATTTGGAATTTAAGTTAAGTAATTTTGGACTTGCTCGTCAAGTTTCATCGCAATCCGAGCACTTCTGGAGTCTCGGCGCGCGATTGAAGTTTTGGATTGTTTATGTTCGCCGTATACTTCGAAGATTAATATCTCGGGAATGGCTCGTCGGATTCTGGTCTTGATTTCGCCGTTAGATTTGTAGCATTAGTGTTTGCCTTCGGTGCAAGTTTCGTTTAATTCGGCGCTCGTTCGGGCTTCCGTGCTGAGTCGTCTCGAGAAGCTATGATTCTACTCGATTAGCCCATTTTAGATTTTACTCGGGCGCCTTTGTGAGGGTCAAAACGGCGTTGTATCAAAATATGGTCAACATGAAATATGTTCGTCTCGACGATATCTACAACTTTCATGTTGACCACCTTTTGAATTGAAGCCGTTTTGAATCCCTAATTCTATTGTTTCTGCAATAACTCGAGTGGTGAGCTGCTACTCGAGTATATGCTGCCTCTACTCGAGTAATTCATGTTTTTACTCGAGTAATGAGCCTCTACTCGAGTATATTGTGTTACTACTCGAGTAGGTATGTTATTACTCGAGTAGGTATGTTACTACTCGAGTAGGTATGCTGTTACTCGAGTAGGTATGCTGCTACTCGAGTAGGTATGCTGCCACTCGAGTAGGCTGTTTCTGTCTGTGTTCAGAGGCCGTTTTGAGGGTTAAAACGGCATCGTATCAAAACCTGGTCAACATGCAATTTGTTCGTCTCGACGAGATCTACAACTTTCATGTTGACAACGTTTTGATTTGAAGTCATCCTAGACCTCTATTTTGGGTTCTCGCAAAACCGCTTGAAATAAACCGTTTTTGACAAAACTTTTTATAAACATATATATATATATATATATATATATATATATATATATATATATATATATATATATATATATATATATATATATATATATATATATATATATATATATATATATATATATATATATATATATATGCTTGGACTTAGGTTTTAGAACCAAACTTCATCTTCTCCATTATTTTTCTCCCGAACCAGAGCAGCGAGCGAGAGAGAGAGTTCCTTTTTCGTGAATCTTCCGGTGGCCGCCGACGGTTCTCCGGTGCTCGAAATCTTCAACCGAACTTAGATCCGGAAAGCTCTCGCCGAGAGCTACGCTATCGTGGTAATTTCTTCCCCATTCCTTGAGTTTTTTTCGTTAGGGTTTTTTGGCCCTAATCCCTTTTCCACCATTTTTGTCTAGATCTCAACTTCTCCCGCATCCTTTTTGCCCCGACCTACGAAGTGGAGTGATTAGGTGGATTTTTCCAGTAAAAATCAAGGCAAGTGGTGGTTTCTCATCTTTTCTCCTTGTCTGATTCGATGGTAACAGCTATGTTTTCATGTTCCCTAAAATTTTCTACACTTATTCTTCCAAATTATTGCTATGATTAACCGCTTTATTGACCACATGTTGTTATGTTGTTTTGCCATGATAAACTTGAACTTGTCTATTCATGTTTAATCGTCCTTGAAGTGTCTTATCGATGGCTTAAGTGTCTTAGCTCTCGTTATCAAACGTATTAGAGTTGAATTAGGGTTGTAAATCGGTCCTAAGGGTTGATCAACCATGTCCGGAATCTAGTAATGTCAAGTAGAGTTTGTCGAGCCAAATCCCGAGATATTTGTGTTGTGATTTCTTTGGGTTTCTTGAATGCGAGTGTTAGTGGATGATTCCACCGCCGCAGTGGTTGTTACCTTCAGTAGTGCCCTGTGGAAGTCTACCTGGTTTTTGAATGTCTGCGGTGTATGGTGGAGAGCATGAGACTCCCACGCAGTTAGACGGATTGTATATCCGTTGTCTTGTATGGTGTGTCCAAGAGTGACCACTTCGCCTGCATTTTTGGGTGGTGTGTCCAAGAGTGACCACTTCGCCGTGATTTTGGGTAGGGTTGACCACAGGTGCCTAATGAAGGTTTTGTAATTTCTTTCTGGGGAAATATTTATTTAGTCACCTTATAGCCTGTGCATCTGGTGTACTCTTGTGGGACGTGACAAGTCACGTAGGAGTTCTCTTCCTGTTGATGTCCTGTTTCTTTTGTACTTTGCTTCAGTACTTTTGGTCTTGGTTGGTACCCCTGTTGACCTTTGTTTATTTTGGCTTATTACGTTTTTTCCTGCCACTACTTGTACCTTCTTGCTGAGGTGTTCTGTCTTTTGAATGCCTCAGGTTCAGAGTTGTAGCAGGTAGCAGTGCTGGTTTTGGAGTTTTCTGGCGGCAGTGTTGGTCGTGGTTGTTGCCTCGTCTTAGCGAGGTAGTTTGTTGGCTTTTTAGTTTTACTAGTTCAGACATACTTTTGTTCGTGGGTTCGTGTCAGTTTGTTGGCGCCCACTGATTTTGTTAATTATTGATACTTGTAAGCTACTCATTTATTTAAAAGTGGATGTGGTTTGCTTGCTCTCTGGGAGGATTTATGCTAGAAATGCATGTTAGGTATTTTCAACTATAAAATCTACTACTATTACTTCATACATTACATGATTTGAAACTCTAACCTGTTACTTTTAGCGACCGTAAAAGCTATTTTTCCTACTATAATAAATTTAGAGTTCTGCATGGCATGAGTTGTCCTTTGGGGACGTTTATTCTCATGTAGGATGTTTGAGTTAATCTAATCACGTATTTTTCCACAGCGTATCTTATATTTTGATTCGTGGACTAGATGAGCCACTAAGCCGAGGGATACGGCTAACTTCTACTCGTGACTGATTTTTCCTTAAAACAACTTAAAAAGGAACCTTTCTTCATTGTCAGTTGGTGTCTGCCTGAGCGTCCGCAGTTATCCCCTGCTGACATGGCATCATGACGCGCATTTTCCCTTACTCTGATAAACTTTATTTGCGGTGAAAATGCGGGTTGTGACAGTTGGTATCAGAGGAAGGTTGCTTGACAATTTGTCGGGCAACCTTTCCTTGTTGGTAATAGGTGTTTAGCATCATATCATACACACACCGATATGTCATCAGCACGTCTTGGCCGAAGCACGAACACTACACTCATAGCATAACATGAAGTATACGGGGCATGTTATGTAGTATGGGATGCATAATATGTGTCTGTATATAGATCCACCATAGGGGCAATATGTGAGGGTTATGTAGTATGAGATGCATAACCTCACCACGTGAATGCGACTAGCACGTTTCTTTTTCGTTGCATGAGAATATTATGTAATATGAGATGCATAACATTATCATGCGTACGCCGCTCATGACATGCATTAGGGCCTTTTTTAGAATGCATAACACCATCATGCATATCATAACATTGCATAAGCACAACGTGTCAAGCTAAAGATTTACGGGATGACATATGTACAAACATGGTTTTAAATCAGAAAACGAATACAAAAAAAACATGCATTCATGTCATAGGCACACAAGTCAATAGGATGAGAGGATATCATCCTAAGTAGGACATAACATCATTATAAAATCCCAGAGCAAGTTGCAGCGTAAGCAAGTGTCTTTTAAGTATGGTCTGAACTAGTTATGTGGCTTTGTTGTAAGCTAGGATTTTGATGAGTTGTTCGTTTGATTTTTAGAATGCCGCCAAACCGTCCTGCGACGAGGTCGACTCCCCAGTCGGAGGGTGAGTCATCAGGTGCGCAAAGTGACGCGATTACCGAGAGTCTGCGTCAGAGCAATGAGGCTCTGTCAAGGCAGTTGGTTGCGATGCAATCGCAAATTGAGTCTTTGTTGTCTGCCGCTCCCGCGCAGCAACCTTTAGCGCAAGAGCCCGCCTCGGGCCAAGTCGTGCCCGATACCCCTGCTCCTCTGGTTCTCCCGATGGCGATACCACCAGAAATAAATTTCATATCGCACTTCCAGCGGTTGGGGCCTCCCACCTTCGACGAGAGTACTGACTTTGTGGTTATAGATGACTGGATCATCTCCATCGAGGAGATGTTTTTGTATTCTGGAATTCTAGAAGCCCAGAAGGTGATTATTGCAGTCTATCAGTTAAAAGGTCTGTCGAAGAGTTGGTGGATTCGTGAAAGAGAGAGCCTGAAGGAAGGCTGAACTTGGGAATCTTTTAAGAAGATGTTGCTGAAAAAGTTTCTGCCCTCGGTCGAGCAAGACCGCCTGATGAATAACTTCCTGCATCTAAAGCAGAGACAGCTAACCGTGTGCGAGTACGAGATTGAGTTTAGCAAACTGAGTAGGTTTGCTCCGGATTTGGTAGCTTCTGAGGAGGGTAGAGTGAAACGTTTCTTGGGAGGACTAAGAAGCGATGTCCAGCAGTTGGCATGCGGTTACCAAGCTGAAAGTTATGCTGAAGCAGTGGAAGTCGCGTTAAAAGTGGAGGCGATTGAACATGCCAAGAACCGCGGTGCTGCGGCAAGGAAGGAGAAAAGAAAAGGCGCTGAGGATGGTAGCTCCAGGGCATCTGGCCCATCTTCGAAGAAGAAAAGTAAGGAAGTGTGTAGCTTCTGTGGTCGTCCTGGCCACCCCTATGAAAGGTGCTTCAAGAGGGCTGACACCTTGAAGCAACAGCAACTGCATGCCATCCAAGGTGCACCCAAGGGAGAGCTTGTGTGCGCGTTCTGTGCAAGGAAGGGTCACGATGTGAGTCGGTGCTGGATGAAAGAAAATATTTGCTTCCAGTATGGGCAGAAGGGACACCAGAAGTCTTCGTGCCCCCAGGCTCAGTCCCCACTGCAGCCTGCCCCACTTCGAGCTTTGCCACCGCCACCAAGCCTGGATAAAGGAAAAGGAAAGCTGAACGTGATGACCAGCGAGGAAGCCCAAACCTCTACGCAAGTGATATCAGGTTAGCCTCAGTTTAATTTATCCTTATTAATTATCTTCATTGCCCTAGTTGTCGTTCGTCTAGTTATGTATGTTACAGTTTTAGGGGAGTTTAAGGAGCGGAATAGGTGGGCGCGCGTTCTTTTCGATTCGGGTGCCACCCATTCCTTTGTGGCCCAGAGATTTGTCGATAAGCACCATCTGAGTGTGGACCAATTAGAAGGCTCCTTCAATGTCAAGCTCCCTTCCGGTGATTCAGTGATATCTAACCAAGGAGTTCTGAGATGCCCTATTCGTCTTGGCAATTTTCTGGCATATACGGATCTGATGATTTTGGATCTGTCTGATTTTGACGTGATTCTGGGCATGGACTGGCTGTCCAAATATGATGCAGTCATCCAGTGCAAGGCTAAGCGATTGGATTTCATAATGGACGACGGACAACCTATGAGCGTCTATGGATTTCAGGACAGAGTTTCTCCTGTCATTTCTGCGGTACGTGCTTATCGTGCTATAGAGTCTGGTTGCAAGGCATTTTTGGTTTTTATTTATGCTCTGGAAACAGCTTTTATTACGCCACGTCTTGAGGATGTCTCGGTGGTATAAGAGTTTCCAGATGTCTTTCTTGATATTCTTCCGGGACTTCCTCCTGAAAGGGAGATAGAGTTTGTGATAGACGTCGAACCGGGCACTCGTCCCATTGCTAAAGCACCGTACGTTATGGCTCCGCGTGAGTTGGATGAGTTGCGTACTCAGCTCGATGAGTTGCTGAGTTGCGGTTTTATTAGACCAAGTTCTTCTCCATGGGGTGCTCCTGTTTTGTTCGTCAAGAAGAAAGATGGATCGATGAGACTTTGCATCAATTATAGGGAATTGAACAAGGTAACCATTAAGAATAGATATCCCCTGCCAAGGATTGATTATCTTTTCGATCAGTTGCATGGTAGCTCAGTGTTTTCAAAGATTGATCTTCATTTAGGCTACCACCAGTTGAGAATTCGAGAGGCAGATATTCCTCGAACCGCTTTTCGTTCACAACATGGACATTATAAGTTTCTGTTGATGTCTTTTGGTTTAAGCAATGCACCTTCTGCCTTCATGGATTTGATGAATCGGGTGTTTAAGGATTTCTTGGACAGATTTGTTATTGTGTTCATAGATGATGTCTTCGTGTATTCTCGCAATGTTGAGGAGCATACTCAGCATTTGCGTCTAGTTTTGTCGACCCTGAGGGAGCATAAGTTATATATGAAGTTGATCAAGTGTGAGTTTTGGTTACCTCAGGTGTCCTTTCTGGGTCATGTGGTAAGCAAGGACGGTATTTCTATGGACCCGACTAAGATTTCTGCGGTAATGAAGTGGGAGAGACCTTCCACGCCGAAGGAGATTAGGAGTTTCTTAGGCCTAGCTGGCTATTATAGAAGATTCGTGGAAGGATTTTCGGTGCTTTCTGCTCCTCTAACTAAACATACTCAGAAGAATACTGCTTTCATTTGGAGTGATAAATGTGAAGAGGCTTTCCAAGAGCTAAAGAAGAGATTATGTACTACTCCGATTTTAACCTTACCTACTGAAGGAGTTGAGTATGTTGTGTATGTCGATGCGTCACATATCGGACTTGGTTGCGTTTTAATGCAAGATGGTAAGGTGATTGCGTATGGATCGAGACAACTAAAGATCCACGAGAGAAACTATCTGACGCATGATTTGGAGTTTGCTGCCGTAATTTATGCACTGAAGCTTTGGAGACACTTATTATATGGCGCGTTGTGCAAGATCTATACGGATCATAAGAGTTTGAAGTACGTCTTCACTCAGAAAGAACTAAATTTGCGCCAATGTCGGTGGTTAGAATTTGTGGCGGATTATGAAGTGGAAATTCTTTATCATCCAGGAAAGGCTAATGTAGTAGTCGATGCCTTGAGTGGGAAGACCGCCAAAATTTTTAATCTGTCAGTACAGTCCTTGGTAAAAGAATTTTTGTTGATGGATATTGAAGTTGGGAGTTGTACTATGCCTGCAAGTCTAGAAGCAGAAGAACCTTCTTGGATTTCCCTTACTCGAGCACATCAGAAGGATGATCCGGATTTATTACATCTCCGGAATAGAACGGAGAAGGAAGAGCTACCCGATTTCTCTCTGGACGAGTTGGGCACCCTGAAGTATCAGGGTAGATTTTGCGTTCCCGCCATTGACGATATTCGAGCTAAGATCTGTGCTGAAGCTCATGGTTCCAGTGTAGCCTACCACCCTGGCTCCACAAAGATGTATAAAAATCTGAAGCAAATCGTTTGGTGGTCAGGAATGAAGAACGACATCACAAAGTTTGTATCAGAATGTTTTACTTGTCAGCGTGTTAAGGCTGATCATAGAAGACCTGGCGGTAAATTGACACCGCTTGATATTCCAAGTTGGAAATGGGAAAGTATTTCAATGGATTTCATCACCGGTCTGCCAAAATCTCCCCGTGGGCACGACTCTGTGTGGGTGATAGTCGACAGATTGACAAAGTGTGCTCATTTTGTTCCATTTAAGATTGGGTATTCGATGAAAAAGATAGTTGAGTTGTATCTTGAAGAGGTTATCAGATTGTATGGAGTGCCTGTTAGCATTGTATCGAATCGGGACTCTAGATTTACGTCTCGTTTTTGGAAGAGTCTACAGGAGGGGTTGGGTACCGATTTAAGGTATTCCACTGCCTATCATCCGCAGACTAATGGTCAGACGGAAAGAGTAAATCAAATCGTAGAAGATATGATCAGGTGTTATATTTTGGAACATAGTGGTGCTTGGGATGAGCGTCTCAGACTCATGGAGTTTGCTTACAATAATAGTTATCAAGAGAGTCTGCAGATGGCTCCGTTTGAGGCCTTGTATGGGAGGCGTTGTAGAACCCCACTGTTTTGGGCTGAAGTTGGTGAGAGGCCGTTGTTAGGTCTGGAAGCTCTTGAAGAGATGAATTGTGTTGTGACACATATTCGAGAAAGGATTCGTGTGGCTCAAGAGCGCTATGAGAAGTATGCTAATCTTCGAAGGGTCGATCTGGAGTTCGCAGTTGGAGACTTGGTGTTTCTGGAGGTTTCTCCGATGTCCGGTGTTAAAAGATTTGGTAGGAACCACAAGTTAGACCCCTGGTATGTGGGACCTTTCCAGATTCTTGAGCGCATCGGAGTGTTGGCTTATAGGTTGGAATTGCCTGCGACCGTCCCTGGTGTCCATGATGTGTTCCATGTGAGCCAGTTGCGGAAATGTGTTCGTTATGATCGTCAAGTACTCGACTCGATACCCCAGATTCAGCCCAACCTTACTTATGTGGAAGAACCTGTTCTTGTTCTGGATTTTCAAGAGCGGGTGTTGCGGAGAAAGATCATCCCTATGGTCAAGATTCTTTGGAGAAATCAAGACGTCGAGAGCGCGACGTGGGAATTGGAGTCGGTGATGAGGGAATCTCACCCGCACCTCTTCTCTTAGTTTCAGGTATGTCGTTATGTTTTCAGTTATGTTTGATTTTATCGTTTTGATTGGTTTTGGAGTTGTGTTAAGTTTCGGGACGAAACTTCTTTTTCGGGGGAGTGACTGTAACGCCCCCGATTTTTCGATGATTTTATTTGTTTGGGAACGTCAGATTTATGACGTCGTGGCGTTACTTTTAACGTCGATTTGACGGCGCAATGTCGTTAAGGCAATTTCACGTCCGTGCGGTCGAGTAGGCCGAATTCTTGTTGTAATGGGAAGATTTTGCATTTGTAATTTAAGTTAAGTAATTTTGGACTTGCTCGTCAAGTTTCATCGCAATCCGGGCACTTTTGGAGTCTCGGCGCGCGATTGAAGTTTTGGATTGTTTATGTTCGCCGTATACTTCGAAGATTAATATCTCGGGAATGGCTCGTCGGATTCTGGTCTTGATTTCGCCGTTAGATTTATAGCATTAGTGTTTGCCTTCGGTGCAAGTTTCGTTTAATTCGGCGCTCGTTCGGGCTTCCGTGCTGAGTCGTCTCGAGAAGCTATGGTTCTACTCGATTAGCCTGTTTTAGATTTTACTCGGGCGCCTTTTTGAGGGTCAAAACGGCATTGTATCAAAATATGGTCAACATGAAATTTGTTCGTCTCGATGATATCTACAACTTTCATGTTGACCACCTTTCGAATTGAAGCCGTTTTGAACCCCTAATTCTGTTGTTTCTGCAATAACTCGAGTGGTGAGCTGCTACTCGAGTATATGCTGCTTCTACTCGAGTAATTCATGTTTTTACTCGAGTAATGAGCCTCTACTCGAGTATATTGTGTTACTACTCGAGTAGGTATGTTATTACTGGAGTAGGTATGTTACTACTCGAGTAGGTATGCTGTTACTCGAGTAGGTATGCTGCTACTCGAGTAGGTATGCTGCCACTCGAGTAGGCTGTTTCTGTCTGTGTTCAGAGGCCGTTTTGAGGATCAAAACGACATCGTATCAAAAACTGGTCAACATCAAATTTGTTCGTCTCGACGAGATCTACAACTTTCATGGTGACAACGTTTTGATTTGAAGTTATCCTAGACCTCTATTTTTGGTTCCCGCAAAACCGCTCGAAATAAACTGTTTTTGACAAAACTTTATATATATATATATATATATATATATATATATATATATATATATATATATATATATATATATATATATATATATATATATATATATATATATATATATATATATATATATATATATATATATATATATTCTTGGACTTAGGTTTTAGAACCAAACTTCAACTTCTCCGTTATTTTTCTCCCGAACTAGAGCAGCGAGCGAGAGAGAGAGTTTCTTTTTCGTGAATCTTCCGGTGGCCGCCGACGGTTCTCCGGTGCTCGAAATCTTCAACCGAACTTAGATCCGGAAAGCTCTCGCCGAGAGCTACGCTATCGTGGTAATTTCTTCCTCATTCCTTGAGTTTTTTTCGTTAGGGTTTTTCGGCCCTAATCCCTTTTCCACCATTTTTGTCTAGATCTCAACTTCTCCCACATCCTTTTTGCCCCAACCTACGACGTGGAGTGATTAGGTGGATTTTTCCGGTAAAAACCAAGGCAAGTGGTGGTTTCTCATCGTTTCTCCTTGTCTGATTCGATGGTAACGGCTATGTTTTCATGTTCCCTAAAATTTTCTACACTTATTCTTCCAAATTATTGCTATGATTAACCGCTTTGTTGACCACATGTTGTTATGTTGTTTTGCCATGATAAACTTAAACTTGTCTATTCATGTTTAATCGTCCTTGAAGTGTCTTATCGATGACTTAAGTGTCTTAGCTCTAGTTATCAAACGTATTAGAGTTGAATTAGGGTTGTAAATCGGTCCTAAGGGTTGATCAACAATGTCCGGAATCTAGTAATGTCAAGTAGAGTTTGTCGAGCCAAATCCCGAGATATTTGTGTTGTGATTTTTTTGGGTTTCTTGAATGCGGGTGTTAGTGGACGATTCCACCTCCGCAGTGGTTGTTACCTTCAGTAGTGCCCTGTGGAATTCTACCTGGTTTTTGAATGTCTGCAGTGTATGGTGGAGAGCATGAGACTCCCTTGCAGTTAGACGCATTGTATATCCGTTGTCTTGTGTGGTGTGTCCAAGAGTGACCACTTCGCCTGCATTTTTGGGTGGTGTGTCCAAGAGTGACCACTTCGCCGTGATTTTGGGTAGTGTTGACCACAGGTGCCTAATGAAGGTTTTGTATTTTCTTTCTGGGGAAATATTTATTTAGTCACCTTATAGCCTTGTGCATCTGGTGTACTCTTGTGGGACGTGACAAGTCACGTAGGAGTTCTCTTCCTGTTGATGCCCTGTTTATTTTGTACTTTGCATCAGTACTTTTGGTCTTGGGTTGGTACCCCTCTTGACCTTTGTTTATTTTGGCTTATTACTTTTTTTCCTGCCACTACTTGTACCTTCTTGCTGAGGTGTTCTGTCTTTGGAATGCCTCAGGTTCAGAGTTGTAGCAGGTAGCAGTGCTGGTTTTGGAGTTTTCTGGCGGCAGTGTTGGTCGTGGTTGTTGACTCGTCTTAGCGAGGTAGTTTGTTGGCTTTTTAGTTTTACTAGTTCAGACATACTTTTGTTCGTGGGTTCGTGTCAGTTTGTTGGCGCCCACTGATTTTGTTAATTATTGATACTTGCTAGCTGCTCATTTATTTAAAAGTGGATGTGGTTTGCTTGCTCTCTGGGAGGATTTATGCTAGGAATGCATGTTAGGTATTTTCAACTATAAAATTTACTACTATTACTTCATACATTACATGATTTGAAACTCTAACCCGTTGCGTTTAGCGACCGTAAAAGCTATCTTTCCTACTATAATAAATTTAGAGTTCTGCATGGCATGAGTTGTCCTTTGGGGGCGTTTATTCTCATGTAGGATGTTTGAGTTAATCTAATCAAGTATTTTTCAGCAGCGTATCTTATATTTTGATTCGTGGACTAGATGAGCCACTAAGCCGAGGGATACGGCTAACTTCTACTCGTGACTGATTTTTCCTTAAAACAACTTAAAAAGGAACCTTTCTTCATTGTCAGTTGGTGTCTGCCTGAGCGTCCGCAGTTATCCCCTGCTGCCATGGCATCATGATGCGCATTTTCCCTTACTCTGATAAACTTTATTTGCGGTGAAAATGCGGGTTGTGACAGTTGTGTCGACACCGTCGGGCCGGTTTTTTTGAACCCGGTCTTTTCTGCTATTGAGTATTTATACTTTCTGCTTCTTCTTAATCTTTAAGCCGACCTAGAATTTCTCCTGCCTTCCGTACCAGAGCGGCGTGTGAGGAGAAGGTTGTCCGTCCATGCTTCTTCCGGTGACCACCGACGGAGCTCCGGTGCTCGGAATTTCCAACCGATCGTAGATCTGGAAAGCTCTCGTCGAGAGCTACGCCCTCGTGGTAATTTCTTCCCCATTTCTCGAGATTTTCTTGTTAGGGTTTTCGGGCCTAACCATTATTTCGGACATTTTCGTCCAGATTTCGGCTCCTATCGCGACGTGTGGAGATTTGGAGAATTTTTCCAGTAAATCGAGGCAAGTGGTGTTCTTGCTCTCCCTCTTGTTCTTGATTCTAAACTTTTGCCCTTTTTCTACACTTGTTTGAGTTTATTATGTTTCGATTGTTGAGATACTTGTCCTGAAATACTAACTTCCCCCCCCCCCCCTCTATTCCTGGAATTGTGACTTGATGTCCCTAAAGCCTTAATCCCAAAATTCTAGTTCATTGAATTGGTAAACAAATTGGTTGTCGTGCTGTTATAACCATCGAGTCATCTTGTTCGCTTTTCTTATTAAAACTTCACTTGTTGTACCTTGAAATGTTCTTATGCAGTCCACTTGGTTGGTTATCCCTTGAGTTTTTGATGAATAAACAACAAATGAACCCTGCGTGTATAATTATATAACTAAAGGAACTCGGATGAACTGTGCGCGTTGGGGTCCTCCCTCGGCATAGTGTTTAATACTCAGATGAACTGTGCGTGTTGGGGTCCTCCCTCGGCATAGTGTTTAATACTCAGATGAACTGTGCGCGTTGGGGTCCTCCCTCGGCATAGTGCTTAATGCTCAGATAGACTGTGTGCGTTGGGGTTTCTCCCTCGGCATAGTAATTATTAATGAAAGATTGAACTTCTCTTGCTGGTGCTTGTTCTGTCTTGTTAGTGTGTTTAGCCTTTCTTGTTCGGCTAGTTTTACTGTTGCTTACTTTTACTTTACTGACTGTTTTATTGCAGTCGCTTTTCATTCTCCTTCACGTTGAGGTTTGTGTTGTCTACTTTTACTCTTGCACTACTTGTGACTTGCTTCTGAGGTGTTCTTCTTTTGAATGCCCCAGGATCAGAGCTGTAGCAGGTTTAGCTGACAGTGTTGGGCTTCTGGTGCTGTTGGTGTCTGCAGCCGTTTGATTCCACCTCTGGGCTTGAGGTTGTTGTCTTTGTTTAGACTTGTCAGATTTTACTATGGGTTCGTGTCAGTTGTTGACGCCCATAGACTTTGACTTTTCTGTGATGGACTACTTGCTGCTGTTACTGCTGTTACTTTTTACCTGATTGTTCTTGCTCTCTGGGAAGGATTTATGTTAGGATGCATTTAGTTATTTTAAAGTATACAAAACTGCATTTCGAAATATTGGCATGACATGACTTTAACTACTAAATCTACTACTTTTACGCGTACAAAATATTTTTATATATCTCTAGTAAATGTAGAAGTCACATCATCATTTTATGACACTGGACCCTCACTCCCACGTAGGATAACAAATGAGCTAACTCATTATTTTCCGCCGCGTAAAATATATATATTTTCTCACCTTTGGACTAGTAGTCCACCCGACTGAGGGACACGGTCACTAACTCTATTAATTTATATGCATTGTTTTTAACTAAAAGTTATAAATCTTTTACTTGAAGTAATGTTAGGACGGGTTGCCTGAGCGTCTGTAGTTGTTCCCTACATGGCGTGGCATCACGGCGCGTAGTTTCTCTACTCTGATGTATTTTTGAATACGGAGAAAATGCACATCGTGAGAGCATTGCTCTAGGTGCTCCTGGTTCCAGTGAGATGGCGTCTTGTTCAGGAAGCAAGGGGAGCATTGTTCCGGGTTTGCCCGTGAACGGAGCTGGTTCAGAAGGAACAGCGGAGGTGGCTAGCCGTGATCAGGTTCTTCGGAGATCGAAGAGGATCAGTAACCCACCAACACGATATAATGAAGGGAACACGGCGAGCTTGGTCCCATATTTCCTTGCAAGCCCTCAGGTCGAGCGAGTACCTTCTAGCTGTGATGATCCCACTAGAGTCAAGGAGGCGGTTGACGCCAAAGCTGTGGAGGTGACTACTCTCAGAGGTGACAAGGCTTGGGCCCTTGTGCCCAAGGTTGGTGGTGATACTCCTGTGATGCACGAGTGGAGGTTGAAGCTGAAGAAGAAGGCAGAGGGAAGCATGACTCCTTTTGGGAGATGCTGGAGGGCTTCCTCATGGTCCAGGATATGCGGGGCAGGGACTATATCTTGGACATCACCTCGTAGGCGCTATTGGAGGGACCAGGTTCAAGGTTACGGGAGCTGCTGGAGTTATTCACCAGTTCTCACTTCAAGGGGGAGTGTTGAAAATTGTGAAGTGAAAGTGGGTGAATGGAGGACTTGGGCAACCTATCCGCGCGGACTATGCAGACAGGGTTGGCGGACAGCCAGGTTGGCATGGCTGGTGCAAACGGCTTGTTCTATGGCGGCCTGGGCGGTCTGTTCGCACGGACTACGCGGACAGCAGCGGCGGTTTGCCAGGCCGTCTTGTGCTCAGCAAGCAGTTGGTTCCCAAGAAGTAACCGGGCGGATATCGAATCTATCCGCGGAGTCCGGCAAGAAGCGGACTGATGAACTGGAGCTCGGCAGACCGACTTGGCAGAAGCCTTTGTCTTGCTCTAGTGAAGCGGCAAATGGAAGCCGCGAAGATCGCCAGTTAGTTCGGACAGGTGCTGGAGTTTGCCGGGGCTGGCGGACTGGATCCAGTGTCCGCCGGGGCTGGCGGACTGGATCCAGTGTCCGCCGGTAAGTGCGGACTGGCCCCTATGGCCAGCGGTGTGGAATTGGTTGGTTCTGAACCAAGTCCACGTTTGGCTCAGTCCTGGGAGATCGCGCAGTGGAGCGCGGACTGCTTCTCAGTCCGCCAATCTCGGCAGAAGTGTTGTGTGCCTTGGTTGCGGGTTTGGGAAAGGCGGACTGGAGTTGCGTCCGAAACTGCGTGCAGATTGGAGCTGGGTTCGCTGAGTCCGACAGCTGCCTTGCTAACGTGGATGGACTCAGGTTATGCAGACTGGAGCAGTCTACGGGATTTGCGGACTGGAGGTATCCGCTGTATAAGCAGATTGGAGCTGTGCCCGCTGAGTCCGGCATGTGCCTTGGTGGCGAGGCTGTGGGCTCGGGATAAGCGGATTGGAGCTGTGTCCGCTGAGTCCGGCAGTTGCCTTGATGGAGAGGCTCTGGTCTCGGGACAAGCAGACTGGAGCTGTGTCCGCGGATAGGCGGACAGCTGTTGTAGAGTCCGGTTGTGGCAGTCTTGGATTGGCCTTTGGCGACAAGGCGGACTGGTGTTGTTGTCCGGCCTTGGTGAAGCATTGGTGTTGGCTTGGCCTTTTGGCGACAAGGCGGACTGGAGATGTGTCCGGTCTTGGTGAAGATATGGCAGACTGGCTATCCTGCACATGTAGCGGCGAACTGGTGTGTATCCGCGGGTTTTGTGGAGATGTGTTCTTGCTGCTGGATTTGGCGGTGATCCTATCTGCTAGGGCGGTGACCACACTCCTCATCGTGCATATAAATAGGACCCATGTCACATCATGAATAGAGAACCTAATGCACGAATGAACAGTAAGTGAGCCCGCGATAAGTTGCTGCGGACTGACTTTTGGTGTTCGCGCGGTTTGATAGAGTTGATTGGTTTGGTGTTGTGCAGGTTGTGCGAATAGCGCTGGAAAGCCAGGACTTGGCTTTGATTACGGTCAGGGATAGTGCAGACTCTGCGGTTAAGCAATAGGCGGTAAAGGACAGGTTGCGGAAAGCGACCATATGGTTTTCTCTTTGGCAACTTGGTTCAGGGTTTAATAAGTCGCCTGCTTCAGGAGGACTGTTCTATTCGGCAACGCAGCTTATGCGGTCTGGCGGCTAGGCGACCTTGCGGTTAGGCGGCTTGCAGATCGGCGGCTAAAGCTAGCATTGGAATAAGTGGTAGTCTGCGCGACTTGGGTTGCGGTCTGGCGACCTGGCGTATTGTGCGGACTCCACAGCAGTAGACCGACGGCTTGGTGTTGAGTCTGCGCAGCTTGTGTTTGACATGTCTTGTATTTGTAGTTGAAAGATATTGTACCTAAACACCTAGAGGGGGGGGGGGGTGAATAGGTGACTTGAATCTTTTTAACTTTTTAGGCAGAATTCAGATTATAACACAGAATTATATCTACTTTATCACAGCACACAATCAGCAATCACAGAATTCCACAAGCATACAGTAGACACTCAGTTTTATAGTGGTACCCCAAGGTTTGGGTACATCCACTTTCCCCCTTCGCCTATCTAGAAGTGTACTAGATTCGGCCAAACTCCTCCACTATCTCAGATCCTCAGATCTTACACTCAGAACCTCAACTAGGTTCCTACAACTCAGGCCCAAGGCCCTACAACTCAGCTTCTTCACAAAGCCTACACTTAACCACCAAGGCCTACACTCAGCCACCAAGGCCTACACTCAGCCACAACAGGCCTACACTCAGAGATACAACTCTCCTACACTCATGCACACAGGCCCTACACTCAGCCTTTATAATTACAGGCTTACAAAACTCAGATCCCTAAGGATCCTACAAGATAATTTGAATACAAAATGTATACTCGACAACTCAGAGAAAAGAGAGAAGAGTTGTGAGTTTCTTGATGAGTTCTTGGAAGAACTCAGCTGAAATCAACCTGACATGGCTTTCTTCAAAGCTTCTTGAATGTAGAACACAATAAGATTGATCTCCTCTGCAGTTGATCCTTGATCTCTACTACTTAAGATTTAGAACAAATCTGAATCCTTCTTCTCAGCCTAGTTCCAACGGCTGACTTCTTGGATGGAGCTCTCTCTCTCCAACTACTTAGATCTTCACTAGATTCTTCAAGGAATAGCTAGATCTTCTTTGTATATCTTGATGTGTTGATCATCTATTTTTGTAGACAGTATAAGCCTATTTATAGGCCTTCTTCATGGTAACTGGCTGGTCCGGTTCATAACTGATTTCTGACAACTCTGACAGGTGCAGTAGACCGGCTGGAATGACAGATGTCAAGTCATCCAGTCAGTTCTTGAAAAATCTGTAACTGTCTGAAAGTGTCGAGACTGTCTGTCTTTAAGTGTCGACACTTATAGACCAGGTGTCGACACAAGTTGTCTAAGTGTCGACACTAGCCTACAAGGTGTCGACACAACTCCTTGTGTTTTAGATTTTATATCTCGACACTGCTTCTTCTTCATGTGTCGATACTGATATTGACTGTCGACACAACACTTTGTTCTTCAGCACTTTG
Organism: Platanthera guangdongensis; assembly: GCA_039583875.1. Classification (NCBI taxonomy): domain Eukaryota; kingdom Viridiplantae; phylum Streptophyta; class Magnoliopsida; order Asparagales; family Orchidaceae; genus Platanthera; species Platanthera guangdongensis. Next base: position 47,425,955 of record CM077163.1, on the reverse strand, counting down.
TTGAATTCTTCTAAGTGTCGACACAACACCTTTGTGTCGACACATCTTCATGTGTTGAACTTGTTTAAGTGTCGACACTTCTTCTTGGTGTCGACACATGTCTTCAGTGTTGATACTTGGTGAGTGTCGACACAGCTCCTTGTGTCGACACATTCTTCTTCTGTTGAGACTTTTGCTGAGTGTCGACACATTCTTTCTTGTGTCGACACTTTCTTCAAGTGTTGACTCTTCTGCTGTGTGTCGACACATTGTTCTGGGTGTCGACACTTATACTTAGACTCTGCTGACTTTTGCTGAGTGTCGACACAGCCTCCAAGTGTCGACACTTTCTAATGTAGACACAGTTTCTCTGGGTGTCGACACAACTGCTAAGTGTCGACACTGCTTCACTGCACTTTTCTTCATTGAGTGTCGACACAACTCCTTGTGTCGACACTTTCTGTCTGGTGTCGACTCTGCATCCCTGGTGTCGACACAATGACTCCAAGTGTCGACACAGCTTGCCTAGGTGTCGACACAAGTCTTCTTCAGTGTCGACACTTTCCCTCTGGGTGTCGACACATGGACTTAGAAACTTTTCCATCTTTCCTGCAAATACTTAACCTGCACAAGTAAACTCAAAACACATCAAATACATTTTGATGTATATCATTGAGTTGGGTGAGGCTTCTTCAAATCAGGTACATTTAAACCAATGTACCCAACAATCTCCCCCTATTTGGAGAAGTCATAACCCTTAGTCAATGATATACACCATACAGAATAAAATCAAGTATGATGTAGAACAGGATTATGTAATCAGGAAAGAAACATCACATGTATTAAACAAACATGCATACACAGATATCATCACAGAACAATTATGAAATAAATTTAGCATATAACACATTGTTCTAATATCTTGTTATATTCATTTTCCAAAAGTTTACAAAGTGTTTAACAATCAAAATATTACAACTGTAAACTGAAGAAAATTCTATTCTATTTTTGTTCAGCCTCTTTGATCACTATCCCTTTTCCAGATTGTACTTTGGCTTGAACAGAAGCTTCAGCATCTTCAGTTTCAGCAGGCTTTTTCCCTTTCAGCTCTTTCTTCTTTAGCTCTTCAGCTTTGATCTTTTGCCTCTCAAAATAATGATAAGGCTTGGGAAAGTACTTGCTAGGCTCCTGAGCAGTAGGAGGTAGCTTTCCCATCTTTGCCTTTCTTCTATATTGGACTATGGCTTCTTGCCTTGTCTCATGTTTTCTCCATTCCAATTCAGAAATCCACTTGTTTCTATCTTGAATATTATCTTTTGCAGCTTTCCATGCAGTTAAGATAATGTTTCTTGAAGTGGGGCTCCACTGCTCAAAGTCTGGTCTTTGTTCAGCTTGCTCTCTGAACCTCTTTTTAGACAATCTGGTTTCTTCTTCTTTCTGCAGAGCTTCTTGCATAGCCTCAGATACAGGCTGAACAAGTTTCTCTATGATGACATTGTCATTTCCCTCAGGTGGGCTATACATAGACTGTATATCAGCTTGAACCATATCAAAATCTGGAGGAGGGTAGATGACTTGAGCCACTTCAGGTTGCTCCCCTCCTAGATATGCAGGATGTATCCCAGATTCTGCAACATTATCATCATCACATAAAGGAGGATATCCAAGAGTTGCTCTGATAGAATTAGATATCCACTTGGCATGATCAGAGCTGGCTTTGACTAACACCCTCTCCCCCTTTATGACTTCTCTTTCTATGTGATCTCTGACATCATCTTTCTGAAATCTCACTTGATTATCCAAATAATTAACTCCATCTTTAAAGAAAGGTTTCAACCTTTGGAGTTTGTCAGTTATCAACTTCTGAGAGTCTTGAATTGCAGTTGTAATAACAGTTAAGCTCTCTTGCAGTGCTTTATCAAAATCTGCCTTAGCAGTAGCAGTAGAAGTTGTCAGTCCAGCAGCTATGTTCTTCATCTCTGTTACTACGGCACTATGGGAAGCAGTTAAGTTATCATTCATTCTGAGCTGGTTCTCCAAAACATATCCCTGCTTCAGTGCAATGTCATCTACTTGAGCTTTTATCTTTTCTTGATGTGTAGCTAAGTACACCACTGCATTCCCTCCCTTGTGGAAGCAGTCAGTCATCTCCTTTTTATTAAGATTCATTTCAAATCTTATAGACTTTATATCCTGGTCTAGATCAAACTGTAGAGATTTGTGCCCCTCATCCACATAAGTTTCTATGGCTTTCCTGTGCTCATCCAGCTTGATTTGCATAGCAACCATTAGAGCACTGAAATCTACTGATGGAGTTGGCTGTAGTGCTGGCTGTGATGCTATGGTTTGCAAAGCCTTCTTATAAGTCTGACTTCTTCTTTTGAAAACTTGAAATTTCTTTTTCTTAGCTCTAGCAGCTTCCTCATCTTCAGAAGCTGATGTGCTAGCAATTTCTACCCTCTCCTTAGGGCTTGGAGGTAACTCCTTCTGCACTTCTGGTGCCTTCTCAGGTTCTTGCCTTGCAGGTTCTTCCAGAATTTGCACTTGCTCCCCATCAACTGGAGCATTCTTCCCCTCAGCAGCAGTATTTTCCTTCTCAAGGTCTTCTTGATCCAGATTGAGGAATAGATCTTCCATGGTAAATTCTTGTGGAGAATGGGCAGGAGAAATTCTTGGCTCATCTACCACTAGATCAGATACTATTTGAACTGTGACAGATGTGTACTCCATGACAACATCTGGGGGTAGGCTATCAATCTGAGTTTGCTGATTAACATTACTTAAGGAATCAGACAAAATATTATCCTCTATAAGGAAATCTAAAGCATTAAGCTCAGTGATTACCTCAAGGATGATGTGTGTTGCTTGTTCACTTTCCAGTGTAGTTGGCTCTTCTACAACTAGAGGCTCCCCCTGGACTGAATCCTGGTGTAAGGGGCTAGCTGGTGGTAGCTCCCCCTGCCTCTCTGCAGCATCTTGGTGAGCTGGAGACTTCTCAGCATTTCCTTCTACACCCACATCAGGAGTAAAGACAACCTGCTCTTCACTACCTGAGCTGCTAGATGAATCCTGAGCCACTGGGGCAGTTTTCTTCTTCTTCTTTAGAGGTGTTGCTTTCTCAGAAGTTATTTTCTCAGGGGTTGGCATCTCCTTAGACAAAACCCTGTCCCATCTAGAGAATATTCTCAAGTTCATCTTCCTCATATGGTTGATCTTAGTGCCAGCAACCTGACTCATAACCTCTGGTATGCTACCAGCTAGGTATAAACTTAAGATCATACCCAAATTGGGCGTCTTCATACTCTCCTTGATCTTTTCAAAGATTACTACAGACCAATCAGTTTTTAGGCTGAAGATTATCCTGGTCATGAGATTGAACATATGGGCAGAGACCCTGTCATGCTCTCCAGGCTTACTTAAGATTACTTTGCGAACAATTTCAGATAGAAATTTTCCTTGGCTGTCCATCCCCTTCCTATTAAACACAGATCCAATTTTCAATTTTGAATCCAGTCCACACCAAGTTAAAGCTTCTCTGGTCTTAGAAGCAGTAACCTCATCCTCTTCTTTTGTCCTTGGCAGGTTTAGAACCTTTCTCAAACTTTTGGGAGAGACTTTCACTTTTTCTCCATGGACCTTAGACTTGATCTTGAATCCAGATTCGTCTACTTTAGCTCCATTTAGGAATTCTAAGACTTCTTTCTTCCAGATTTTAGTCGGCTCAGAAACAAGGAATTCTAACCCTGAGTCTGCAACTAGGGTTATCACGTTCTTGATCTCTGGGTCTGCATCCTCAAACGCTTGTCGCACTAGTTCATAGCCTTCATTAACGTTCTCTTCGAGCTTTGGCGCCATTAGGGTTTGAAGAATTTGACTGGAGAGAAGAGAGGTGTCGACACACAAGTTTTGTCTCGAAACTTTGGTGAGCGTGTCGACAGACAATGGAGAAATTCTATTTATATCTTTCTAGGTTTGAAGATGAAAAGGCGGGTTAACTAACTTAAATTATGTCGACACTGTCGATAAGTGTCGACACTGACTTATAATGTCTCGACACAAGTTTAGTCAACAGATTATATGTGTCGATACTTGTCTATGTGTCGACACCACTCAACTCGACATATAGTCGAGACTTTACTTAGATAATTCTGAGTAAAGCCTAAGTGTCGACACCACCTTGGATGTGTCGACACCTACTTACCATGGGTCGACACTAATTTTCTGAAGTGTCGACACCAACTTCCTAGATGTGTCGACACCTTTTCACTGAAGTGTTGACACCAATTTTCTGTGTCGACACAGATATCTCTGTGTGTCGACACCTTTTTACTTAGCCATTTCTATAAACTTATTCTAAGTTTATCATACCTAGTTCAATTTTAAACCTATTGAACTTAGTTTCTTCTAAGGGCTTAGTATACAAATCAGCTAGTTGATTATCTGTCTTAACATATTCCAGTAAAATATCTTCTTTCTCTACATGTTCCCTAAGAAAATGATATTTTATTTCAATATGTTTAGTTCTACTATGGGAAACAGGATTATGTGCAATTGATATAACACTAGTAGAATCACAAAACAGTGGTGTTCTACTTACCTGAAATCCATAATCCTCAAGCTGATGTTGTATCCATAGAAGTTGAGCACAGCAACTTCCAGCAGCCACATATTCTAATTCTGTAGTGGAGATAGCCACACTTGTTTGCTTTTTGTTACTCCATGAAATCAGTCTTCCACCTAAGAATTGACAGGTTCCAGTTGTGCTTTTTCTGTCTTCTTTGCATCCTGCAAAGTCTGCATCTGAATAACATGCTAGTTCAAAATCCTCATTCCTAGGGTACCAGAGGCCTAGATAAGGAGTGCCCTTTAGATATCTCAATATTCTTTTGAATGCTGTCAAATGAGACTCTTTAGGGCATGCTTGATAGCTTGCACATACACATGTAGCATACATGATATCTGGTCTACTTGCAGTCAAATATAATAGGGAGCCAACTATCCCTTTATACAAATACTCATCTACAGGTTTCCCTGCATCATCCTTGCTAAGAGACATACTTGACCCTATAGGAGTCTTCATGGTATTAGATGAATCCATATCATACTTCCTTATGAGTTCTAGGGTGAACTTAGACTGGCATATGGATAAACCATTCTCAATCTGTCTTACTTGGAGACCCAAGAAGAACTTAAGTTCCCCCATACTACTCATCTCAAATTGTCCTTGCATTAGTTTTGCAAACTTTTTGCAAAGACAACTTTCAGTAGACCCAAATATTATGTCATCTACATATATTTGGACTAGTATTACATTGCCTCTAGATTCCCTAAGGAATAGAGTCTTGTCTATTTTCCCCCTTGTGAACTTATTCTCAATGAGGAAACTATACAGAGTTTCATACCAAGCCCTAGGGGCTTGCTTTAACCCATATAAAGCTTTCCTAAGTCTATAGACATGATTAGGTTGAGTTGAATCAACAAAACCTGATGGCTGTTCCACATAGACTTCCTCTTTTAGATTACCATTCAGAAAGGCTGACTTTACATCCATTTGGTAAACTTTAAATCCTTGAAAGGTTGAATAGCCCAGGAACATCCTTATGGCTTCCAGTCTGGCTACTGGAGCAAAGGTTTGATCAAAATCAATACCTTCTTCCTGCCTATATCCTTTAGCAACCAATCTTGCTTTGTTCTTAATGATGACTCCATGTTCATCCATCTTGTTCCTAAAGATCCACTTGGTTCCAATTATGTTGTGGTCTTTTGGTTTAGGAACAAGCTTCCAGACCTTGCACCTTTTGAACTGATTCAGCTCTTCTTGCATTGCCTCAATCCAATGAGGGTCTAGGATGGCTTCTTCAAACTTCTTTGGTTCAACTTGGGATAGAAAACTAGAGTAGAGTGCTGCATTCAGGTTTCTGCTCCTTGTTTGTACCCCTTGACTTGGATCACCAATGATTTGTTCTGCTGGATGATCTCTTAGATGCCTATTGGCTGGAGGCATCCTGGCTTCAGGTTGAACTTCTTCAACTTCTTCATCTTGCTGTACTCCTTGTACTTCTTCTGCATTAGGTACATGTAGTACTCCCCCTGGACAGCAGCCACTATCTTCTACGTGCTATCTTGCAGTAGGTTCTTCTTCTATAGTGAGCTTGTCCATCTTCTTTGTTATACCTGTGGGGCTGCAAATACTACTAGATAACTCATTGTTAATAAGTCTAGTTTCATCAAATACTACATGTACAGATTTTTCCACAACTTGAGTAGACAAGTTGTAGACTCTATAAGCCTTACTGTTGTTGCTATACCCAACAAAAATTCCCTCTTGAGACTTGACAGTAAACTTAGTCAAGTAAGACTTTCCATTGTTAAGTATAAAGCACTTACAACCAAAGAACCTGAAGTAGTATAAGTTTGGTTTTCTGCCTTTCACAACCTCATAGGGGGTCTTGTTGTGGCTTTTAGTAATGGTAGCCCTATTAATAACATGACATGCAATATTGACTGCTTCAGCCTAGAAATATTCTGGTTGTGATGTATCACTTAATAGGGTCCTACCAGCCTCAATCAAGGTTCTATTCTTCCTCTCAGCAATGCCATTTTGCTGAGGTGTCCTTGATGAAGAAAACTCTTGAAATATCACAAATTCTTCACATAGTTTTGTCATGCTATCAGACTGAAATTCAGTACCATGGTCACTTCTTATCTTGACCACTGTACTGTCTATTTCATTCTGAATTTGTTTGACAAAGCTATAGAAGACACTAGGTGTTTCAGATTTCTGTCTAAGGAAGAACACCCAGGAAAACCTTGAGTAGTCATCTACAACTACAAAGGTATAGACCTTGCTACCTAGGCTGTGAACTGGCATTGGACCAAAGAGATCCATATGCAAGAGGTATAAACACCTCACAGCATCTTTGTTTTCAATGCTTTTAAAGGTGGATCTAGTCTGCTTGCCCTTTTGACAAGCTGAGCAAATACCATCTTTAATACACTTAACTTGAGGAGCATTCCTCACTAACTCTTTGCTAAAGAGTTTACCAATTGTCTTGTAGTTTAGATGGGCTAGCCTCTTGTGTCATTTGACACAATGAGAGACTGTCTCATCAGCTACAAGACACACTGGAGAACCATTGTTCTCAACCATAATGTCTAAGCAATAGACATTCCTTTTTCTATAACCAGTCAAAATGATCTCTTGATCATTTGACCTCCTGATATGACAACCATCTTTGACAAATGAGATGTCATATCCTACATCACTCAATTGACTTATACTAATAAGGTTATGTTTCAAACCTTTAATATAGGCCACTTGAGTAATTGTAATATAGGAGTTAGATATGTTACCAAAACCCTTGATGATCCCTTTTTCAGAACCACCAAAGGTGACTTTTGGACCATCCTTAATGGGTATGTAGTCCTTTAGTAAACCCCTTGTTCCAGTCATATGTCTGGAACATCCACTGTCCAAGTACCATATTGGGGCATGGCCACTTGGACTCACCTGCAAAACAGATTAGTGAACCTTAGAACCCAAAGAATTCTTGGGTCCTTGGTACTGGTTAGTTTGCTTCCTAATAAAACTACCTGCAGGTTTTCCAACAGGCAGTTTGCTACTCACTTTGGCACTAGCATTATGCCAACAGTCCATTGCAAAGTGGCCTACCTTGCCACAGCACCAACACTCAAACTTATTGTACCTTTGCTTAGGTACAGTCTTAGCTGTTTTATCTACAGCTGACTTGTTGAGAGTTAGGGCTTTGCCCTTGGACTTGAACTTGACAGTCCTTGCAGGTTTAGTAAACCCCAGTCCAGTTTTACCTTTGTGATGAACAAATTCATCAATTAAGGGCAGAACTGACTTTGGTTTAGAAAACCTAGCAACTAAATCTTTCTCCTTCTGAAGACTAATCTCCTGACTCTTGATTTGATCATTCTTAAATGATATAGTCCACATCTGAATCACAGTTATGTGCTTCAGTCTGGCTATCTCATTAAGTTTTTGATCAAACATCTTCTTATAATCAGTTGCAGCCATTTTGAGACTTGCAATCTCCTTAGCTTGACTCTTGGCCAAGGATTTGCATTTCTTAAATGCTTGCAACAGAACTCTATATTCATCTATCAATTGATGAATATCCTCTTCAGACTCAGATGCACTCTCATCACTTGATGATGATGAATCTGATTCTGAACTAGCACAAGAAATTGAACTGAAAGAACAACTTTGTACCTTACTAGGTCCTGGCTGCTCCAGGATTTTGTCACTTTCTGTCAATACCATTAGCCCTTGGCACTGACTGTCCTCTTGTTCATATATAGAGTTCATGATCTGAATGAACTCTTCTTCTTCTTCCTCAGCAAATAGTCCTATGTATGCCTCAGCATTTGACTCAGTTTCTGATGAAGAAATGTCTGACAGGCTCTTATCCTTTTTGGCAACAAAAGACTTTTCCTTCTTGCCCTTGTATTGAGTCTTTTTCTTGTCATTAGACTCCTTCCTTTTCTCTGGACAGTCTGCAACAACATGTCCTTGTCTATTACAGCAATAGCATACAATTTTTGAAAGAGTTGCTTTGCTAGACTTGCTCTTTTTCCTGTCTTTCTTTGAAGACTTTTTATTCTGATAATAGTCTTCTTTACCCTGTGAAGTAGATGGTCTTGTCCTCCACTGTTTCTTCTTTAAGAACTTCTGAAAGTGTCTTGTGAAGGCAGCAAAGTCCTCATCACTTTCACTGCTTTCAGACTTTTTGCTTTCTGAATCTTCTGACTCAGTCTCAGCTACTTTTGGTCGTGGAGTTGGTGACTTACTTCTGTACTTTCTGGGGGCTTCTGTTTTAAATGTCAGTGTCCTTTCCTTATGTTCACTTCTTGTAGATTTCTCCTCTTCTTTCCTCACCATCAACTGCATTTCATAGGACAGCAGTTTGTCAAACAGTGTTGGTGGAGGAATTTCTGCTAACTTTGTCATTTCCCTAATGACACAGATCTTGGTGTCCCAATCTTTTGTTAGGGACCTTAGAAACTTATCATTGAGCTCACAATTACTGAACTCTCTATCATAGGACATTAGCTCATTCACAATCCTATAGAACTTCTTATAGCATTCAGTTATGCTATCAGCTTTACCTTGTCTAAAACTTTCATATTCTTGGTTGAGCAAAGATTTTCTGTCTTGTCTCACTTCTTTAGAACCCTCCATATACACTATCAAGGTATCCCACATCTCCTTAGATGTCTTGCATTATATCAAATTCTGAAAAGTAGCATCATCTATAACACTCACAATGATATTCTGAGCCCTTTTGTCCATTGTGGCTAGAACAATCTCATCCTTTGTCATTTCAGAGAAATCCTTAGGTGTTCTCTGATTTGCATCTAAGACTGAAACCTTCATGGGCACATATGGCCCTGCTTTCACTGTGATATAAATCCTAGGGTCTGAGGCTTCCATAAACAGTCTCACCCTTTCCTTCCAGATGCCAAAGATCTCTTTTCTGCAAATAGGTAGCTTCATGGATCCAAATTACTTATGATTTTCAGTGGAACCCATGGTTCTTGATTTTCTTGATTCTGTAATGTACTTAGACTGAATCTGCCAATAGGATCTACTCAGACAGATATGTCCTTTTTTTGAGGAACCTCCCTCTGATACCACTTGAAAGATATTGTACCTAAACACCTAGAGGGGGGGGGGTGAATAGGTGACTTGAATCTTTTTAACTTTTTAGGCAAAATTCAGATTATAATACAGAATTATATCTACTTTATCACAACACACAATCAGCAATCACAGAATTCCACAAGCACACATTAGACACTCAGTTTTATAGTGGTTCCCCAAGGTTTGGGTACATCCACTTTCCCCCTTCGCCTATCTAGCAGTGTACTAGATTCGGTCAAACTCCTCCACTATCTCAGATCCTCAGATCTTACACTCAGAACCTCAACCAGGTTCCTATAACTCAGCTTCTTCACAAAGCCTACACTCAGCCACCAAGGCCTATACTCAGCCACCAAGGCCTACACTCAGCCACAACAGGCCTACACTCAGAGATACAACTCTCCTACACTCAGGCACATAGGCCCTACACTCAGCCTTTATAATTACAGGCTTACAAAACTCAGATCCCTAAGGATCCTACAAGATAATTTGAATACAAAATGTATACTCAACAAATCAGAGAAAAGAGAGAAGAGTTTTGAGTTTCTTGATGAGTTCTTGGAAAAAATCAGCTGAAATCAACCTGACTTGGCTTTCTTCAAAGCTTCTTGAATGTAGAACACAATAAGATTGATCTCCTCTGCAGTTGATCCTTGATCTCTGCTACTTAAGATTTAGAACAAATCTGAATCCTTCTTCTCAGTCTGGTTCCAATGGCTGACTTCTTGGGTGGAGCTCTCTCTCTCCAACTACTTAGATCTTAACTAGATTCTTCAAGGAATAGCTAGATCTTCTTTGTATATCTTGATGAGTTGATCATCTGTTTCTGTAGACAGTATAAGCCTATTTATAGGCCTTCTTCATGGTAACCGGCTGGTCCGGTTCATAACTGATTTCTGACAACTCTGACAGGTGCAGTAGACCGACTGGAATGGCAGCTGTCAAGTCATCCAGTTAGTTCTTGAAAAATCTGTAACTGTCTGAAAGTGTCGAGACTGTCTGTCATTAAGTGTCGACACTTATAGACCAGGTGTCGACACAAGTTGTCTAAGTGTCGACACTAGCCTACAAAGTGTCGACACAACTCCTTGTATTGTAGATTTTATATCTCGACACTGCTTCTTCTTCATGTGTCGATACTGATATTGAGTGTCGACACAACACTTTGTTCTTCAGCACTTTGTTGAATTCTTCTCAGTGTCGACACAACACCTTTGTGTCGACACATCTTCATGTGTTGAACTTGTTTAAGTGTCGACACTTCTTCTTGGTGTCGACACATGTCTTCAGTGTTGATACTTGCTAAGTGTCGACACAGCTCCTTGTGTCGACACATTCTTCTTCTGTTGAGATTTTTGCTGAGTGTCGACACATCTCCTTTGTGTCGACACTTGTACTTAGAATATTCTTGAACTTTGTTAAGTGTCGACACAGATCCTTGTGTCAACACTTTCTTCAAGTGTTGAGTCTTCAGCTGAGTGTCGACACATTCTTTCTTGTGTCGACACTTTATTCAAGTGTTGACTCTTCTGCTGTGTGTCGACACATTGTTCTGGGTGTCGACACTTATACTTAGACTCTGCTGACTTTTGCTGAGTGTCGACACAGCCTCCAAGTGTCGACACTTTCTGATGTAGACACAGTTTCTCTGGGTGTCGACACAACTGCTAAGTGTCAACACTGCTTCACTGCACTTTTCTTCATTGAGTGTTGACACAGCTCCTTGTGTCGACACTTTCTGTCTGGTGTCGACTCTGCATCCCTGGTGTCGACACAATGACTCCAAGTGTCGACACAGCTTGCCTGGGTGTCGACACAAGTCTTCTTCAGTGTTGACACTTTCCCTCTGGGTGTCGACACATGGAATTAGAAACTTTTCCATCTTTCCTGCAAATACTTAACCTGCACAAGTAAACTCAAAACACATCAAATACATTTTGATGTATATCATTGAGTTGGGTGAGGCTTCTTCAAATCAGGTACATTTAAACCAATGTACCCAACAGTAGTCTCTGCTTTCCCTATGGTGGTTTTTTGGTGAATCATGTCTCGCCTTGTAAAGAAAATTGGTGTTAATCAATAAAGACTCTTGTGTTGCACGTGTTTCTGATTGTGACTGACTTAAGTTGAGATAACCCCTGCTCACTTCAAGGTCCGGGAAATTTCAACATATAGGAGCAGCCTGACGGTCTGGTGGTGACGGCTTGTATGGTGTTTTGGAGGTAGTCGTGTGGTTGTTTGGAGTTCCCCATGCTGGGCGGACTTGGATTGGAGTCCGCCTGCTTCTACGACCTGGCTTGTCGCCAGTTTGTTTTGCGGGTTGCTTATCCGCAGACTGCGCGGACTGATTTTGAGTCCGACAATTGGCCGCTAGATTGGCTGCTGTGCGAGTTGGAGCTTGCGAGTTTTGCATTGCTCTGGTAGAGCATTGGTGATCTGTCTTGGGAGCTGGCGGACTGGGGCCTTGTCCGCCGAGCTCTTGGTGGTTGTTGGACTTGATCACACTCTGTGACAAGTCTAGGGTGTCCTCAGTGTCCGCAGAGTCTGCTGTTGACCGGGAGGTCTGCCTGTTGGTCGTGGACTCATGTGGAGGGCTATGATGTTGTTCTCGAGCTTTGCAGACAGTCGTCATGTCCGCATATGATGTGCGGATTAATGCAGTATGGGCTGTGGCTGTGTCAGTGTGCTATTGTGTGGCGGACTGGTGCTGTGCTTGCGGGCTGTTGCCTTGTCCGCATAGTGTGTGCGGACTGGCGTGGAGTTCGCCTGGTGGTGGACACCGTCTTGGCACCTGGCGGGTTGATTGAAGTCCGGCTAAGTATTTGCGGACTCGGCGGACTGGACTTTGCTAGCTGCGAGCTGGGGTGGTAACTCTATTCATTAGGGCAGTGACCACACTCCTCACCCTGCTTATAATTAACCCCCCCTGACACATCGACAGTAACTGAGAGAACAGTAAGTTGAGACATGGTTAAGTGTTGCGGCTGTTAGAAAGTAGAGAAAGGAAGCGAAAAGAAGAGAACAAGCCGAATAAACTTTTGAATAATCGAAATTTTATTATCCAAAAATGATGAATATTACAAAGGTATGCCCTCCCTTATATAGAATGGAGGAGAGAAGAGAGAATACAAATAAGAGATGTGGGACTAAAATTTACAAGCTAAGCGGACTGTACAAAGTAAACCGCACAGGCCGCGCGGTTAGACAGAAGGACTAACCGCACGGCTTACAATAAGAGATGCAGAGAGGTCGCCTGTGAAGATTGCTAGACCGCCCGGTTTACAAGTCGCCGAGTCAAACCGCCAGACCGCGCGGTCTCTAACCCGCCAAGACAGACCGCCCGGTCTCCAACTTCAACACTCCCCCTCAAGCTGGAGCATATATATCAATCATGCCCAGCTTGTCGCAAACATGCAGAAACGAGGCGGAGACTGGCTTGGTGAAGATGTCGGCTAGCTCTTTATCAGATGTGACAAACGGAGTGCAAATCTGTTCTTTTAAAATCTCTTCACGAATGAAATGGCAGTCAACCTCAATGTGCTTTGTTCTTTCATGGAATACCGGATTTTTGGAGATGTATATGGCGGCCTTGTTATCACAGAACATAGGTAGAGGATGGTTGTACACCTCTCCTAAATCTAGCATGAGAGCCCGCAACCATTTCAACTCACAAGTGGTTGACGCCATACTGCGATACTCAGCTTCTGCACTGGACCTGGAGACAACAGACTGCTTTTTACTCTTCCAGCTCACCAGATTTCCCCCAACAAAGGTGCAAAAACCTGAGGTAGACTTGCGATCCCCTTTGTCATCAGCATAACTTGCATCTGAGTAGGCTTCAATCCTCAGATGATCATTCTTCTGAAACAGTAATCCTTTCCCAGGCGCTGCTTTGACATATTCCAAGATCCGCAAGGCGGACTGAAGATGACAATCCCTGGGCGCTTGCATGAATTGACTCACCTTGCCCACAGCATAAGAAATGTCGGGTCTGGTCACTGTGAGATATATGAGCTTACCAACCAGACGCCTGTACCGCGAACTATCTGAAAGAAGAGGCGAATCATCTGTCCAGGTTTTGTCCTCCCCAATAGCCATGGGACATCGGGCAGGTTTAGCTCCAGTCAATCCTGCCTCTTTTAAAAGATCAAGGGCATACTTACGCTGAGAGAGAACTAAGGAGTCGGGCTTCCGAGAGAGTTCGATCCCCAGAAAGTACTTTGGAGAGCCCATATCTTTAGTGATCAGATGTTGGCGAAGATGTAGCTTTGTCAGGGCTACCCCTTCCTGGTCATCGCCAGTGAGAAGAATATCATCGACGTATACAGCAAGAACAACCAGCCCAGAAGGAGTTTTGCGAATAAAGAGAGAGTGATCAGCAGAGCTTCGCACAAAACCAACAGCCGCCACAATACCGCTGAACTTGTCAAACCAAGCTCGAGGACTCTGCTTGAGGCCATAAATTGCCTTCTGCAGCCGGCATACTCGTGTCTCCCCCTGAGCAACATACCCAGGAGGTTGCTCCATGTAAACGGCCTCGTGAAGATCACCATAAAGGAAGGCATTCTTGACGTCCAGCTGAGAAATTGGCCAATCCCGATTGACGGCCACAGAGAGAAGAACCCGGATTGTGCTGAGACGAGCCACAGGGGAGAAGGTGTCAAAGTAATCAACCCCATAGGTCTGAGTAAAGCCCTTAGCCACAAGGCGAGCCTTATACCGATCCACAGTGCCGTCTGGGCTAAATTTGACCACAAAGACCCAGCGACAGCCAACAACATCAGTGCCAAAGGGAGGAGGAACAAGAGTCCAGGTACCCCGCTCAATGAGGGTCGCCATTTCCTCATCCATGGCCATCTTCCAGTGAGGAATAGCAAGGGCCTCCTGATAGGAGCGGGGTGTGGCAGTGGCAGAGATAGCCAGTGCAAAGGCCCTGCGAGAAGGAGTAAGACGATCATAGGAAACAACAGCAGCAAGGGGGTGTAAGGTGCACGTCCGCACCCCTTTGCGAAGAGCTATAGGAAGATCCAGGTCAGCCGGGCCCGCGGCATCCGGAGCATCCGTGGTAGAGAAAGCTGGCCCGGGAGAAGAGAGCGACGGCAGCGGAGAGGAGGGAGAGGGTGGTGGAGAAGGGAGAGAGAGAGGTGGAGGAAGAGGAGGGGGTGGAGACGGTGTAGTGGTGGAGAGTGTAGGAGGAGACGAGGGAACGAAGGGAATGGCAGGAGAATCAGAAGCTGGGAGAAGAGGAGAAGAGGCATCCGAGAAGTTGGAGGTATTCTCGAAGAAGGTGACGTCAGCAGAGACGAACTGCTTACGAAGGACGGGATCAAAGCAACAGTAGCCTTTCTGAGTGGTGGAATACCCCAGAAAGACACATTTGGTGGAGCGAGGGGAGAGCTTATCACGGGTGGCAGAAGGGGCATGCACAAAGGCAGTGCAGCCAAAGATTTGGAGAGGGAGATGAAACGGCTCCTTGTCCGGATACAAAATGGAGAACGGGGTTTGGCCATGGAGAACCGTGGAGGGAATGCGATTGATGAGGTAGCAGGCAAGGAGAACAGCATAGCCCCAATAGGAGCGAGGAACATGCATCTGGGTCATCAAGGTGCGAGCGACATCGAGCAGGTGTCGGTTTTTGCGTTCGGCTACACCATTTTGTTGTGAAGAATAGACACAACTAGTTTGATGAAGAATCCCATTTTGCATGCAGAATGTAGAGAAGTCACGACTGAGATATTCTGCGGCATTATCAGACCGAAAAACTTTGATAGAAACATCAAACTGAGTTTTGATCATGAGATAGAAGGATGTCCATACAGAGAATAATTCGGAGCGATCTTTTAACAGATACACCCACGTACAGCGAGAGAAATCATCAATGAACGTGACAAAATAGGAACTACCCGGACCAATGGTAAGAGTAGGAGAAGGACCCCAGATGTCGGAGTGGATAAGATCAAACGGACGGGTAGAGCTACGAACGTGCTTTGGAGGGAAGGAGGAGCGGTGATGCTTGCCAAGCTGACAGGCCTCACAGTTGAGCGGAGGACTTTGAGGAGGAAGGTGGGGCAGAAGTTGACGAAGAAGACGGAGAGGAGCATGACCAAGGCGGAGATGCCATTGGAGAAGATCTGTGGAGGTGGAGGAGAAGGTGGAAAAAGCAGAAATGTTGTCGAGGAAGTATAAGCCGCCACTCTCAGTCCCAGTAGCAATCGTCCGTTGGGAGTCCGGATCCTGAAAAGAGCAAGAAGTAGAAGTAAATGTGACGGAACACTGTAATTGCTTGCAAAGAGATGTAACAGATAATAAGTTGCACGGGAACTGTGGCACATATAGAGTATCCGCCAAGTGAAGAGACGGGGTGACATGAACTATCCCTGTGCCATGAACTGATGATGAAGAGCCGTCAGCGAGAGTAACTGGGGGCAAGCGAGCATGCTTTTCTAGGAGAGAGAAACACGGGAGATGGTCGGTCATATGATTCGTAGCACCAGTGTCGATCAGCCATTTGCCCTGAGTAACAACGTGTGCACGACCAGAAGACGTGACAACCGAGGCGAAAGCCATGAAGGGAGGAAGAAGAAAACTGCAGCGGTCTCGGTGACAGCACACCAGCGGCACGAAGGGCCACGACCAAGGTGCAGAGCACAAGCCGCGCGACGAAACCAGGAGGTCGCGACGACTAACAAGAGAAGCGGCTAAGAGCGAAGAGGCGGAGAGGCCGCTCAAACAAGGAAGAATCCACGTGAAACCGCGGCGGGAACAAAAGGGAAGAAGCCGCTTGAACACGAGCGGCTAGGATCCAGATCAAGGCACAGCGGGGAAGAAGTCACGCGGACTGCAAAGGGCCGAGCGAACAGAAGAGAGGAGAAGAGCAGGTGACCGCGACCAAGATGCGGGTAAGAAAGGGACAACCCGCACGGTCAGGCAGATCACAGCAGTTGCGAGAATGCGGTCAAGGGCACAGCGGGGAAGAGGTCGCGCGGACTGAAAAGGCCGAGCGAACAGAAGAGAGGAGAAGAGCAGGTGACCGCGACCAAGATGCGGGTAAGAAAGGAACAACCCGCACGGTCAGGCAGATCACAGCAGCAAACCGCGAGTGCAGAGACAACACACGCGGACAGAGACAGACCGCAGCGACTAGGAAGTCGGAGCGGCAGGAAAGAGCAAGGAGCGCGGCGACACGGAAACAGGTCGCTGCGACAAAGAGCAGGAGGAGAAGAGAAACAAGAAGAGCAAGCCGCGCAAACAGGCAGCGGACAGAAACAAGCCGCGCGGATAGAAACAAACCGCGCGGACAGAGGAGAAGGCAAGCCGCGAACAAGCCGCAGAACGCGGAAGACAAGCCGCGAACAACAGAGAGCGCACAGAATCAGGAGGAAAAGACCGTGTCCTCTGATACCATGTTAGAAAGTAGAGAAAGGAAGCGAAAAGAAGAGAACAAGCCGAATAAACTTTTGAATAATCGAAATTTTATTATCCAAAAATGATGACTATTACAAAGGTATGCCCTCCCTTATATAGAATGGAGGAGAGAAGAGAGAATACAAATAAGAGATGTGGGACTAAAATTTACAAGCTAAGCGGACTGTACAAAGTAAACCGCACAGGCCGCGCGGTTAGACAGAAGGACTAACCGCACGGCTTACAATAAGAGATGCAGAGAGGTCGCCTGTGAAGATTGCTAGACCGCCCGGTTTACAAGTCGCCGAGTCAAACCGCCAGACCGCGCGGTCTCTAACCCGCCAAGACAGACCGCCCGGTCTCCAACTTCAACAGCGGCCTCGGTTTTCTTGTCCGCGCGGTTTGATCAGAGTTAACTGGTTGTTGTTTGCAGGTTGCGCAGCTAGCACTGTGGAGCCAGGAGTTTGGCTTTGACTTTGGTCAGGTTCAGTGAAGTTTGCGGTTACAATCGACGGTCTCAGCAGGTCGCTTCTGCGGCTTGTCAGTTTTCTCTGCTTCGGCTTTTCCAGGTTCAATAACCTGTCCGCCGGACTCGGCGGTTAGGCGGTCTGTTCTTCAGTTCGACAGCAGCTTGCAGATGTCAGCGAATAATGGTGTGTCCGCGGGACCTCGCGGTCTCGGCGGACTCCGTTTTCTATTCGTCTTCAAGCAGCAGTTCGGGCGGTCTCGGCGACTTCGGCGGACTGGGCGGTCTTGGCGGTCTCCGATTCTGTCCATTCAGATTTTTTTCGTAATCTGTTCTATTTTCCTTGTGTACTGGTGAAATCATGTCTCCCCATGTATACCTCGCCCTGTAAAGAAGATAGTGAATATATGATCTGCTTGCTCATGTGTTTGCTTTTGGTTGTTTGAGCTTGCTTTTCTAGTTTTCGCTTGATCAAGGTGTGATCTTGATAGCTCTGAGAATATTAATTTGGCGTCAGACTATCTTATTGATCATCTTGAGAAAATTTAACAGTTCAGGCTATATCTAAATTCATGCCCATGTGTCATGTTCTTTCTTCCAGAGTTGCAGTTAGATCTTTTGTTAGCTGGACCAGATTTGATTACTCTCAGCGCCGGTTCAGATGAATGATATTGACATTTTGAAATTGGCTTTGAGAGTTAGTAAATCAATTTTAACTGAATTCAAATATATCTAAAACCAGCTCAGTTCAATTTTGTTATATTATGGATATTAAGGCATTGGTTTCGCATTATTTTTGCGACTCTTCCCCACGAGCATCTTCCATGAAACCTGTTAATGTATATTTGGACGAATAACGGGTTCAGAGGCATAACGGGTCAGTTCGGACACGTGTAAATCCGATACCCGTAGAAACTCCTTGGGTTTGCCTATTTATACCCGCCTAGGGGCAACGGGTAGGGGATTCCACTTTGATCCCCATCCGGATGCTTCGAGCGACATAACATTCTCGAAGTTTAGCCCCGTCGCTCACATCCGTAACCACTCACTCCTCCTTTTCCCGCAACCGTTCCGCTGCTTCCGTTTTACAGTAGATCGGAGGTTTTACGCCGGTGAATCGGGACAGAGACACAAGAAATCGTTCCGATTTCGGCCGTCGCTGTGTTGTTCCGCTGCCTTCATCGACTATCTACGTTCCTGTGCGAATCTACAATCGCAGCTGTCTGGATCGGGAGAAGGATAGGAGTTTTCCGCCGCCTGGGAGGAAGCCGCTGTTGCCGATCGTGAAGTAGAGGATCGGGGACGCCGCAGGTTTCCGCCATTTTTGGAATCGGAACAGTTCCGCCGCCGGTCCTTAGATCGGGAAGGAGAAAAAGGAACGCCTCCGCCTGTGTATCGTAGAGGAAGAAGCCCTATTTCCTGTAGTCGCCGGTGTTTGGGAAAGAGAAAACAAAGAAAGAATCGCCGCTTGCTGCGTTCTCACAGCCGCTGGCTTGATCAGAAGAGATAGCCGCCTGCGATCGGGAAAAAAGTCGTGCTGCCTACAGAACAGTCTGGCCGCCTAGAGAGAAATCGGGCTAGGTAAATTTCCTGTCGCCGCTGTAGCTCTCCAACGCCGATAGAGAAAAGCTTTGGACTGCCACTGTCTCGATTGATCACAAATCCAGGGATTTTGGAAGGAGGAGATCGACAGTTGACCGCAAATTTTATTGTCTGAATTTCTCCAAGCTTCATTGATCTATCCCTCATCCAATTGAAAGGACCAACCTGTAGAGGTGTTTGCTGGGCAAAGTTGCTGCTGGTGGAATTCAAAAGGCCAGAGAACCTCTTTTTTCTTCATAGTTAAGTCCCCTACAAGAGGTTTTGCTAGAACCCTTGCTCCAGCCAAATTTCTTGATAGTGAAGCAGCCACCAAGAGTGCTTTGTCAAGAGCCTTGCAAGGTTGGTGAACAAACATAGTGAGAGAGTGCACATATTGATTTGTTTGAAGCCTCGAAGTGTGACACATAATGATGAAGGGAAGCAACTACTCCTCTCCGGTGCCGATGATAAAGCTAGAAAAATGCACGGCGACGGAGTTTAACAACTGGAAGCTGAATACGCAGTTTGGGATGAAGTACCTGAACGTGTTCTACACAGTTCAGTCTGATCGTGTTGTTGTTATGGGGACTGACGATGAAGCCCAGTGGATTGCTGATGAGGACTTCTGCCGCGACTACCTGCTGAACTGCTTGTCCTCTAGCCTGGCGAAGATGTACATCAAAATGAAGACCGCCAAGGAAATCTGGGAGGCACTGGAGGAGCACTTCAGGAAAGAGGAGGATCTATCCAAGACACACCTGGTGGACAAATTCCACTCCTTCATGTTCGACGAGGAGAAGGCGATTCTCCCTCAGGTATCGGATTTTGAAGCTTTAGTAGATTCTTTACATAGTGAGAACATTTCTCTTCCAGATAGTTTTGTTGCTGGCACGATCATTTTTAAACTGCTCTCAACATGATACAACTTTAAAACTAAACTGTACTGCAAGAAGATGCAGGTCGGTCTTAATGACCTCAAGCGATTTATTCGCATTGAGGATGAAAATAGGACTCGACACGCTTTAGAAACTGTTAGCAAGCAGAAGGTTGCAGCTAACATGCTTCTTAGTTCTAAACGTGTGCTGAACCCTAAGAGGACCAGACCCTCCCATGGTAGCTCCCAAGTTCAGGCCCTAACAAACGCAATAAAAAATTCAAGGGCAAGTGTTTTAACTACAACAAGTGGGGACACAGCGCATCTGATTGCAGGCTCCCTAAAAGGGAAAGAACCAAAGCACCACATGATGGCAACCAAGCCAATATGGTTAGCCAAGCTGAGCCTTCCGACTTTGTTGCACTGGTCGGAAACGCTAAGGCCAGCACAGAGTGGTACTTGGATTCGGGGGCGACGTGCCACATTTGCAACAATTCTGCTCTTATGACGGGACTTACTACTGTGAAAGAGTCTGTGACGGTGGCCAATGGCGAGACAACTGACGTACTGAAGGTGGGGAACGCAATCTTGCTGCTATCCTTAGGTAACTCTTTAATTTTAAAGAACGTCAAATTTATTCCTTCATTAGCTGCTAACTTAGTGTCTATTAGTCTTTTATGTGATGCTGGTATGTCATTTACTTTTTATAGCGGTAGAGTAATACTGTCAGTTAACTCCCACTATTTTGGATGTGCATACGTCCAAAATAGGATGTACCGACTAAGTCTAGCAAACGAAGTAGTTCAACAAGTTCAAACAAACTTAGTTAGCCCTATGACTCTACATGAGAGACTAGGACACGCGAGCTATAGGAAAATGTTCCAAATAGCTAGAACTCACAAAATCACATTAGACACTAAGTCACAGCCTGAGAAATGTGACGTGTGTGTTCATACCAAGATCACTAGGAAACCTTTTAGTGCGGTTACTAGGAGCACAACACCTCTAGAGCTTATACATTCCGACATATGTGACTTTAAAATTTTTGTCACCAGAGGAGGAAGGAAGTATATGATCACGTTTATAGATGACTGCTCTAGGTTCTGTCACATCTATCTTCTTAAAACTAAAGATGAAGCATTTGAAAAGTTTTGTCTTTTCAAAACCAGGGTAGAGAACCAACTAGACATGAGAATTAAGAGGTTTAGAAGTGATAGAGGAGGAGAATACATGTCCAGTGAATTCCGGGGTTTCCTTGCCTCTCAAGGGATCATAGCAGAAACCACTGCTCCTTACTCACCCCAATCGAATGGTATAGCCGAGAGAAAGAATAGAACGTTAACAGAGATGTTAAATTCTATGCTCCTCACTGCTGGCATGCCTATTGCCTATTGGGGAGAAGCAGTTTTAACTGCAAACAACATTCTAAACAAGGTTCCTCATGCTAAGTTAGACGTCACACCCTATGAGCTTTGGTTTAAGAGACCCCCGACTTTAACTAAACTTAAGACCTGGGGCTGCATAGCCTATGTCAGGGTCTCTGACCCTAGACGGTCTAAACTTGGACCTAGGACCAACACGTGTGTCTACTTAGGTTGTGCTGAAGATAGTGCTGCAGATAGATTCTTAGACCTGTCTAATAATATAATTATTGAATCTAGGGATGCTGTGTTCTTTAAGGATAAGTTCCTTAAGGATAAGAACCTGACAATCCCAGGTATGCATGCAACTATTACTGAGGAAGAAACTGAATCAGTACCGAGCACCTCCTATTCAGTCCCGGTAGACAATATTGTCCTAGAGTCTAGACGGACTTCGATGAGAGAGAGAACTCTCAGAACCTTCGGTAGTGATTTTGTCACTTACCACGTTGAGGCTGATCCATCCACCTATAAGGACGCGATGAGATCAAGGGATTCCCTACTCTGGAAAGAGGTCATTGATGAAGAGATGATCTCTTTGCTTCAGAACAACACCTGGACGTTGGTTGATAAGCCAAAAGGGGCTAAAACTACAGGGTGTAAGTGGGTTCTGAAAAATATGCTCAATCCTGATGGCAGCGTAGCTAAGTATAAAGCGCGCCTGGTGGATAAAGGTTTCACACAAGTTAGTGGGGTGGATTACTTTGATGTATATTCACCAGTGTGTCACTTAGCAACCATTAGGATACTCCTTGCTATTGCGTCTATTGAGAACTTTATTGTTCATCAAATGGATGTTAAGACTGCGTTTTTGAACGGAGATCTGACCGAAGAGATATACATGAGCCAACCTGAAGGTTTCATAGTTCACGGTCATGAAAGTAAGGTCTGTAAGTTGATCAATTTGCTATACGGACTCAAACAAGCACCAAAATTATGGCATGAGAAGTTTGACTATAGTGTAAGGAACATGGGATTCATGTCAAGTCTCTCGGATAAATGTCTTTACATACGTCATAGATCGAACAAAGTTGCTATAATATTCTTGTATGTGGATGATATGCTGATTCTTGGTTCTGATCAATCCGTGGTGGATGACGTTAAGTCAGAACTAATGCAGACGTTTAACATTAAAGACCTAGGTGTAGCTAAGACTATCCTAGGCATGCAAGTGAGCTATGGGAAAAATGACATTTCCCTAAGTCAAAGCCACTACATAAAGTCCCTGTTGGACACGTGGGGATACAGTGAACGTAGAGCAGTGGCGACACCTTACGATTACAATAATCGCTTGAAGCCCAATGATGGAGCTGCGGTTAGACAATCAGATTATGCTAAACTGATTGGTACTCTCATGTATGCTATGGTCTGCACAAGACCTGACATAGCCTTTATGGTCGACATGTTAAGCAGATTCACTAGTAATCCTAGCCAAGACCATTGGGATGCCCTTGATAGGCTGATGCGATACCTAAAGCACACCCAAAAGTATGCTTTATGTTATCATGGTCATCCTCCAGTATTGGAAGGATATTCTGATGCATCATGGTGCTCAGAATTAAATGACAGCAAGTCCGCTAGTGGATTTATATTCACACTAGGAGGAGCAGCTGTAGCCTGGATGTCCAAGAGACAATCATGTATTGCACTGTCTTCTATGGCATCCGAACTCTGCGCTCTAGCTTCAGTAGGAGAAGAAGCAGGGTGGATAAGAGATTTGGTGATGGACATTCCACTGTCAAGCCTGAAGTTGAGTTCTGTTGCAGTTTACTGCGACAATCAGACTACTAAAACGATTGCTACGAACACTTTGTTCAATAGCAAAAGAAGGCAACTACGGTTGAAACAAGCCTGGTTGACCTCCCTTACTAGTCAAGGGATTGTGAACCTCGTTGATGTGAGGTCAAAAGATAATGTTGCATATGCCTTAACAAAGAGCTTAAATAGAGTTCTCACCATTAAAACATCGGGCGAAATGAGATTAAAGTTTATAAAAATATGAAACTTCCTCCTATGTTTATGTTTTCATAGTAAGAATCTATAGTCGCAACATTCAAGCATCTAATAACAGACTGAAAACCCCAAATAATTTCTTGATGAAAGCCCAAGATGGTCAGATGCTAGTCATTCCATACCTGATGACTTAACATCTTTCTCGTTGTAAGCTTATTTGAGAATTATTCAACTGGGAATAGAAAGTCGTTGTATGAGTTAATCTAACATTAGTGATCATAACATATTATTCCACATTTGATAATGTTGCAAATGACGGTGTACCAAGTCATATGATGAGGTACATAGTGGTCACTAATGCGTAAGATAACAACGTTTGATTTATTAAAATCAAAACTTGACTGGTCCTAACTAGACTGGGTAGAGATGCTAACAGTGTTACTTCACTACTGCTACAAGTGCTAAGCTCATTTAGGTAGAGCTAGTTTGCTTTGATACGTCACTGCATATGTTTATGAATTCATAGAGTCTGACTCATGAAATTCCTTGCAGGCACTGGTGAAGATGGAGAAGAGAAAGTGGATTTTGACATATATGATGATGATCTACTCTCTGAGTAGAATTGTTACACGTTTATCTGTAGTCATTTTTTATTTTCCAGACTTATTTATTATGGAGTAGCACATTTATATTTTTGTGATGTTTTTATATTATTGTTTAAAACTTATGTTCATGTTTTATGTTAAAAATGTGATAACTCTTATGTAATGTGTAAAGTCGGAAATTTATTTTGATATTCTCCACTTTCTGCACTCCGAAACGTACACGTTATTTGTCAAAAATATAGGAAGAGATTGTTAATGTATATTTGGACGAATAACGGGTTCGGAGGCATAACGGGTCAGTTCGGACACGTGTAGATCCGATAACCGTAGAAACTCCTTGGGTTTGCCTATTTATACCCGCCTAGGGGCAACAGGTAGGGATTCCACTTTGATCCCCATCCGGATGCTTCGAGCGACATAACAAAACCTCCCTACAGCCGCAATTGCCTCCTCTTCCTCCATGCCATCCAAACATTTCTCTGCCCCAAAATTCGGTACTGACACCCTCTGGCAGTTTATTTCCGGAGGAATGTGTTCTCTGCAAACACCTCCTTGGAGGTGTTCCACACGCCACAAGGGCACAAAACTGGTGGAAAAATTCCTTTATTTTCTAGTGTTTGCCTAATAAATAATATTTGTGAATGTCATATTTTTTTGTTCGTTTGTTAAATATAATTCAATTTAAGAATTGAAAAGTATTATGAAGAAATTAATATTTTTTTCACAGAAATTATAAGAAAATGTGCTTCAAGGAAGAAAAATGTGCACTCGGATACAAAAGCTTGCCCGGAAAAAATATGTGCTCCGGCGAAAAACACGTGCCCGGGAAAAGGGCGTGTCCGGGCGAAAATCGAGTGTTGGCGGAAAAACGCGCTCCCGGTCTAAAAATGGGTGCCCTGGCATAAAAAAATGCATGCCCGTCCTAAAATCCGCGCTCGGACGAAAAACGAGCTCCCGGCCGAAAAAACGCTCGTCGGACGAAAAGACCCGCGACCGGGCGAAAAACGCACGCCCAGACAAAAAACTCCGGAGCTGGCTAAAAACGCGCGACGGGCGCAAAATGCTCACCCCGACGCAAAATGCGTGCCTCGGCGAAAAACGCTTCTCGGCCGCAATTGTCCAATTCTTACATAGATTGCAAATAATTATCATTAGTTCAAAATAAATTTCATGAAATTCATTAAAATTTCAATTACAACTTCAATTCTAATTTCAGGAGCTCAGTTGCGTGCAAACGAACACATCCATAAAGACATTCTTTCATCATGAATAGATCCTCACAAATATTTTGCATCCCATCTGCATTATGAATTTCGCAATAACATAAGGTAACAAGTCTGCGTATCCACCAAGCATCAATTTCTCTCACACTTTGCATTTACCTGATTAAATTCATTCAATCGACTAGATTTAAAAGAAAATAAAATGAAAGAATCCTTTTCATTCATATGCCAAAACTCAAACCTTTCACGAAGTACTTTGTGCATACAAAATTTAAAGAATAATAATCTCATATTCATTACAACACCGAAATTGAATAGAATTTTTTTGGGGTACGTATACGTACCGTGCGCGAGAAGATCTTACCGTCCGATCTGTCAAAATGCGGTCGTAAATACACATACGGTCGTAATACACATGTATTACGACCATATTCGGACGGTCAGATCTTCTCGCGCACTGTATATATACATACCCAAAAATTTCGAATTGAATATGAATCACAAGTTCATAGATACACAAACATGCAGCTTATAAAATTTTGCAAACCCGAAATATTCTAGTTTCGCAAAAACTCTAGTTCAAGGGTTCGCAACATCGCTAGCATAAAGCAGGGCAAAATGTAAACTACACCACCTTCTCATGTCAAAACATCCTCCCTAGCGCCCCTCTCCACCGCTTCACTGGTTTTCTTTTTGCGTGATGTCACACGACAATAAGGACCTGTAAGACCAAGCTTTCCACATTGATAACAAACAGGTCCTTTCAATCGGCGTGAGTCTCAGAGATAGTCAACAGCTCAGATTCTGATATGACCGACTTCCATCTTTTCTTTCCAAACTTAGCACCTACCATCCCTCGTGGGATCATTCTTACATCTTTTCACCGTACAAATGTTGAATTCTAAAATCCAAGTAGACTCAACCAATGTATAGTAGTCCACAGATTTGGATTCACGCAAAGGGGGACTTCAACTCTTCATGCAACCCCTCAAAAAAGTATTAAGCTTTTTCTTCATCATTGCCCACTACATCCCATGCATATCGTCTCAATATTGATAATTCATGGATGTAAAACTCGATAGACAAATCCAACTACCTCAACATCAAAAATTCTTCTTGTAGCTTGAGATGAGTGGTCGCCAGGATGTAGCACTTCCAAAAGACTGTAGAAAACTCTTTCATACAGCAAATAGCATGAACGATATAAGAGTAGCATCTCTTCGTCATGGATTTTCATCGCAAGAATTTGATCCTTGATCCATGATAGTCAATATTCTGCAACTATGGGTGAACCAACTCCTTTGAACACAGATGGGTTAAAACCCAAAAACTATTTCCGCAACTTATCATATTATAACATATTGTTTCCCCATCAAAAGATCCAACACAAACATGTTAATGGGTATCTACAAAGACAATGTGTATCACATGGTTGTCGAATCAACACACTGAGATGTCATCATACATGTTATCAATTCACCTATCATTCTACTTAAACTTCTTGGTGATAGGTTAGAAACTATCGGGTTCATTGCTCCACTATCAATGGTCCTCCCAAAACATCATCATCACCTTAATAAACTAACAAAAAAGGTGTTCATATAAATGTCAGTCAAACAAAAATATCAAACACATGGCAAGCAAGTAAAACAACACATCAAAGGACACTCTGGTCTATCATGCATCACATCTTACATGGAAACTCTTCTTAGAAAAGGGGCTCCGATTTTTCTAAGACTCTTCAAATCTTTTTAGGATTCTTAAAAATTCCTAGGGTTACTGAAATTCCCTAGACGATTTTGAAACCTTGCTATGATACCAAATTATGACACTATACCTATATTCATCACATGGTATTGTTCATGTCGGCCCCCAAAACATATTATTTCAATAAGAGAGATAATAAAAGAATGTAGACAACACAATCTAAGCACAAAAGAAAATAATATACAATGCAGAAGCATATTAAGGCTCCGTTTGGGGCGACTTATTTTCACCGGTCAAGCGGTTGCGACAACATGAACCGGACCTTAATTAAAGTCCGGTTCATGCGGTCACAACCGCTTGACCTGTGAAAATTAGTCTCCCCAAACGGAGCCTAAATCTATACTGCGTGCATGTCCATGAAAACTAAGTCCACAAAATTACCAAGTACTATTACAATATCCATCCCATGAATACATTCTTTTATGAGTAATTTACAACACAAAACTTCTAAGGCATGCATGTCTGTACATCAAAATAAAATGCATGATAGAAAGTAGAAATAATTTTTTGGCTTTAATTTTTTATTTGATAGCAAAGTTTTCTAAGTGTGAACACGATCCTACTACCTAATATGAATAAACAAAAAAAAGGTTAGTTGGTGCTGACCAAAAACTATGAAATGATGCCCCCTCCCCGGTCATCCTAATGGTTCCTAGAGAGCACTAGCCCTGCAAATCAGCATATCAAAATAAGCATAAAGAAAAATGGTAAAAAATCAACAAGGTGAGGGAGGTGTGACAAGCATTATACATGTCTCTCTGTTGAGCAAAAAATAAAGGGAGTTTACTTTGAAATCACGAGCTATAATTTAGAAATTCCCTATCCATGCATCAATACTCGTAGTAGTGAACTGCAATATACTAAGTTACTACCTCACTAGCAATCTCAACATGTCAAATATAAAGTGAATCATCATATCTCTCACTAAAGCATCCAATATAAATGATAACACATACATGCATTCTCTTTCTATGTACATGACATGTACAATCTCGTATTTGTCTAGTGGGATCCTTCGAGCAGGCAAGGTCGGAAAAGCAAGTTTCTCCCAGACAAGCTAGAGCGGCGAGTGGAGGATATATCTCCCTGCTTGCCCCAGGTGAGAATGGGCGAGTAGGGACACTTGGGCCGCACTCGCTTAGGGCTCTAGGCCAGCGGTCGGCGAGTGGAGACAAATTGAGTCACCTCCAACCAAGGGACATCAGGGGCGAGTGGCGAGTCTCAGCTTCAACAGGCACTCGCCACCTCCAGGCGAATAGAAATAACGTGGTTGTCTTGCACAGGTATGTTTTCCCAGGGAAACCCTTGTGTCCTGCCAATAGCCTCTTCAAACATCGGAGTTTCATTGTTGGCAGACCAATCTGGGTTGCGTCTAGAAAAACCAAAATGCAGGATTCTTCTATCCGTGAACTGTTGGGTCCATTGCCCACAATGTCCCAGATTTGAAGAAGTATATCATGTCAATGATATACATAAAGTTGTATTTGATGTATGCTTATGTTCATGCATGCCGTTTAGTCCTTGAAACATTGACAGGACAGGTATTCCAAGTGATGTGACAGATGGCACAAAGTAAAGATGTGGAGGGACAGAAATATGTCTAAGTCCACATGCGTTGAGTGAAGCTAGTTCACTCAACATCAGATGCAAGGAAAGATGCTGGATAGGTTGGAAATCACCCAAGTCCACACGCGTTGAGTGTAGTCTATTCACTCAATGCAAGGTGAGTAAAAGCGTTGAGTATAGTCTCAGCCTAACAATTGACAAGCTGAAAATGTGGCTAAGTCCACAAGCGTTGAGTGAGATCTACTCACTCAACGCTATACAACATAAATCGTTGAGTATAGCTCAGACAGTCAACGCCACAGAAAATCTTTGTAGATATTTGACTAAGTACACGGGCGCTGAGTGAAGCTTACTCACCCAACGCCATGTGATAAAAAGCGTTGATTGAACCATAATCAGTCAGAGACTGTGATTTTACAGAAATTTAGCTAAGTCCAAATGCATTGAGTGAAGCTTACTCACTCAACACCAAGTGACTAAAATAAAATCTAAGTGTTATGGCATTGAGTGAAGCTTACTCACTCAACACCAAGTGACTAAAATAAAATCTAAGTGTTATGGCATTGAGTGAAGCTTACTCACTCAACGCCAAGTGACAGAACTCCAGTTAAGAAGTTTGGCGTTGAGTGAAGCTCAATCACTTAACACCTAATGACAAAAAAAATTTTCTAAGTGTTTTGGCATTGAGTGAAACTTACTCACTCAGCGCCTAGTGAAAGAAAATCTGTCCACAGATGATGACATTAGCAAAGTCAAAAAGTCAACTGAGTTCAAATTAAGTGCGGGAAAGCTACAGAACACGATAAACACTGCCGAAAGTCTACTGTACGTCTTCTACCATTAAAGCAAGATGTAGCTGTCTACTGCAGGTGGTCCCCACAGCTTCCTAGAGCCGTTAATCGACGAAAGATAAAAGAGACAGCTTCTAGGTGTTGAAAAAAACTTTTAGGGTTTTATTCAACAAGAAAAAGAGTGGTTGGACTTCATCTTCCTCGCCATTGCTGCCGAGAAAAAGCTTGAAGTATTCCAGCAGAACAAAAAATTCAGTTAGCTGTAGCATTATATTTTGCTACAGCAAGATCAGAAATACTTTTGATAAAGAAAGAGTGGAGAGCCTTCAGTCTTCTATAGGTTCAGTTAGTTGATTGAAGAACTCAAGACATGTAGATCTTCAGTCTTCTACTGTAACATCCTCCAGACAACTAGACCCCCCAAGTGAATTTGTCATGACTAGGTCATGACAAGGCCTTGGTATCTTAGGAACCCCTTGGACTTAGACAAAACTAAGGGTTGAAAACACGTTGGTCTGCAAATAGTATTTTCCAAATACCTAACCTAGGGTTTGACTTAAGGGCCTTAATTTGACTTAGGGACCCCCAACACAACATCCCTAGGCCATCAAGGAGCCCAGGGGGACATTCAGGACCCATTGAGGCCAGCCAAACAGGCCAAGTTGACCCAATGTCAACCCTAACCCTAATTAGGGCAAAATGGCCAATTCCCCATCAAATGGCCTAACTGACAATCACATATGGAAGTAGCTTCACTTTTAGGTCTAACACATCATAAGAGACTAATTAGACCAAAAAGCCCCATCCTAGGGTCAGCACATGGCAAAATGACCAAAATACCCCTACTAGGTCAAAACGGTGATTTTCCATTAAACACCCTTATTGACCACCACAACTTCAAGTTGACCACACTCTTGGGGTCATAATCTCATAAGGGACCCAATGGCACAAAAAATTCCATGGTTTGGTCAACCCTAGGGCCCAATTTGACAAAAAGTCAAACTTAGTTAAATTAGGTCAAATCATTTAAACCTAGCCCAACCCTTTGGGCTAGGCCCATGGTGAGTGGTCAACCAGCCTATTGACTGATATTGAACAAGGGGGAGAGAGTGGAATTTCGGCCATGGTGATTAGGAGAGAGAAATAGGGTTTTTCCCCCGATTTGGAGGAGAGAGAAAGTGGCCATTCATGGCCATTAAGGTGATATACCCCTTGGTATCCCTCCACTATGCTCTCATTCATCTTCCCTGATGAATTAGAGAGGATTCCAGCAATTTCCAGAGCCATTTAATGGAAGGGGGATGCATAGGGTCGGCCATGGGAGGGGAGGTGAAGAGGTCAACCATGGCCAAGAGAGTTAAAGCCCCCACACCTCCAACCAACCCCTCCAACATCTTTAGAGACCTCTGAGGAGTAGAATTTCCCATTTTCCCGAACACTTAGAGCTCTCGGGGGAGGAAAAGCCATGGCACCGAAAGCTTTGTGGAGGAGCAATGGCGGCCGACGAATGGAGCAAGGAAACACTCCAAATGAGGTCCAATCCTCTTCCTCTCTGTCTGTGCGAGATCTAAGATCCATCAGCTAGAGAGATCGGGCTCAATTGCGCCCGATCGGGGAGAAATGTCTCACCGAAATTCCATGAAAATGAACCTATCGGGTTTGCCGGAGTAGGCCCCTCCGGCGGCCGTGCCGCCGCCAGGCGATAGCCACCACCCCGACGGAGGTGGTGGTGGCGGTGGCCGGCCAGGGAGGTGGCTGGATGGCCGGGATTTCGGCCTGGAAAATGCTCCAGGCGCGGCTAATATGAGCTGTTGGCTCAAGGAGGAAGACGACTCCAAAACCGCCCATCTTGCTTTAAGATCTGTGCAAGATCTTGATTTAGTTTATTTTTTGGGATTTTCTGAGTAGGAAATAGCAGTGTTTTTATTAAATTTGTAAAAATAATTAGGTGCTCCTTATGGAAAAGTGATCAACATCAAAGTTGTAGTTCTAGGTCTCTAGATTATGTAAAATTTGTTTCAAGGCATTTGGAGCACTGGTTAGATCTCAGCACTCTTTTTGGTGGAGTCTATCCATAGGGCTGACCAGAGAATAAATTGGATGCACACTCCAAACCAGACCTCCAAAAGTCTTAAAATTTGGGGTGTGGGCTTCTATTATCTATATCTAGGACTTATCCAAAAATCAGAATTTTTGGAAAATAGTTTTCTATAGTTTCTAGAAAAATTTAATAATCCATGAATAAATTAATTAGGTGTCCTAAACATCTCAAAACTCCCCCAAATTTGGGTGGGTGATCTTAGAGGGCATGATAAGGCTCTGGTAAAAATTTCACCTCATTTAAAGATGTTTTGGTTAGGTATTGATCCAACCCTAGGTATACATTTATAGGGTTATTTAGGTCAAGAGCTATTTCTGATGTTTGGTTGATCAAATCACCTTAACAGAGACTGATATTTTGGCCACTGATTTTATATGGTATGTAACATCCTTCAATGATATTTGGTGTGATTTGGGCTAGGGTAGCCATAGAACCCTAGGGTAGGCCCTTTTATGGAGATTTTTTTAGGGTTTGAAGGTCATGGGGTCAAATGGCCTTGGAATGACTTGGGACTTGGTGAGAGGGATCATAGGGTGGCTATGGTCCTCTGGTTGAAGAATTATTGAATCTGGAAGCCTTTAACCCCCCTCAAATCCCTACCTTAGTTTAGGGCACAAAGCCCAATATTTGAGTTTAGGTAATCAAAACACTTCACAATAACTTGAAACTTCGGCAGGGTATTTCTATGAGAAGAAGAGCCCTAAAATAATTTTGGTGGAATTTCTGGACAAATAAAATCAGTACTTCTTTTATAACCTTAGTTGTGTCCTTAAGCTTATTTTTCTTGTTATGATATTTCTGTCCACTAAAAAGTTGTGAAATTTAATATTTGAAAGTTTTACATCATGTTATTCCCCTATGTATTTTTATTGAAATTTTTAGATATTTATTTTAATTACTTGTTTTATAATTTACGAATTGTGGATTTCAGATCAAAAATAGATGTGGACACCAATATTGCTATGTAAAATTATGAGACTTGGTTAGTGAGTGTTCTATGTCAATGTGTAGGCTCTGGAATTTTCGCATAATTTTTAAGTGATTAGAAACAGTACTTGCTTCACAAAGTTATAAATTTGGAAGATTACTTTTAATCAGATTCAGAGCCCCTCATGTATTGCAAAAATTGTAAAACTTGGTTAGGATTAGTTTTAGATCATTACCTATCACTTGGAATTTTGTTATAATTATTAGATGAAGTTTTACAGTACTTGCTTCAATAACTAATGGTTATAGAATTATTGAATTAAAATTAAATTAATGGTTACTGTTCACTGGAAAAATTGGGAGAGTACCTCTATGGTGTTTTTAAGCCATGATGGTCTTACTGAAATTTTATCATAATTTTTAGAACAATATTGCTGGCCTTTGTTCTTAAAATGGTATTATCGACTTTATGTTCTAAATTGTGGATTTGGGGCCTAAACAATTCTGAAAATTCTTAGACCTTGTATTTGTTGTAGAAATGTTACCTAGTATTTATCATAATTTTGTGTTAGTATGTTACTGATTTAAAAGTGCATTTCATGTTCAAAGTAGGGCATCCGGAGTCTTAGGGTAATTAGAATGAATGCCCAATTAATTAGGAAGATTATGAAACTCTGGAGTTAGTCTAAATAGGTCATGGTAGACTCCCAAAAATTGTTTTGGTTTTGTTGGATGAGTAAATGGAGTACCCCTTAGTGGGAGCATCATGTAACTTAGCACGGTCTGCATAGCTCGGAGAATTAAAATAGGCTAGCTCGGAGAACTTGAACACACTTAGGGGAGCCACACTGAAATAAAAGAGAGGATTGGTCAAGGGTAGGAATCAATAATATTAAGTGCATTGCGAAAGGGAACTTTGGGCGTAATCCTATCGTAGTACCTAGTGCCTTCGAGTGCCTTTCATGGGGAATACATTGGGCAGTCCTGGGCTAACGTAAACTTTAGGGATTATATGGACAGGAGTAACCTCAATAATACCTCCACCTTGCACTCACACTTGTACACGTGGTGAGACAAATTGGTAATGAATGGATAGCATAGACCCATGGCCGATGGGCTTACTGGTAGAGTTAAAGGGACTTGGAACTGTTTTGGTAGTCCGGGAAGCTGTATGCTCGAGGGCTAGTTTTTAGACTTGATGGTTTGGTGAGCTGGGGGCTCGAAGATTTAGGTGAGGTATAATATACAAGCTTGCATGTGCATAACAGTGGTAGGTTATCGGTATTGGACGAACGATCACACCGTCGTCGGTACGTTTACTCGGGGAGACTAGCTTGTTTGCTAGGAAGAGTACGGAAACGTACGAGAGGGGCTAGGCTGGGTAGTGTGATTACCAATATAGGAGTGGAGAGGCCCAACCCACTATCTCCATTGGCCACGACGAGAGGCACCTGAGAGTTTAGCTAACTCCAAACTGGGGAACTAAAGGTCTGTGCGCATAGAGTCGTGTGTGTGTGTTGCACTTGAATGTTCATACCCTAGCATACTTGCATGTCATAGCATAGTCATTGCATTTAACCCCTGACACCTAACGTATAAATTGGTATGAGACTGTTTATACGATAGGCCCTGCAGAATGACCCCTTGGTCTATAGGGGTAATCCCTATAAATCAATGGTTACTGAATTACTATTTGTACAGTTCTTACTTTCAGTCCTTCATGCTTACCTTACTACTCTGCATTACCATTTATTGATCAACTCATGCTGCACTTTTAAAGTTATAACACTCCTATTAGGATAGTTATCATCTTCTTGATTACGCCCTGCTATTTGGTCCTCCTTTTCACTTCCTTCCGCCCGGTGCCTAGGAGCCACAGGTAGAGGGGTGGGGGACTGTTGACTGAGTCTAGTTTGACTGACGGTCGTTTGACCACCACATTTTAGGCACTCCGGATGAGATACAGGGAGCAGCCGCAGGAGACGCAGCCCCAGCGGAGTACGATGCAGATGGAGACAGTACAGTGTAGTTTGGGTGGACAAACATCCAGATCTGTGAGTGGAGCTGAGTAGTAGTAGTTTTACTTTTATGAGCGGCTTGTAGTGAGGTCTTTATGTACCGGGCATAAGTCTGTATATCATGGTGTGAACTCTTTATTTGTCATGTGATTTCCTCTTTTTATGTTGTGGACTTGATTGTTTTAGCTTTTCCAATCATTATACATTCTCTCTTGTTGATCGAAAAGGCCGGCAGAATCGGCGTTTTGTAGTGGCGGCCTTCCCGAGAGTCGGGGTCACCGCAAAACGGCGATTCTGGGCATAAGACCCCGGTGGTTGTTGCAAAAAAGGGGGTCTTACAAGTGGTATCAGAGGGTAACCTCGATCCGAGAGAATGTAGTCCACAAAACATGGGACACCCCGCGCAGGCTTAGTTTGGGGACAAACTAGCAGCGGAAGCAATGGTGTGCCCATGGGAGGAATCATGTGCAATGCTTCTAATAACAAAGAGTTTTAAGTCAATTTACTAAACTTAAGACCTTCCTTTTGTAGGGTGTGACGAATCCTCCCCTGCCGCAGGGACACCTCCGGCCCCGAATGTGATTCCACCCCCGCCGGCTCCGACCCCGTTGCAGCAGACAGAGCTGGGACAAACCTTTACGGCTATCTTGGAGGCCTTTAGGGCACAGCAGGATCCGGCTCCTCAGCCAAACCCCGGAGCGAACTGGTTGAGTGCATTCTGGGGCCTTGCCCCACCAACATACTTGGGGACGGAGACGACAATGCGCACGGAGGAGTGGCTAGACATTATGTATGAGATGTTGGTGGGAATACAGTGCCCAGTGGACCTGGCAGTATCGTTGGTGGTTTCTTGCCTGGAGTCGCATGCGAAGAGGTGGTGGAAGTCGGTGATGGACACCACTTATGCGGGAGTGGAGATCGCGAACATTACTTGGGAGGAGTTTAGGGCGGCACTACTGGAGCATTTTGTGCCGCAGTCCGCAAGGGACGAATTGGAGGATAGATTCTTGCAGTTGAAGCAAGGGAACATGACAGTTCTGGAATATCACTGGGAGTTTACTCATTTGGCCCGGTTTGTGGATTCTTACAAGCTGGATGATGTGGGTTATGCCAAGAGGTTCTACAAGGGCCTCCGTGATGACCTGAGGCTGGCCCTCTTGTTCGTGTCTGATGGTACCATGGCCAGGATCTTGGAGATGACCAAGAAGCTGGAGGCGGACCAGCTTGCAGTCCGGGATAGGAAGAGACATGGGGATGATGCAGTGCTAGGAGGGAGAAGGGACCCGCAGAGAGGCTGAGTCATGGGAGAGAGAACAAACGAGGATCAACCCCGTCGGGAGGAAAGGCAGGAGCCAAGGGAGCAGGCAGTACTAGCTCCGCAGCCGCTACAGATGAGGGAGGTGCCCAGGATAGGGCAAGGACCACCTACACCACAGCTGTGCTATCACTGCCATCAACCAAGGCACATTCAGATTAATTGCCCTACAAGAAATGGGGCCACTCCTGCTGCACGGGGTGGCCCACCGGCTCACCAGATGGGAGGTCGTGGACGTGGTCGCGGACGCAGATTTCAGGGCAGTGAACACAGGCAGGATGCGGAGCAGATCTACGGTCTGGACTTAGCGCAACCCCGGAACACGAACAGGGTTATTGCAGGTATGAGAGTAATTTTAAGTATTGGTAGAACAATTACACAACCTAGGTTAGAAACCTGTAGACCTAAGCTGTTTTTCCTTTAACTAATTTAGGAATCGTGATGGTGTGCGACAAACCTGCCCGTACCCTGTTCGACACGGGGGCATCACACAACTTTGTGTCAAAGGATTTCATCAAGGATTTGGGCCAGATTCGATATTATACGGGAGATGCCAGGAGGGTGCGTCTCCCCAATGGGATGGAGATCCAGTACACAGAGAAGTGCCTCCTGAAGATTACCATAGACGGGTTGATACTCGAGGCCCCGACGACGATCCTGAGAATGCCGGACTTCGACCTTGTCTTGGGCATGACATGGCTGGTCTAGAACCAAGCCCAGATTGACTGCCCGGCGAGGAGGGTCGTGATGAGACACGACGATACTTATGCGACATTCAAAGGTACTACTCCGGTTTCCCGCCGCCTCCTTTCATCTATTCAGGCCGTCAAGGCCCACCTGCAGGGAGACGAGGTATATCAGGTGCTGTTCGAGATGACTGAGGAGAAGGACCTGATTGTTAGCATTCTGGTGGTCTGTGACTACACCAATGTATTTCCAAAGAAGCTGTCAGGACTGCCTCCGCATAGGGAGAAGGACTTTCAGATTCAGTTGGTGCCAGGGGCTAAGCCGGTATCCAAGGCCCCTTATCGAATGGCCCCAAGGGAGCTGGCAGAATTTCAGACACAGTTGCAGGAGCTGGTGGAAGCAGGATTCGTCAGACCGAGTTCCTCGCCATGGGGAGCTCCGGTCCTATTCATGAAGAAGAAGGATGGGACACTTCGGCTGTGCATTGACTATCGAGCACTGAACAGGCTGACCGTTCGGAATACCTACCCGCTCCCAAGGATAGATGAGTTGTTCGATCAGCTGAAGGGAGCCCATTTATTCTCGAAGCTGGACTTGAGTTCAGGCTACTACCAGCTGCGGATCCAGGAGGAAGATATCCCGAAGACGGCCTTCAGTAGCAGATATAGCCTGTATGAGTTCACCGTGATGCCCTTCGGGCTCACGAATGCTCCATCAGTGTTTATGAGCCTCATGAACCGGGTCTTCGAGACTTATTTGGATGTGTTTGTCATATTATTCATAGACGACATCCTTATCTACTCTAGGACGGAGGAGGACCATATACGACATCTGGCGCTGACTTTGGAGAGATTGCGGGAGCATCACCTCTATGCGAAGTTCAGCAAGTGTCAGTTCTGGTTGAAGGAGGTGGCTTTCCTAGGCCACATTATCAGCAGAGCCGGGTTAGCGGTGGACCCTGCAAAGGTTCAGGTAGTCAGGGATTGGCCACCACTGAAGACGGCCACGGACGTGCGGAGTTTCCTGGGGCTTGTCGGTTATTACCGGAAATTCATGGAGGGGTTTTCTCGGATCGCCCTTCCACTCACTTCATTGACGAAGAAGGACATGCCCTTTGTATGGACGACACAGTGTGAGGCAGCCTTCCAGGAGCTGAAGAACCGACTTATCTCAGCCCCTATCCTGGCCCTTCCATCTGGGAAGGAAGGATTCCAGGTGTACACCGACGCATTATATCAGGGGATGGGTGCGGTGCTGATGCAGAACGGGCATGCCATAGCGTATGCCTCCTGCCAACTGAAGACCCATGAGAAGAACTATCCAGTACATGACCTGGAGATGGGAGCAGTCGTTTTCACACTGAAGATATGACGACACTACCTCTACGGAGTCCACTGTGATATATACTCAGATCATAAGAACCTTATGTACGTTGACACGCAGAAGGAACTGAATATCAGGCAGAGGAGGTGGGTGGAGTTTTTATCGAACTATCAGTACGAGATGCACTACCACCCAGGGAAGGCGAACGTGGTAGCAGATGCACTGAGCAGGAGAGCCGCCACAGCGGGAGCAGAGTCTCAGTTGATGTCTATGGAGCTGCTGCAGAGTCTGGAGGACATGCTTATTACTCTGGTGTCGTCTGATGACTACAAGCTCTATAAGGAGTACTTGACCGCGTTGGGCGTCACCAATGACATTAGAGACTGAGTCAGAAAAGGGCAGAGGCAGGATGCCAAACTAGAGCCCATCTTCCAGGCCTTAGAGGCAGGCACTGTAGGAGACTACACACTGAGGGATGGCCTGGTGTGTTTCAGAGGATGGGTTTATATACCCGAGGGAGGCCATATCCGGGAGGAGATTATAACAAAGGCGCACTGCAGCCGGTATTCGGTGCACCCGGGAATCACGAAGATGGCGACGGATTTGAAGAAGACGATGTATTGGCTGGGCATGAAGAAGGATATCACCTCCTTCAGGACTCATTGTGAGACATGTCAGCTAGTGAAGGCGGAGTGCAGGGACCTTGCAGGATTGTTGCAGCCACTCCCGGTGCCAGAGTGGAAATTCGACGACATAGCCATTGATTTCATACATGGGCTTCCTCGGTCTCGGACGGGGAATGACTCAATCTGGGTGATCGTCGATTGGCTAACAAAGGTGGCTCGATTCATACCGATCAGGAAGGACGACTCAGGCAGAGTGCTGGTGCGGAGGTTTGTGGAGCAGTTCATTCGCAACCATGGCGTGCCCAGGTCAATAGTGTCAGATCGTGATGAGTGGTTTACGTCTAGGGAGTGACGGTCAGTTCAGGCATATTTGGGCACCCGCCTGACTTTCAGCACAGCCTTCCACCCTCAAACAGACGGGCAGACAGAGCGCACCAATCGGACATTGGAAGATCTGCTACGACTGTGCATTCTGGACCGAGGAGAGCCATGGGATAAGATGCTACCACTGACAGAGTTCTCATATAACAACAGCCATTAGTCTAGTATATGCATGGCTCCCTACGAGGATTTATATGGACAGAGGTGTAGGACTCCATTGTCATGGATACAGGATGAAGACCCAAAGGTCCTGGGCTCGAAATTTGTGGAGGACACCGAGGCCCAGGTGAGACTGATACGGGACCGGATGTTGGAGGCGCAGAGCAGGCAGGCCAAATATTACGACGCGTGACATCATCAGGTGGAGTTTCAGGTAGGATACAGAGTGTTTTTGAAGATACGGCTGATGCATGGAGTCTCTCGAGTTCGCGAATGGAGGAAGAAGCTCAACCCAAGATACATGGAGCCCTACATGATCCTGGAGCGGATCGGCCCCTTGGCATACAGGCTGGAGCTGCCGCCATAGCTGGAAGGCCTACACGATGTTTTCCATGTCTCCTCCCTCAGGAGGGCCCTATTACGTCTAGAGCAGCAGATAGACACCACGGATGGGCCAGTAGCATCTGATCGGTCAGTGCATATGGAGCCAGTCCGGATTAACGACACATGTATGCGAGTCTTGCGCCACAAGAAGGTCCCACTGGTCAAGGTTCTTTGGAGAAATCACGGCCAGGAGGAGCACACTTGGGAGCCACAGGACTTGTTGCAGCAGAGGTACCCGGAGCTCTTCGCCTCACGTAAAAGTTTTTTTAAAGTTAAATATTGGGATGTTACAATTAATACTCTGGTAGAACACCGCAGGGCTAACCTTAATTTCGGGGACGAAATTTTTTTTATTATGTGTTGGGATTTGTAACATCCTCCTGACAACTAGACCCCCCAAGTGAATTTGTCATGACTAGGTCATGACAAGGCCTTGGTAGCTTA
Organism: Platanthera guangdongensis; assembly: GCA_039583875.1. Classification (NCBI taxonomy): domain Eukaryota; kingdom Viridiplantae; phylum Streptophyta; class Magnoliopsida; order Asparagales; family Orchidaceae; genus Platanthera; species Platanthera guangdongensis. Next base: position 47,386,290 of record CM077163.1, on the reverse strand, counting down.
GGAACTCCTTGGACTTAGACAAAACTAAGGGTTGAAAACACCTTGGTCTGCAAATAGAAATTTCCAAATACCTAACCTAAGGTTTGACTTAAGGGCCTTAACTTGACTTAGTGATCCCACCACAACATCCCTAGGCCATCTAGGAGCCCAGGGGGACATTCAGGACCCATTGAGGCCAGCCAAACAGGCCAAGTTGACCCAAGGTCAACCCTAACCCTAATTAGGGCAAAATGGTCAATTCCCCATCAAATGGCCCAACTGACTATCACATATGGAAGTAGCTTCACTTTTAGGTCTAACACATCATAAGAGACTAATTAGATCAAAAAGCCCCATCCTAGGGCCAGCACATGGCAAAATGACCAAAATACCCCTACTAGGTCAAAACGGTGATTTTCCATTAAACACCCTTATTGACCACCACAACTTCAAGTTGACCACACTCTTGGGGTCATAACCTCATAAGGGACCCAATGGCACAAAACATTCCATGGTTTGGTCAACCCTAGGGCCCAATTTGACAAAAAGTCAAACTTAGTCAAATTAGGTCAAATCATTTAAACCTAGCCCAACCCTTTGGGCTAGGCCCAAGGTGAATGGTCAACCAGCATATTGACTGATATTGAACAAGGGGGAGAGAGTGGAATTTTGGCCATGGTGATTAGGAGAGATAAATGGGGTTTTTCGCCCAATTTGGAGGAGAGAGAAAGTGTCCATTCATGGCCATTAAGGTGATACACCCCTTGCTATCCCTCCACTATGCTCCCATTCATCTTCCCTGATGAATTAGAGGGGATTCCAGTAGTTTCCAGAGCCATTTAATGAAAGGGGGATGCATAGAGTCGGCCATGGGAGGGGAGGTGAAGAGGTCAACCATGGCCAAGAGAGTTAAAGCCCCCACACCCCCAACCGACCCCTCCATCATCTTTTGAGACCTCTGAAGAGTAGAATTTCCCATTTTCCCGAACAGTTAGAGCTCTCGGAGGAGGAAAATCCATGGCACCAAAAGCTTTGAGGAGGAGCAATGGCGGCCGGCGAATGGAGCAAGGAAACGCTCCAAATGAGGTCTAATCCTCTTCCTCTCTGTCTGTGCTAGATCTAGGATCCATCAGCTAGAGAGATTGGGCTCAATTGAGCCCGATCGGGGAGAAATTTCTCACCGAAATTCCATGAAAATGAACCTATCGGGTTCGCCGGAGTAGGCCCCTCCGGCGGCCGTGCCGCCGCCAGGCGATAGCCACCACCCCGACGGTGGTGGTGGTGGCGGTGGCCGGCCAGGGAGGTGGCCGGATGGCCGAGATTTCGGCCTGAAAAATGCTCCACGCGCCGCTAATCTGAGATGTTGGCTCAAGGAGGAAGACGCCTCCAAAACTGCCCATCTTGCTTTAAGATTTGTGCAAGATCTTGATTTAGTTTATTTTTTGGGATTTTTTGAGTAGGAAATAACAGTGTCTTGTTTAAATTTTTAAAACTACTTAGGGGCTCCTTATGGAAACGTTATCAACATCAAAGTTGTAGGTCTAGGTATCTAGTTTATTTTAAAATTTGTTTAAAGGTATTTGGAGCCCTAGTTAGATCTCAGCACTCTTTTTGGTGGAGTCTATCCATAGTGCTGACCAGAGAATAAATCGGATGCCCATTCCAAACTAGACCTCCAAAAGTCTTGAAATTTGGGGTGTGGGCTACTATTATCTATATCTAGGGTTTATCCAAAAATCAGAATTTTTGGAGAATAGTTTTTTATAGTGTCTAGAAAAATTTAATAATCCATGAATAAATTAATTAGGTGTCCTAAACATCTCAACATTGCCCCAAATTTGGGTGGGTGATCTTATAGGGCATGATAAGGCTTTGGTAAAAATTTCACCTCATTTGGAGATGTTTTGGTTAGGTATTGATCCAACCGTAGTTATACCTTTATAGGGTTATTTAGGTCAAGAGCTATTTCTGATGTTTGGTTGGTCAAATCACCTCAACAGAGGCTGATATTTTGGCCACTGATTTTATATGGCATGTAACACTCTTAAATGAGATTTGGGGTGGTTTTGGCTAGGGTAGCCATAGAACCCTAGGGTAGGCCCCTTTTATGGAGATTTTTAGGGTTTGAAGGTCATGGGGTCAAATAACCTTGGAATGACTTGGGACTTGGTGGGAGGGATCATAGGGTGGATATGGTCCTCTGGTTGAAGAATTATTGAATTTGGAAGCATTTAACCCCCCTCAAATCCCTACCCTAGTTTAGGGTACAAAGCCCAATATTTGAGTTTAGGTAATCAAAACACCTCACAATAACTTGAAACTTGGGCAGGGTATTTTTATGATAACAAGAGCCCTAAAATAATTTTGGTGGAATATTTGGAGTAATAAAATCAGTACTTCCTTTATAACCCTAGCTGTGTCCTTAAGTTTATTTTTCTTATTATGATATTTCTGTCCAGTGAAAAGTTGTGAAATTTTGTATTTAAAAGTTTTACATCATGTTAGTCCACTCTGTATTTTTTTTTTGAAATTTTTACATATTTATTTTAAGTACTTGTTTTATAATTTATGAATTGTGGATTTCTGATTAAAAATAGATGTGGAGCTCAATATTGCAATGGAAAATTCGGAGACTTGGTCAGTGAGTGTTCTATGTCAATGTGTAGGCTCTAGAATTTTCGCATAATTTTTATGCGATTAGAAACAGTACTTGCTTCACAAAGTTATAAATTTGGAAGATTACTTTTAATCAGATTCGGAGCCCCTCATGTATTGGAAAAATTGTAAAACTTGGTTAGGGTTAGTTTTTGATCATTATCTATCTCGTGGAATTTTGTTATAATTATTAGATGATTTTTTACAGTACTTGCTTCAATAACCAATGGTTATGGAATCATTGAATTAAAATTAAATTAAGGGTTATTGTTCACTTGAAAAATTGGGAGAGTACCTCTAGGGTGTTTTTAGGCCATGATGGTCTTACTGAAGTTTTATCCTAATTTTTAGAATAATATTGCTGGCCTTTGCTTCTTAAAATGGTATTATCGACTTTATGTTCTAAATTGTGGATTTGGGGCCTAAACAATTCTGAAAATTCTTAGACCTTGGATTTGTTGTAGAAATGTTACCTAGTATTTATCAGAATTTTTTGGTGGTATGTTACTTATTTAAAAGTGCATTTCATGTTCAAAGTAGGGCATCCGGAGTCTTAGGGTAATTAGAATGAATGCCCAATTAATTAGGAAGATTATGAAAGTCTGGAGTTAGTCTAAATAGGTCATGGTAGACTCCCAGTAATTGTTTTGGTTCTGTTGGATGAGTAAATGTAGTACCCCTTAGTGGGAGCATCATGTAACTTAGCACGGTCTGCATATAGTACATAGAATTAAAATAGGCTAGCTCGGAGAACTTGAACACACTTAGGGGAGCCACACTGAAATAAAAGAGAGGATTGATCAAGGGTAGGAATCCATAATATTAAGTGTCTTACGAAAGGGAACTTTGGCCGTAATTCCATCGTAGTTTCTAGTGCCTTCGAGAGCCCTTCATGGGGAATACCTTGGGCAGTCCTGGGCTAACGTAAACTTTAGGGATAATATGGACAAGAGTAACCTCAATAATACCTCCACCTTACACTCACACTTGTACACATGGTAAGACAAATTGGTAATGAATGGATAGCATAGACCAGTGGTCGATGGGCTTACCGGTAGAGTTAAAGGAACTTGGAACTGTTTTGGTAGTCCGGGGAGCTGTATGCTCGAGGGCTAGTTTTTAGACTTGATGGTTTGGTGTGCTGGGGGCTCGGAGATTTAGGTGAGGTATAATATACAAGCTTTCATGTGCATAACAGTGGTGGGTCCTCGGTATTGGACGAACGATCACATCGTCATCAGTACGTTGACTTAGGGAGACTAGCTGGTTTGCTAGAAAAAGTACGTAAACGTATGAGAGGGGCTAGGCTAGGTAGTGTGATTACCAGTCTAGGAGTGGAGAGGCCCAACCCACTGTCTCCGTTGGCCACGACGAGAGGCTCCTGAGAGTTTAGCTAACTCCAAATTGGGGAACTAAAGGTCTGTGCGCATAGAGTCGTGTGTGTGTGTGTGTGTGTTGCACTTGCATGTTCATACCCTAGCATACTTGCATGTCATAACATAGTCATTGCATTTAACCCCTGACACCTAATTTATAAATTGGTATGGGACAGTTTATAGGATAGGCTCTGCAGAATGACCCCTTGGTCTATAGGGGTAATCCCTATAAATCAATGGTTACTGAATTTCTATTTGTATAGTTCTTACTTTCAGTTCTTCATGCTTATCTTACTACTTTGCATTACCATTTATTGATTAAATCCTGTTGCACTTTTAATGTTATAACACTCCTGTTAGGATAGTTGTCATCTGCTTGATTACGCCCTGCTATTTGGTCCTCCTTTTCACTTCCTTCCGCCCGGTGCCTAGGAGCCACAGGTAGAGGGGTGGGGGACTGTTGACTGAGTCTAGTTTGACTGACGGACGTTTGACCGCCACATTTTAGGCACTCCGGATGGGAGACAGGGAGCAGCCGTAGGAGACACAGCCCCAGCGGAGTACGGTGCAGATGGAGATAGGCCAGTGTAGTTCGAATGGACAGGCATCCAGATCCGTGAGTGGAGCTGAGTAGTAGTAGTTTTACTTTTATGAGTGGCTTGTAGTGAGGTCTTTATGTATCGGTCATAAGTCCGTATATCATGATGTGGACTCTTTATTTGTCATGTGATTTCCTCTTTCTATGTTGTGGACTTGATTGTTTTAGCTTTTCCAATCATTATACATTCTCTCTTGTTGATCAAAAAGGCCGGCAGAATCGGCGTTTTGTAGTGACGGCCTTCCCGAGAGTCGGGGCCACCGCAAAACGGCAATTCTGGGCATAAGACACCGGTGGTTGTTGCAAAAAAGGGGGGTCTTTCATCTACAGCAAGTTTAGAAACAACATTCTGAGTTACTTCCAATAGAGGCAGCCTTTTATTGAAGAACAACTTACTGCTGTTGTAAAGAAAGATAGAGCAGAGATAACTCCGCTCTAGGTGTTGACACATGGAAATTTCTCTGTTTCAAATTAATTAAAACAACTGTATTTTTGTAAGATCCTTTTGGATCTAAGCTGTAGGGCTCTTGGGCCTGAGGTAGGGCAAATTTGGCTGAACTGTAGGAGAGTGATACTCTCTCAGTGTAGGATACAGCTTGGATCTGAAGTATGTGATCTTTTGATCACTAAGCTGTAAGACTTTTGATCTTGAGGTAGGAGAGTCATTCTCTCTGAGTTGTAGGGCACTTGTGCCTGAGTTGTAGGATCCTTTTGATCTGAGGTAGGGACTTTGGGCATGAGTTGTAGGAGAGTCATTCTGTCTGTGGTAGGAGCAAGTTTGCTCTGATGTAGGGATGTCCTCCGAGCCTGAGTGGTAGGGCCTTTGGCCTGAGGTAGGTGATCAGTTGATCACTGAGTTGTAGGGCTTAGAGCCTGAGCTGTAAGTCTTGGAGTGGACTGAGAGATCCTGAGAGATTTGAGGTGTAAGCTCTTTGAGCTGAGTTTTGGAGAAGTGCTTTGTCTAACTGAAAGTTAGAAAGGTGGGAGGAGAGTGGATGTACCCATAATTTGGGTAATCACAATATATTCTGTGTGTGCTTTTCTATGTTATTTATTTATTGCAGGTTCTTAAAAGATGATAACTGCTAACACACCAAGCACTTAAGGAAGAAACTTAAAGAAAGTCACAAGATACCAATAAACCTATTCACCCCTCCCCCCCTCTAGGTTGCAAGCTACCTTGAAAACAAAGACTTTCAAGTGGTATCAGAGGGAGGTTTCTCAAAAAGGATTTAACAATCTGAGTGATCTCCAAGGGTAGCTACAACTCTGTACTTATGGATTCTGGAGAGAGTCATAAGGATCTAGGTTCCATGAAACTCCCCATCTGCAGAAAGGAGAATTTTGGAATCTGGAAGGAGTGGGTCAGGCTATTTATAGAAGCCTATGACCCTAGGATTTTTATGACAGTAAAGGAGGGACCCTTCATCCCTATGAAGATCTCTATTCTGAATGAAAATGCCTAGACACCCAATACTTATTTAGAAATTGTTGGGGTCCATTGTTCCTAATGTCCCTAATTTTTGAGAAGTCAAATAGGTCAATGTCACAAACATCAATTGTATTTTATGTGTATTTGAGGTTTTGAGTGTAGATTAGTCCATTTCATATTGATTGGACAAGAGGACACAATAAGTGGTTGCTGGACATAGCAAAAATCAACGTAGTCCACAGGCGTTGAGTGGAGCAAACTCACTCAACGCTAGTGGTATGGATTCAATATTGTCTACTAGAAATTTGCCTAAGTCTATAGGCGTTGAGTGAGGACAGCTCACTCAACACCATATAATAAATAGTGTTGAGTCTATCTCATCCTATTTGTTAGATAGACAGATATTTGGCTAAGTACAAAAGCGTTGAGTGTAGTCTACTTACTCAATGCCATACAACAAAAAGGCTGTGAGTCAGGCTGAGTCGGTCAAAGCCAAGAGAAATTTGCTGAAAATGTGGCTATGTCCACAGACGTTGAGTGTGGTCTACTCACTCAACATCATACAACTTTTAGCATTGAGTGTTGATGTGGCTGTCAAACTCCATAGAAAGTTGGAAAAAATTTCACTAAGTACATAGGCATTGAGTGTAGCTTACTCACTCAACGCTAGATAATAGAGAAATTTTGTTAAGTAGTTTGGCGTTGAGTGGAGCTTACTCTCTCAATGCCAACGTGCAGAAATATTTGCTAAGGCAAATAACATTGAGTGAGGCAAGCTCACTCAACGCTCTCAACACTGTCAATGCCTTGACACAGAAAATTTGGCTAAGTCCAATTTCATGGAGAGCTTGGCTTTCGTCGAACTCAGCTTTGTCGAACTGAGCTTAGCTTTCGTCGAACTGAGTTTGGAGTTCGTCGAACTGAATTTACTCTTTAGTTAAAATGAGTTTAGCTTTCATCGAACTGAGTCTAAAGTTCATCGAACTGAATTTACACTTTCATCAAACTGAGCCTGGCGTTCGTCGAACGGAACTCAGCATTCGTCGAGCTCAACGCCTAGACTGATAGAATTTTGTCTATTGATTGAATTTTGTCGAAGTCTAGAGATGTTGAGTCATGCTGATGTCAGCAAAGTTAAAAAGGCAACCAAAATTCAAATGTTGCGGAAATGGTGACAGAGACGTTGGCGGCCAGCTGTTATCATCTTCTGCACTTTCCAAGAAACATTTTCATCATTAAGTGTTGGGGCCCACACACAACAAAGAGCCGTTGAATCAAGATTAAATGGAAAGCATGCGCTAAATAGCTCAATCTCAGCCATCAATCCTAGTGGTGGGGCCCACTGCTCAATTGACATTCGAAGAATAAAAAGAAGCAAATCGTCCATAGCAATAAATCGAATACTTGTCTAGGTTTTCTGAAAACAAAAGTGCGCCCGAACTTCATCTTCTTCCTTACCATTCTTGTCGGGCCTGAAGAAGCTGTTCTACACAGACAACCTAGCTGAGGAAAGAAATAGCTGAAGCAATCACCACCTACAACAATAAGTTCAGAAGGAAGTCTGAGAAAGAAAATTTACAAGCTCTATAGAGAAAAGAAAGTTGTTTGAAGAAAGTTTCTACTGCCTACTTCATAGTCTTCAACAGCTATAGCTTGGGCTGATATCTGCTGAGCCCAGGAAGATGTAGATAAATAGATCTTGCTCTGGTGTCTAATCAAATCAACTTCTATTTCTTCTGTAAAGATTCTTTGTGAGTATGTAGTTGTAAGCCTGTATTATAAAGGCTAAGGTCTTTGTGACCTATGTTTAGCTTTGTGTCGGGTGAAAGGTCTTTGTGACCTGGGTTTGGCTTAATACCTAAGTTGTAGGTCTGTGTGACCTGTGAGGTCCTGCAGTATCTGTGCTGTAAGTTATTAAGTAGTTGAGTTCTAGAGGGAGTGCTGATTCTAACACACTGTTAGATAGGCGTAGAGGGACAGTGGATGTACCCAAGATTGGGGAACCACTATAAAATTTTTGTGTCGTCTGTGATTGATCTTGAAAGCTAAAAACTAACCTAATCACCAAGTACAGTAATCTGCTATCAAGTAAGAAAATTTAAATAGAGACAAAAACCTATTCACCCCCCTCTAGGTGTTTAGCTAGCCTTGAAAACAAGACTTTCAAGTGGTATCAGAGGGAGGTTACTATTTAAAGGCTTAACAGTCTGAGTAGATCTCCAAGGTTAGCTAGAAGTCTGTCTCTATGGGTTCAGGAATGACCAATAAGGAGCTGAGTGCTGTGAGACTTCCAATCTGTAGGAAGGAAGATTTGGGCATCTAGAAAATAAGGGTGAGGCAGTTCATGGAAGTTGCTGACCCTAGGATGTATATTACAATTGAAGACGGACCATTCATCCCAATGAAGGTCTCTGCACTGGATTCAAATGTCAAGACCCCCAAGACATATGATGAGTTGACTAAGGATGAGTTGGCCCTGGCCTCAATAGAAAAGAGGGCAAAGAATATAATTATGAGTGTTGTTGATGACTCTACACTTCAGAACCTGATCCATTACACAACAACAGAGGAAATATGAGGAACACTTTTGATCTACATGGAGGGCACAAATGAAGTTTGAGATGATAGGAAGTCCATGCTCAACCAAGAGTATGAGGCTTTTAGGCAATCCAAGTTGGACAACATAACCATATGTTATGAAAATTTCTTTAAGATTGTGAATGAACTAAAGACCTATGGAAGGGTATTCAGTCACTATGAACTGAATGACAAGTTCCTTAGATCTCTCACTAGAGAGTGGGACACAGATTTGTGTCACCATAGAAGTGGAAAAGTTGGGAGAAACTGTTCCTCACACCCTCTTTGGGAAGCTGTTGTCATATGAGATGCAGCTGGTTGTTAGGAAAGAAGAGGAGAATAACAACAAGTCTCAGGCAAGAGATAAGTCTGTAGTATTCAAAGCTGAAGACTCCAGCAAAGGAAGAAGAAAGTCTCCCTCTCCACCAAGGAGAGATGCTGAATCTGATTCTGGAAGATCAGAGAAAAGCACATCAGACTGCCAATGGTCTGATGAAGATTTTTCTGCCTTCACCAGGAAATTCCACAAGTTCTTGAAGAAGAAGCACTGGAGAGGCAGGCCTTCCTCCTCCTCTCATCCAAATGATGGATACTATAAGGGCATGAGAAAATCCTCTAAGGAGGACAGGTATGGTTCCAAAACTAGTAAACAAGTTTCATCTAACATGACTTGTTATCATTGCAGAAAATCTGGGCATGTAATAGCCGACTGCCCAGTCAAAAGAAGGGAACATGGTGAGAAAAATGACCACCAACAAAAATACAAGAAGGAGAAATCACTCATTGCTAAGAAGCAAAGAAGATGGACTGACTCCTCCTTATCAGAGTCAGAAGATGAAGAAGAAGAAGCATATATAGAGTTGTACTCTGCTGAATATGAAGCTATAGAAGTAGACTGCATCAAAAGACTGGCTGTTATAAAAGAAGAAGCTGAGAAGGTTCTTCCTGCTGCCAGGATTGAAGACAGGGCCCCTCTATCACAATCTGATGGTGATTCAGAGGTGGATTATGAAGAAGACAACTGCTGCCTTGAGCTGATGGCTAGGTCTGATGAAGAAATTAGCCAGGATCAGCCTGGTCCAAGCAAGATAATCTCTATTACTAGCTCTCCTAGTTCAGATTATGAATCTATTCCAGATTCTTGTGCCTCTGCATTAAGTGACGATGATGACTTAAAATCTGAAGGAGACATCAGTCAATTAATTGATAATTATGGTGCACTACTGCGGGCTCTAAAGAAAAGCAAGCTCCTGAACAAATATCAGGCTTAGGAAATTGCTTCTCTACAGCTTGCTGCTTCAGAATCAACAAAATTGCTGGATAAGAAGATGCAAGAAGTCAGCAAACTGAATAATGTAACAATACTTCAGATGATCACCATAACCTTCAAGAACAACCATATCAAGAATCTTGAAGGAAAGCTCCAAAGGGAGAGAGAACTAGTGGCTAGCTACTCCAAGACTAACACTATGTTGCCCTTGATAGACTCTTTCTCCTCCCAATATTAAAAGAAAGGGTTGGGATTTAATGAAAGGATAAGAGCTGCTAATCCCATGGGAAAGGGGAAAGCTCAAATGGAGCCACTAGCCTCTAAGCCTCCTGTGAAATTTAATAAAGTGCAATTTTCTTCTAACAACCATGACCATAAGAGTATTTTATGGTCACTGGAATCTTGCTAGACCATCTTGTGTGAACATAATGTTCCATAATATGGTGGTTGATACAGCAAAGGTGCAAGTGCCTATGAGAAAATACATATGGACCATACTGGACCATTTGTGTTCGGTGCAACATCCCCTTCAGTCAAGGGTAAAGCTGCTAATTGTTCTCCAGTTCCTCCAACCCACTCTAAGACAAAGGGCAAGGTTGTCAGTAGACCAGACATGAGCATCTCTTAGGCCATCAAGAGTATGCTTTCTGAAAAGAAAGCAGCTGCTAGAAGGGCTCAAGATATCTCAAGCACTTATACTGCCAGACCCACCACTTGTCAGACTAGGGCTGAGAAAGTAAAGAATAGAACTGCCGCTACCCCTTATAGACCAAGAGCTGCTGTTAATACAGTCACTAGACCTACTCCGAAGAGAATGTACAACATCCATGAGGGTTGGTGTTGTGGTAAGGTGAGCCACTTTGTTGTTGATTGCTGGCACAATTATAGTGTGCAAAGAGAAAATATTAGCTTGTCTATCAGAAAAGCTGCAGGCAGATAGAGTTATTTTCATTCTAACATCCACCAAGGACCCAATAAAAATTGGGGTCCTATAGTTAACTGATTTGTGTTTTGCAGGTTATTCCAAGTGCCCATACCCTTATATGGTACTTAGACAGTGGATGTTTCAGGAACATGACTGGAACAAGGAGCATGCTGAAGGATTGTGCTCCAGTAGAGAATGGACCAAAGGTTATCTTTGGTGGGTCAGAAAAAGGGGTGACTAGAGGTTATAGTATGATCTCTATTGGCATAGTCACTATCACTAGAGTAACCTATGTAGAAGGGTTGCAACACAACCTGATAAGCATTAGCCAGCTCTGTGATCTTGGTTATGACATAGTATTTCACAAGGATGAGTGCCAAATTAGGAGGTTAAGTGACCAAGAGGTCATCTTAACAGACACTAGGAGTGGAAATATTTACTGTTTAGATTTCCTATGCTCTAGCAAAGACTCACATGTATGCCCTTTTGCAGATAAGAAAGACTCTTCTTGTGTCCAGTTGCATAAGAGGCTAGCCCATCTAACTATAGGACCATAGGCAAGCTATTCAGCAATGAGCTAGTTAGGAATGGGCCTAAGTCTACATGCATTAAGGAGGGTATCTTCTTTGCATGCCAAAAGGGCAAACAGACTAAGACCTCCTTCAAGAGCATTGACACCAAAGAGTCAATGAGGTGCTTATACCTCTTGCACATGAATCTGTTTGGTTCTATGCCGATTCGTAGTCTAGGTAGGAAAGTCTACAGCCTTGTGGTTGTTGATGACTTTTCCAGATTTTCCTGCGTGTTCTTTCTAAGGAAGAAATTTGAAACCCCTGATGTCTTCCAGACATTTGTTAAGCAAATTCAGAATGAATTCAACAGCACTGTGGTCAAAATCAAAAGTGACCATGGGACTGAGTTTCAATCTGAGTTGTTGGGTATTGCATCCACAATAACCCAGATTTTTATGAAGTCACCCTTGAACTAAGATGAATTAAGTTTATATTTGATGTTCTTTTTAGTTTAGTGTTTGTAGGATATAATTGCCAAGTGTAGACCAATATCAGTCTACAATGAGTCACCAAACACAGGATCATATAATGTAATCCCTCATTGTGTGATTCATGGTGTTGACTCATGTGTATCCTCTCTATTGTGACACACTTCTTTTTCAAGCACTAAAGGCATAGGAGAAAAGTTTGGCAGCTGTATATCTTGAGGAAATTAAGTTTACAGATTTTCAGAAAAACTCTAAGTATTTTTCTCGAGTAGGAAACTTTATACTCGAGTAGAACTTAAGTTTATTCTCCAGTGAGACTTGTCATGAACTCGAGTTGCAGAAGCAGTTCTCAAGAAATTTTAGTGTTATTCTCGAGAAAGTCCTGTGTACTCGAGTGCTCCATGACTTTCCTTCTTGAGTTACTTCTTTTCCAGACAGAATATTTTTCTAAGACTTTTTCTCAAGAAGCCACATGTTATTTCTCGAGAAGGTCAGTATTACTTCTCGAGAACCAGAAGTCATTTCTCGAGTAACAGATTCTCTTCTCGAGTAACAGAATATTTTCTCGAGAACAGAAGTTCATTTTTCTTGAGTACTTCTTTTCTTTCTTGAGATGCCTAAATTCCACCTTTATATTTTTACCAAGTCTTTTTCTCGATAAGCAAAATATTTTTTCTTGAGAAGGCTATTTTTAGTTCTCAAGAAGCAGAAAATTTTTCTCGAGACATAGAATATTTCTCTAGAGAGCCAGACATTTATTCTCAAGATACTTCTTTGTTTTCAAGTACCAGAATGATTGTTCTCGAGAACAAAACTTTATTCTTCCCGAATACTTTCCTTCATTCTCGAAATTGCTGATTTCTACCTCCACATTTTTACTAAGTGTTTTTCTCGAGATCCTCATCATTCTTCTCGAGAATTAGAAAAACTTTTCTCGAGTACAATTATTCTTCTCGAGAAATGCTCTACTGTTTTCTGAATTTTTCTAAGTTTCGACAGACGTGATTTCAAAAGTGATTAGCACATGATTGGTCCACGTGTCATGCATTTAATATGATTATGACTGTTAGGTAAGTCCTATAAAAGGTCTTATCATAATCGACCAACCCTAAGAAGAAATCCTTAGGTATTCTGAATCGCGTATTCTCTTTCCAAAATCGGAAGCCGCCGATGTTCATCGCCGTCATTGCATTTCTGCTTTCGATCCAGAGATTCAGAGCAAGTGATTCAACAGATCAAGATCTTCTACATCGACAAATTATTTTCTTAATCGTGTTGAGTCCAGAATTTTCAGATCCATAGATTTAGCTGTGTCTTCTTCAATCTATTTTTGACAGAGCTTCAAAGTTCAAGGAAGAAGAAGGGCTAAAGTTTTTAGATCTGAGATTAATACTATTTGTATTTCTTTGTATTTCATTTTATTCTTGTAGGAGATTATTCTACGAGTGTAGGAGCGTTGTTCTTCGAGTTAATTGTAGAAAGTTTCTCTTCTGAATGTAGATTCTATTTTGAGGGATCGAGTTGTAGGAACTTTGTTCCGAGTGGTAGGATTGTTTTCAATTCAAGAATAGTGGAGTAGCCGAGTCTAGTGCATTGCTAGATTGGTGAGGTGGAAAGTAAATGTACCCAAGGTTGGGGAACCACTATAACTCTTGGTGTCGTTTGTGTATGCTTGATTATTTTTCTGTGTATCGCTCGTTCAATTTTTATTCCGCAAAAAGACGCAGAACTGACTTATTCACCTCACTCTAAGTGATTTAGGTAGACAACTTAAACATTTTTTATGAGTGCATGACAAAGTTCTGTAAAGAGCAAGAGATTCATCAAGAATTGTCCTCTCCTAGAACACCCAAGCAAAATGGAATTGCTGAGAGGAAAAATAGGACTCTCATAGAGCATGATAGAACCTTTTTAAGTGACTCATCCCTCCCAGAATACTTATAGGCTGAGGCAAATAACACTGTATACTATGCCCTTAATAGGGCTTCTATCACCAAGAGCCACAAGAAGACTCCCTATGAGATCTTGAAGGGCAGCAAATCAAACCTGAGCTATTTCAGGATTTTTAGTTGCAAGTGCTATGTGCTCAACAATGGAAAAGTCCATTTAACTAAGTTTGCTTCCAAGTCCCATGAATGGATCTTTGTTGCGTACATCACTCATATTAAGGCATATAGAATCTACAACTTAACTATTCAAGTTGTCGAAGAGTCAATGCATGTTGTTTTTGATGAATCCAACATGGTTAACTGTGAGCTGTCAAGCTCCTCCTCTTATAGTATTGCAGGTACATAGCAGATGATGGATAAGCTGACCATTAAGGAAGCTACCCCCACAGTCCAAGATAATGATGATGCAGTACTATTCCAAGAGAAGGGCAAGACATACCTGAAGAAAATGAAGACCAGCTAGATGAACACCCTGAAGATCAGCAAGCTGCAGCTAGATTGCCTCCAGCTACCAGACATCTAAGGGACCATCCAGCACACCAAATCATTGGTGATGCAAATCATGAAGTACAGACCAGAAGCAAGAGCATGAATACAGCTCTCCACTCAAGCTTTTTGTCTCAAGAAGAGCCCAAGAAGTTTGAAGAAGCAATCAAGACCTTTTCTGGATTGGAGCAATGCAAGAAGAACTGGACCAATTTAAGAGATGTAAGGTCTGGAAGTTGGTTCCCAGACCACAAGGACAACATATCATGGGGACCAAGTGGATCTATAGGAATAAGTTGGATCAAAATGACATTATTGTTAAGAACAAGGCTAGACTGGTGGCTAAAGGCTACAAACAAGAAGAGGGCGTAGACTTTGACCAGACCTTTGCCCCAGTAGCTAGATTGGAAGCAATAAGGATATTCCTTGCATTTGTTGCCTATCAGTGATTCAAAGTCTACCAAATAGATGTCAAGTCAACATTCCTGAATGGAGATCTAAAAGAGGAAGTATATGTGGATCAGCCACCAAGTTGTATAGATCCTAACTCTCCTAATTTTGTATACAAGCTTAGAAAAGCTCTATATGGGCTAAAACAAGCCCTTATGGCTTGATATGAAACCTTGTCCAGCTTTCTCATTGAAAACAAATTCTCAAGATGGAAGATAGACAAGACCCTATTCCTAAGGAATCAAAGGGCAAGCTTATCATAGTCCAAATATATGTCGATGACATTATCTTTGGATCTACTAATCACAACCTTTGCAGGAAGTTTGCTAAACTTATACAAGGGAAGTTTGAAATGAGCAGCATGGGTGAGCTCAAGTTCTTCTTGGGACTCCAAGTGAGACAGACTGATGATGGCTTGTCCATATCCTAGTCCAAGTTCATCAAGGAGCTAATCAAAAAATATGGTATGAAGAATGCCTCCACCATGAGAACTCCCATGGGGTCAAGTATGTCTATAGGCAAAGATGAAGTAGGGAAACCTATTGATGAGTCTTTATATAGAAGGATAATTGCCTCCCTTCTATACCTGACTGCTAGTAGGCCTGACATCATGTATGTCACATGTGTCTGTGCTAGGTATCAGGTCTACCCTAAAGAATCTCATTACTTTACTGTAAAGAGAATCTTGAGGTATCTTAAGGGCACACCACATCTTGTCCTATAGTACCCTAGAAATAGGGATTTTGATCTAACAGAAATTTCAGATGCAGATTTTGTACGCTATAAAGAAGACAGGAAAAGCACTACTAGAACCTGTTAGTTCTTAGGAAGAAGGCTAGTTTATTGGAGCAGCAAGAAGCAAACTAGTGTGGCTATATCCACTGCTAAGTCAGAATATATATCAGCAAGCACCTGCTGTGGATCCAACATCAGCTCCAAGATTACAACCTTCAGGTAAGTAGAACTCTCTCTACTGTGATTCTACAAGTGCTATTTCTATTTCTAGGAATCCTGTCTCACATAGCAGGACTAAGCATATAGAAATTAGATATCATTTTATTAGGGAGAATGTGGAGAAGAAAGTCATCAGTCTTGAGTTTGTCCCCATAGATAAGAAAGTGGCTGATATCTTCACTAAGCCATTAAATGAAGCAAAGTTCAACACCCTCAAATTTGATCAGGGTATGTTGAACTTGGCCTAGCTTCAGACACTCCCTTTTGCATTTTTATGGTACAGGTATTGTTCATCTTGCTGGAGATAAAGACTCCCCAGTGGTATCGGTTCATTGATGCTTCTACTGAGGAGGAGTAAGTTACTCTGGAAGGGCCAACCCCTATCTACATATTCTGCAGAACTCAAAAGGGGGAGAGAAGATAGAAGGTCTTAGCAAGAAGGAGACATAGCAAGGGGGAGAGATGGCAAAGGGGAAAGAAGGACATATTCAGTCATCCAGAGAAGGACATGTGGCACTCACGTAAGAACAAAACACCTTACAACAAAATAGGGGGAGTAGGTGATGCTCACCATACAGGCAGGAAATGATGTACACTTACTTATAGCATATCAGAATTTCAATATTAATTTTGCTGTATAGGTTGTGTGTGTCATTGACCAAGGAAAGAAAACTATTTTGATAAGGGTTTTGACTTCTTCAAATAGGGGGAGATTGTTGGGTCCATTGTTCCCAGTGTTCCTGATTTATGAGAAGTAAAATAGGTCAATGTCACACACATCAAATGTATTTGATGTATATTTGAGGTTTTGAGTACAGGTTAGTACATTTCATATTTATTGGACAAGAGGACACAATAAGTGGTTGTTGGACATAGCAAAAATCGACTAAGTCCATAGGCATTGATTGGAGCAAGCTCACTCAACACTAGAGGTATGAATTCAATATTGTCTAGTAGAAATTTTCCTAAGTCCACAGACGTTGAGTGGGGACAACTCACTCAACGACATATAACAAATAACATTGAGTCTATCTCAGCCTATCTGTTAGATAGCAAGATATTTGGCTAAGTACAAAAGCGTTGAGTGTAGTATACTCACTCAATGCCATACAATAACAAGGCTGTGAGTTAGGCTGGGTCAGTCAAAGCCTAGAGAAATTAGCTGAAAATGTGGCTAAGTCCACAGACGTTGAGTGTGGTCCACTCACTCAACGCCATATAACTTTTAGCATTGAGTGTTGTTGTGGCTGTCAAACTCCATAGAAAATTTGGTCAAAATTTTCACTAGGTCCACATGCATTGAGTGTAGCTTACTCACTCAATGCTAGATAACAGAGAAATTATGTTAAGTAGTTTGGCATTGAGTGGAGCTTACTCTCTCAATGCCAAGGCGCAAAAATATTTGTTAAGGCAAATAGAGTTGAGTGAGGCAAGCTCACTCAATGCTCTTAACGTTGTCAACGCCTTGACGGAGAAAATTTGGCTAAGTCCAATTTCGTGGATAGCTTGGCTTTTATCGAACTGAGCATAGCTTTCGTCAAACTGAGTCTGGAGTTCGTCGAACTGAATTTACTCTTCCGTCGAACTGAGTTTAGCTTTCGTCGAACTAAGTCTAAAGTTCGTCAAATTGAATTTACACTTTCGTTGAACTGACCCTGGCGTTCGTCGAACGGAGCTCAGCATTCGTCGAGCTCAATCCCTAGATAGATAGAATTTTGTCTACGTGTTGTGGCATTGAGTGATGCTTACTCACTCAACACCTTTGCTTCTAATGATTGAATTTTGTCTAAGTCCAGAGATGCTGAGTCATGCTAACATCAGCAAAGTAAAAAATGCAACCAAAATTCAAATGTTGCGGAAATGGTGTCAGAGACGCTGGAGGCCAGCTGTTATCGTCTTCTGCACTTTCCAAGAAACATTTTCATCATTAAGTGTTGGGGCCCAGACACATCAAAGAGCCATTGAATCAAGATTAAATGGAAAGCATGTGCTAAATGGCTCAATCTCAGCCATCAATCCTGGTGGTGGGGCTCACTGCTCAATTGGCATTCTGAGAATAAAAAGAAGAAAATCGGCCAGAGCAATATATCGAATCCTTGCATAGGTTTTCTGAAAACAAAAGTGCGGCCGAACTTCATCTTCTTCCTCGCCATTCTTGTCGAGCCTGAAGAAGCTATTCTGCAAAGACAACATGGCTGAGGAAAGAGATAGCTGAAGCAATCACCATCTGCAACAGCAGGTTCATAAGCGATTCTAAGAAATCTGATCTACAAGCTCTGTAGAGAAAAGAAAGTTGTTTGAAGAAAGTTTATACTGCCTACTTCATAGTCTTCAATAGTTAAAGCTTGGGTTGATATCTGCTCAGCCCAGGAAGAAGTAAACATAGAGATCTTGCTCTAGTGTCTAATAAAACCAACTTTTATTTCTTTTGTAAAGATTCTTTGTGAGTTTGTAGTTGTAAGCCTGTATTATAAAGGCTAAGGTCTTTGTGACCTGTGTTTGGCTTTGTGCCTGGTGAAAGGTCTTTGTGACCTGGGTTTAGCTTAGTGCCTAAGTTGTAGGTTTGTGTGACTTGTGAGACCCTGCGGGATCTATATTGTAAGCTATTAAGTAGTTGTGTTCTGGAGGGAGAGTCGATTCTAACACACTATTAGATAAGCACAGATGGACAATGGATGTACCAAAGATTAGGGATCCACTATAAAATTGTTGTGTCGTCTGTGATTGATCTTGAAAGCTAAAAACTAACCTAATCACCAAGCACAGTAATCTGCTATCAAGAAAATTTAAATAGAGACAAAAACCTATTCACACCCGTCTAGGTGTTTAGCTAGCCTTAAAAACAAGACTTTCAGAAATTACTAAGTATGAGGTCATGTTGGCTGTCTTGGACAAGAGAGCCTAGAACATCATAGTTAGTGTTATTGATGATTCAACCTGTCAGAACTTGGTCCACTAACAGACCTCCAAAGAGATGTGAGACACCCTTGTGGTTTACATGAAGGGTACTGAAGAGGTAAGAGATGATAGAAAGTCCATGCTCAACTAGGAGTATGATACTTTCAGGCAATCCCTGAAAGAGAACATAACCACTTGCTATGAAAGATTTTTCAGGATCATTAATGAACTGAGGACCTATGGGAGGGTCTTCAGTCATTATGAAATAAATGACAAGTTCCTAACATCTCTCACTAGAGACTAGGATACTAAGATTTGTGCCATAAGAGTGGTGTCCAAGCTTGCTGAGAATCCTCCCCAAACATTGTTTGGAAAACTGCTCTCCTATGAGATGCAGCTAGCTGCCAGAAAAGAGGAGAAGACCACCAACAGATCCAAAGCCAAGGAGAAGTCTTTGGCATTCAATACAGACAACATCAGGAAGAGTAAGGAGAGAATTCCCTCTCCTCCAAGAAGACCAGCTGATTCAGACAGCTCAGAGTCAGATGCGTTAGAATGCAGCATGTCAGATGAGGACTTTGCGGCCTTCTCCAGGCACATTCAGAAGCTGATGAAGAAGATACAGTGGAAGTGTAGACCTTCCACCTCTTCTCATCATAGGAGGAATCATTCCAAGGCTTACAGATATGATTCTAAAACTAGTAAATACAATTCATCTAAAGTTGTCTGCTACTATTGCATCAAACCAGGGCATGTGATAGATGACTGCCCAGTGAAGAGGAAGGAAGCTGTTAAGAAGAAACAACACCAGCACAATGGCAAGAAGGAGAAGTCCTTTATGGCCAAGAAAGAGAAGTGTTGGACAGACTCATCTTCATCTAAGTTTGAAGAAGAAGAAGCCTATATTGGGCTAGTTTCTAATGCTACTGAACAAGAAGCTATAGCAGTAGATGAAGATTATCCTACTTCCAGGATAGGTATCAGGGACCCTCTATCACAATCAGATAGTGATTCAGAGGTGGATGATGAAGATGAAGAAGATTCCTACAGCTGTTATGGGCTAATGACAATGACTGATGAGGAATCCAACCTGGATCAGCCTGGTTAAAGCAAGGTAAAATCTCTATCAAGCTCTTTTTTTGAGTCTGGATATGAGACCGGTACATGTACAGAACCTTCTTCATCCAATGGTGAAGATGATTCTGAATCAGAAGGAGATGTCAATCAATTGATTGACAGATACAGTGAACTTCTGGATGCATTTAAGAGATGCAAGAAGTTAACTAAAAATCAAACTGTGGAGATTGCCTCTCATCAGCTAGCTGCTGCCCAGCTGACTGAAACAACAACTCTGCTAGATTAGAAAGCACAGGAAGTTAGCTAACTGAGAAACATCAATATCATTCAAATTGGCACCATCAAGTTCAAGGATAGTCTCATAAGGGACCTTGAAGAGAAGCTCTAGAGGGAGAAAAGAATATTGCCTAGCTATTCTAAGCCAAGTATTATGTTGCCCTTGATAGACTCCTTATCCTCTCAGAAGGGTAAGAAGGGATTGAGATTTAAGGGAAGCACAAGAGTTGATCCTTCTAAAGGGAAGGACAAAGCTCCAGCTCCATCTCAGCCTCTTTCTTCGATGTTGTTGGGTCCTTTGCCCACAATGTCTTAGATTTGAGGAAGTCAATCTTGTCAATGATATACATATATCAGTAGATGATAGTGATGGGACAGGTAGTCTAAGTCGCTAAGTCAGGAAAACTCTTACCTAAGATATTGTTTGAGAAATTTGGCTAAGTCCAAATTCGTCAAAATAAGTTCAGAGTTTGTCGAGCTGAGCCAATTGTTCGTTGAACTAAGCTCAGAGTTTGAGAAATTTGGCCTAGTCTAAATTCGTCGAACTAAGTTCAGAGTTTGCCGAGCTGAGCTCACTATTCGTCAAACTTAGTTCAACATTCGTCGAACTTAGTTCAGAGTTGAGTGAGGCTGGCTGAGACAGTCTATGCCTAAGATTTAAGAGGCAGAAATATGGCTAAGTCCACAGGCATTGAGTGAAGGTCATTCACTCTACGCCATAGCATCTTAAGTGTTGAGTAACACTCAGTTAGTCAAAGCTAGTATTTTTAAAGAATACAGAAATTTGGCTAAAGTAGAAAATGTTGAGTGAGGCGTGGTCACTCAACACTCTGAACGCCATGACGCAAAATTTGTTAAAGCAAAAAACATTTAATGAGGCATGCTCACTCAATGTTGTCAACGCTTAAGATGTTGAAAAAGCAGAAATCGCTAAGGCTGAAAGCATTGAGTGAGGCATGTTCACTCAACGCTCTCAATGCCATACATGTAGAAAAGGCTGCAGAAAGGGTTAAGACAAAAAGCGTTGAGTGTGCATTACTCACTCAACGCTGTCAACACATAGTAAAAACAGAATTTTATCTAAGGTGTTTGGCGTTAAGTGATGCTCACTCACTCAACGCCAAGCAGCAAAAAGCTGAGAAAGCAAGTTTGCGTTGAGTGAAACTAAATCACTCAACGCCTAGAAACAAATTTATATTCTAAGTAGTTTGGCGTTGAGAGAAGGTATCTCACTCAACGCCAAGAGACAATAAAACAGTCTAAGTACTTTGGCGTTGAGTGATGCTCGCTCACTCAACGCTTATACTACTGATACTTGAATTTTGACTAACTCTTCAGGTGCTGATGTCAGTAAGTCAAAAGTCAACTATATTCAAATTATTAGCGGCAAAGCCACAGTATACGACAAAAGGCACCGCAGGCATATAGTACGACATATAGGCGTTAAAGCAAGGCCCAACTGGATGCTGTAGGTGGGGCCCACTGATCTCTAAGAGCCGTTGATAAATGGACTACAAAATTAGGAGATGGGCCAAGACACAAGATAATTTTAAGGAATTATCAACTAAAAAAGTTAGCAGCCGACTTTATCTTCTTTTTCATTGCTACATGCAAAACGCTTGAAGCTCTCATGCAAGAAAAAGTTCATATAGCTATGCAATCTCCATCAGCCACAGCTGAATCAGAAATTGTTCTGAAGAAAGAAGAACCTTCAGTCTTGGGCAGGTTTAGTTAGCTGCTCGAAGACTCAAGATCAACAATCTTTAGCCTTCTTTTGCAAGTTTAGAAGTCAGCTTCTGAGTACATCCAACAATATTTTTCTCTGCTGTGAGGAGAGTTAGAGGAGAAATTTTTTCTGCTCTAGTTGTTGACATAGAGAAATTTCTCTATGTCAAAGTTAATTAAATTATTTCTTGTTGTAGGATCCTTCTAGATCTGAGCTGTAGGGCCTTGAGCCTGAGGTAGGGCAAATTTGCCTGAGCTGTATGAGAGGGCTCCTCTCTGAGTGTAGGATCCAGCTGGGATATGAGGTAGGTGAGTTTTACTCACTGAGAAGTAGGGCAGTATTGCTTGATCTGTAGGAGAGTGTATCTCTCTGAGTTGTAGGAGCAAGATTGCTCTGAGGTAGGACTATCCTGCATAGCTTGAGTGATAAGGCTTAATTGCCTGAGGTAGGTGATACTTGTATAACTGAGTGTAGGCCTTTGTGGCTGAGGTGTAAGTCTTGGAGGAGACTGAGAGATCCTGAGGGATCTGAGGTGTAAGCTCCTTGGATAATTGATTTGGAGAAGTGCCTTGACTAATAGGAAGTTTGCAAGGTGGGAGGAGAGTGGATGTACCCATAATTTTAGGAAACCATTATAAAATACTTGTGTGCTTTTCTGTGTTTTATTTATGTTTGCAGGATCAAAAAAAGTTCTCAATCACATAGTAACTAAAGAAGAAACAAAAAAAAATCAAAAGAGCTATATAAACCTATTCACCCCCCCTCTAGGTTGCTAGCTATCTTGAAAATAAGAACTTTCAAGTGGTATTAGAGGGAGGTTACTCAAAAAGGATTTAATAATTTGAGTGATCTCCAAAGATAGCTATAGTTAAGTGATCATGGGCTCTGGAGAAAGCCAGAGAGAGCTGAGTTCCATGAAGCTTCCCATCTATAGGAATGAGTATTTTGGAATGCGGAAAGAGAGGGTGACGCTTTTCATGGAAGCCCATGACCCAAAGATTTTTGTAATAGTCAAGGAGGGACCTTTCATCCCTATGAAGGTCTCTGTTCTGAATGTTAATGACCAGACTCCCAAGACATACTCTGAGATGACCAAGGATGAAATCATCCATGTTGGACTAGACAAGAGAGTACAAAATATTATTGCCAGTGCTGTTGATGACTCAACCTTTCTGAATCTAGTTCATTGCAAGATCACCAAAGAGATGTGGGACAACCTTTTGTCTACATGGAGGGGACTGAAGAAGTAAGAGATGACAGGAAGTCTCTGCTCAACCAAGAGTATGAGGCTTTCAGGCAAAACCTAAAGGAGAACATAACTGCTTGCTATGAAAGATTCTTCAGGATCATAAATGAATTGAAGACCTATGGGAGGGTCTTCAATAATTATGAAATAAATGACAAGTTTCTCAGATCTCTCACTAGAGACTGTGATACTAAGATCTGTATCATAAGAGAGGTGGCTAAGCTTGCTGATACTCCTCTCCAAATATTGTTTGGAAAGCTGCTCTCCTATAAGATGTAGCTAGCTGCCAGGAAGGAGGAGGAGACCACCAGCAAATCACTGACCAAGGAAAAGTCCTTTGCCTTCAGAGCAGAAATCATAAAGAAGGGCAAGGAGAGGATTCCTTCTCCACCAAGAAGACCAACTGAGTCAGATAGCTCAGACTCAGAGGCATCAGACAACAGCATGTCTGATGAATACTTTGCAACATTCTCCATGCAACTCTAGAGGCTGATGAAGAAGAAGCATTGGAAGAAGAGGTCTTCCAACTCCACTCATCACAGGAAGAATCAGTCCAAGACTAACAGGTATGGTTCCAAACCTAATAAATATAACTCTTCTAAAGTAGTTTGCTACTGTTGCAACAAGCATGGGCATATAATAGCTGACTACCCAGAGAAGAGGAAGGATGTTGAGGAGAATAAGCAGCACCAACACAAAGGAAAGAAGGAGAAGTCCTTCATTGCCAAGAAGTAAAAGAGCTGGATAGACTCATCATCATCTGAGTATGAAGAAGAGGAAACCTACATTAGGCTAGTTGCTGCTGCTGCTAATGATAAAACTATTGCAGCAAAAAAAGTTAATCCTCCAATGAGTATTGCAATCAGGGCCCCTCTGACACTATCAGATAGTGACCCAGAGGAGGATGAAGATGCCCACAACTACAGAGGGTTGACGACAATGACAGATGAAGTGGGCAGCTAGGATCAGCCTGGTCAAGGCAAGGTATATTTATTACCTAATTCTGCTTCTCTGTCAGAGTATGAGACCAGTCCTTGCTCAGAAGCCTCTTCACCTAGTGGTGAAGAAGATTCTGGATCTGAAGGAGAAGTCAATCAACTGATTGACAAGTATGGAGAACTTCTGAATGCCTTCAAGAAGGTCAAGAAGTTGTCTAAGAAGCAAGTTAAAGAGATTTCGTCTCTTAAGCTTGCAGTTGCCCAGCAGACTACAACAGCTAATCTGCTTGACTAGAAAGCTGGGAAAATAAGCTAACTGAAGTCCCTCTTGGACATCCAGATAGCCTCGATCAAGAGCAAGAAATGTCTCATCAGGGAGCTTGAAGATAAGCTTGAGAAGGATAAAATAATAGTGGCTAGCTATTCTAAGCCAAGTACTGTACTACCCTTAATAGACACCTTCTCCTCTAAAAAGGGTAAGAAGGGGTTGAGATTCAAGGGAAGCACAAGAGTTGCTCCTTCCAAAAGGAAGGGAAAAGCTCTAGTTCCATCTCAGCCTATTGCTTCCAAGCCTCCCATTCTTTTTAGAAAAGGTTTGTTATCTTCTAACAGGTATGACCAGGAAAGCTCCTGTGGTCACTAGGAGAAGGGTTGTTCATCAAGGGCAAACAAAGATGTTCACTACCATGGTGAAATCTCTAGCCGAGTGAGTGCCTTTGAGGCTACCCATGAGAAATTTTAGATGTCCCAACCATGACCATTTGTTTTTGGTGCTTCAACAACAACACTCAAGTATGCTGCTATAGACAAGCCTCTAAATATGACAACTAAGGGTCAGACTAAGGGCAAGTCTAACAGTCAGGCTGATTTGGGCATTTCTGATGTCATTAAAAGCATGTTCTCTGAAAAGAAGCTTGCTGATGATAACACTCAGAGCAGACCAAACAAGCTAGCTAGAAGACTTACATTCAGTCATATTCTAGCTGAAAGTAATCAGAAAAGGGCTGCAACACATCTTCCTCATGTTAGGACTGCTGCTAACCAAGCTCCATGGCCTACACAGAAGAGAAGATATATCATACATGACTGTTGGTGCTTTGGTAAGATATGGTATTTTTCCATTGACTGTTGGCACAATCCCAATGTGGCCAGTGTACAACCCCGTGTCCGGCGAGTGGGTCCCGCCAGAGAGGTTGAGCGGAGCGGCAGAAGGGCTGGCTCGCTCCCGCCCATTTCAGGCGAGCGAGCCGGCAGGCGAGCGAGCGGGTCGCGCAAGGAATCCTCGGCCAAAGCAGTCAAGCCCGGCGACCTGCGACTGGCAAGTCGATCAAGGTCGCGACGATCGCCGGCCAACCCGCACGCGACCTGGCTGCCGGTCCGCCCGGCAGAATACGGACATCTCGCCCATATCGTCTCGCGCTCGCCCAGGGAGGATAGGCGAGCCGCGAGGCCAGGCCGCGCCCGCCTCCTGCGGGGAAACTGGAGGCGAGCTGACCCCCAGGGGTGCGAATAGCTACTCAGAACAGCGGAGCCCGCTGTTGGCAGACCAGGTTGGACTGCGCATAGCTGTTCAGAACAGCGGAGTTTGGCTGTTGGCAGGCCCAACCAGGGGCTTTTCGGTATTTCCAGGTCAGTTCTTTTGGTTATTGGCAGTTCAGATTCTGAAAATCTATAAATAAGACCCAAGGGGTACCTCAGAGGGCATGCTTTCAGTGCCTCCTGACTCTCATTTTCGAGTGTTCTCTGAGAGTACCTTAGCTCGGCTTCTGGCTAAGGAGGGGAAGCACTCAGAGATCTTCCGGGTTTGTGGTGGGACCTCCCTGCCGAGCCCTTGGGTCTGTTCTTTCTTGTCTCTTTCGTTGTTTTTCTTGCAGGAGCAAAGTAGGCGCGAGACCACCCCTTCCCCAAGGGTCGAACTCCACAAGAGGCCGGTTTTCGGTTTCAACATCTTGGTGCGGTGAGCGTGGAGAGTGGTCAGTGCAGAAAAGCTTTGGCGAGCTCAATGACGGGAGGACAAGGATCTAACAGGCAGAACTCGCCGCCCCCCCCCCCCCCCCCCGCCTCTCGCGACAGTAGGGATGTTTGAAGACTTCAGGAACGAGGTGCTGGACCTCGTCAAGATCGCACTCGGCGTGCGGGCCGAGTGTTCGACTCCGGCAGCCCAGATCGCGGCCGCCCCCTCTCTGGGCGAGGACGCCCCTGGTCGGCGAGCTGGAAAGGAAGTGGCCGAGGAAGGCCGGGGGAGCGAGTTCTCGGGGCGCGAGCTCTTCCCCGGTTCGGCAGGTCGAGGCCGATTCGGCGAGTTGGGCTCGCGGGACTCGCCGGCTCGCCCGGTGGTTGGAAGCAGTCCATTCAGCGAGCTGGTCTCCTCAGCACCAGTGCCAGAAGGGTTCAGGGAGCCCGAGATGACCTACTACACAGGGAAGGGAGACCCGGTTCAGCACGTCCAGTGGTTCGAGGACGTAGTCTCCATCCGTCAGATGTCGGACGGATTCAAGTGTCATCTCTTCGCCATCACCCTCCGAGAGAAGGCAAGGCAGTGGTTCCACCAGCTGCCGGCTAGTTCCATTTATTGCTTCGAAGACTTGCGCCGGGGTTTCATGTTGAGGTTCACTACCTCAAAGAAGAGGAAGAAGGAGTCTGAGTCCCTGTTCCACATAAAGCAGGGGGTGAACGAGACGTTGGGGAGCTACGTCGATCGGTTCCAGGAGGAGGTTACCCAAGTCCAGGAGATGCCGGGCCACAGTCTGATGATGGCCTTCACACTGGGCCTGCAGCAGGGTTTCTTCCGCATGGAGCTGAAGAGAATTCCCCCCCCTCTACTACGAGGAGCTGATGGAGAGGGCAGCGAGAGAGGTCGACGGGGAGGCGTCGAACCCAGAATTTGCAAGGAAGTTGGCCAGGTGGGCGACCGAGGAGGAAAAGGAGTCGAAGGGAGGAAGAGGACAGGAAGAGAGGAGGGGGGAGCCCAGGCAGAGGGAGCGGAGGGAGCAGAGGCAGCTCCAGGGACAGCAGCCGGGGTGGGGGCGTCAGGAGCCCGACCGTAGGCTGGGCTGGAGACCAGAGTGGCAGGGGCAGGGGCCACAGAGGGGGTACTACGGGAGAGGTCACTATCAGGGGAGGCAGGACCAGTTCCACCCTCCGGGCTGGAGGCAGGGTCAGAGGCCGCGGCTCCCCGATCAGGAGGAGGCCATGGCCATAGCCCTGGGAGCAAGGAGAGGGGTCATGAGAAGGAGGAGAAGAGAGTTCAGGGTGGAGCTGCCCTACTGTGACTTCCATCAGGAAGAGGGGCACGCAACAACCACATGCCCGGAGTTTTTGGAGATGAGAGGGAACAGGGGTCGGCAGAAGCAGCAGGAGGAGGTGCGGCAGGAAGTGAGGATCGAGGAGGTCCTACCTCGGGCGGAGGAGGATCGCTGTGAAGACCGGGTGGATGTGGGGACCCGAGGAGGGATCGGAGTGATCCACGGGGGAGTGGGAGTCGAGGCTTCCCGCAAGGCAAGTCTCCACACCATGTATCGGCGGAGCGTCGCCTCTACATCCCAAACCCCGCCCCCGGAGGAGAGGATCACCTTCTCCAGAAGTGATATGCCGGACCACGAGGATCCGTTCTGTGATGCGCTGGTCATCAAGGCCGCCATCGAGAACTTCACTGTCTCTCGGATCCTCGTGGACAATGGGAGCTCCGTGAACGTCGTCTTCAAAAAGGCGTTTGACGCGATGCAGGTGGAGGTTAAGAGGGTACTGACCTTGGACGGGCCCTTGTTCGGGTTCTCAGGAGAAAGGAAGGAGGTAGAGGGAGGAGTCGGCCTCCATGTCACCCTGGGGGGGCAGTCCCGAAACTGCAAGTTCGTCATCGTGGACGCCCCCAGCAGCTACAGCGCAATCTTCGGGAGGCCCCTGATCAGCGCCTTCCGCTGCGTCCCCTCGTCCTTCCATCAGTGCCTGAAGTTCAACGCTGAGGGGGTGCAGGTCAGAGTTAGGGGAGACCCGAAGGTGGCGCGGGAATGCTACGTCACCGCGGTAAACACCATCTCTTGGCAGGAAGGAGCCGAGGAGATGGGGCGGAGGATGGAGGAGGACGAGCAGGAAGCCGGAGAGGTGGAGCCGGGGGCGAAGGGCTGCGCAGAGAAGGCGGAAGGAGGAGACATGGAGGAAGTGGCCGAAGTGAGGGCCGTAGGAGGGGAGATGGAGGTAGAGGTCCCCGTTCCGGAGGAAGGGGACGCCGAAGGATGGGGGAAGCAGTCCAGGCTGGAGGCCGCAGAGGAGGTGGTGGAGCTGGAAGTGCTCACCCGCGGAGGCAGGGCGGAAAGGATGCGCGTCAGCGGGGGGCTGACCCCGGAGGACCAGGGCAGGATGCTGGAGTGCATCCAGAAGAACGTGGACATCTTCGCCTGGAGCGCCGTGGAGATGCCGGGGGTTGACACGGATGTGGCTTGCCACCGCCTCAACCTGGACCCGGGAACACGCCCCGTCCAGCAGAAGAAGAGGTCCACGGCGGACAGGCTGGCGGAACCCATCAGGGAGGAGGTGGCCAAGCTTCTCAAAGCCGGCTTCGTATCCGAAATTCAGTACCCCGACTGGGTCTCAAACGTTGTGATGGTTAAAAAAGGAGACGGCCGCTGGCGGTTGTGTATCGATTTCTCTCTTCTTAATAAAGCTTGTCCTAAGGACTGTTACCCTTTGCCTCGGATCGACGCGCTGGTTGATTCCGCCGTCGGCTTTTCTGTAATGAGTTTTTTAGATGCCTTTTCAGGTTACCACCAGATCAGGATGCACCCCCCGGACATCAAGGATGTCTCATTCATCACAGGGGACGGCTGCTATTGCTACAAGATGATGTCGTTCGGGCTGAAGAATGCTGGTGCCACCTACCAGAAAATGATGGATAGGGTCTTCAAGGAACAGAGGGGGAGGAACTTGGAGGTGTACGTGGACGACCTCATGATCAAGAGCCGGGACGTGGACTCCCACCTCCGGGACCTGGAGGAGACGTTCGCCACCGTGCGTAGATACAAAATGCGGCTGAATCCTCTTAAGTGCGTTTTTGGGGCTAGCCGAGGGAAGTTCTTGGGGCACCTCCTCACCCCCGCGGGGGTCGAGCCGAACCCGGACAAGGTCAAGGCTATCCTGGAGTTGGGGTCCCCGCGGAATGCGAAGGAGGTCCAGCGGCTGACAGGGAAGCTAGCAGGACTGAGCCGTTTCCTTTCTCGGGCAGGGGAGAAGTGCTCCCCCTTCTTCAAAACGCTGAGGGGAGGCCAGAGGTTCGAATGGAGCCAGGAATGTGAAGAGGCCTTCCAGGCCCTCAAGGCACAGTTGACACAAGCTCCGCTGCTCCAGGGGCCGAAGGAGGGGGAGGATTTGTTCTTATATCTCGGGGCTGGGGCAGAGGCCTTGAGCTCCGTCTTAGTACGTGAAGAGGGGAAGAGGCAGCTCCCCATTTATTATGTCAGCCGGGTCCTGAGGAAGGCCGAGCTCCGGTATCCGATCCTGGAGAAGCTTGCATTCGCATTAATCATCTCGGCTCGGAGGCTACGGCCTTACTTCCAGGCACACTCGATCCGAGTGGTGACCGACCATCCTCTCCGCAACGTCTTCGAGGGGGTGGAGCATTCAGGCCGGCTGGCCAAGTGGTCGGTGAAGCTAAGCGAGTTCGATGTCTCCTTCGTTCCGCGGCTCTCGATCAAAGCTCAGGCGATGGCCGACTTTCTAGCCGACTACGCGGTGGAAGTAGCGGAGAAGGAGCTCACTTGCCCGACTCCTTGGAAGGTGAGGGTGGATGGAGCCTCAGGAAGGCATTCACTCGGGATAGGAGTGGTTCTAGAGAGCCCCCAAGGGACTCAGATTGAGCAGACGGTGGTGGTGCATTTCCCCATTACCAACAACCAGGCCGAGTACGAAGCAGTGATAGCGGGACTGCGCCTGGCCAGGGAGTTGGGGGTGTTGGATGTGGAGGTCCTGACCGACTCCATGGTGGTGGCTTCCCAGATCAACGGGGAGTTCGAAGCAAGAGAGCCCTCTTTGAAGTTATACTTGGCCAAAGTAAAGGGGGTCATAGGGACCTTCCAGACCTTCTCCATCCGGCACGTGCCGAGGGGGAAGAATGAGCAGGCCGACCGACTGGCGAAGCACGGCCCCCGGGCAGGAGGCACCATCACCGACCTATTTCGCCCCTCCATCGAGGAAGGAGAGCTCATGGAGATCGATCAGCAGTCCTCGTGGATGGACCCAGTAGTAGTTTTCCTCTCCACGGGAGAGTATCCGGAGGGAGTAGACAGGAAGAAGCTGAGGCACAAGTCCGCCTACTACCTCCTTAAAGACGGGCAGCTATACAGAAAGACCCTCTCTGGGATGCTGGCCCGCTGCGTGTCCGAGGGCGAGGCGCAGAGGATCTTGGAAGAAATCCACTCCGGGGAGTGCGGGAGTCATTCCGGGAGTCGGACCTTGGAGGGGAGGATAGTCAGGCAGGGGTATTTCTGGCCCACCCTGGGCCGGGACGCCGCGGAGTTCGCAAGAAGATGTCATAAGTGCCAGCTGTTTGCCCCCCTCCAGCTACAGCCGGCCCAACAACTCAAGAGCATCACGGCCCCCTGGCCCTTTGCAATCTGGGGACTGGATCTGGTCGGGCCGTTCCCCCAGGCCAGCGGCCAGAGAAGATTCCTCCTAGTGATGATCGACTACTTCTCAAAGTGGATAGAGGTGAAGGCGTTGGCCAAGGTGACCTCCCAGGTAATCAGGAACTTCGTTTGGGGGGAGATCATCTGTCGCCATGGGCTGCCCCAGGCCATCGTCACAGACAACGGACCTCAGTTCGCCAGCGCCGAGTTCACCAGCTTCTGCGAGCAGCTTGGGATCGACCTCAGATTCGCCTCGGTCCACCACCCCAGGAGCAACGGGCAGGTGGAGGCGGCAAACAAAATCATCGTCAACCTCCTCAAAAAGAAGGTGGAAAACTTGAGGGGGAGCTGGGTGGAGCAGCTCCCCGCCGTCCTTTGGGCCCTTAGAACCACTCCTAACACGGCCACGGGGGAGACCCCCTTCAAGCTCTCCCATGGGTGCGAGGCGGTGCTCCCCATAGAATTTGAGGTCCAAACGCCGCGAATCGGAACGGCCAGGGAAGGCCGAGAGGAATGGCAAGCCGAGAATGGGGAGGAGCTGAGACTCTCCCTCGACATGATAGAAGAGTTGAGGGATCTTTCGGCCATCCGACAGGAGGAGATCAAGAGGAGGATGGCGAAATACTTTGACAAACATGTCAGGATCAAGTAGTTCACGGAAGGGGACCTAGTACTGAAGAAGGTGGACGCGGCAGGAAGATCAGCGTCCGTAGGGAAACTCAACCCCAGCTGGGAGGGGCCATTCATTGTGAAGGAAGCTTTGAGGTCGGGGGGCTATCGACTCCAAAATGTAGAGGGCGAGGCCCTGAGTCTCACCTGGAGTGGAGACGACTTGAAGAGATTTTTTCCCTAATTTCCTGTAAGCAACACGATTTATTATAACAAAGCGCTTCTTCTCTCCCCCCCAGGATTGTCATGCCTGAGCTTGCTCAGAGAGTTGGAATGAATTTGGACCCCGAGAAGATCCCGCTGCCAGGCTCCCACCTAGCTGGCAGGGCCGGAAGTCACTCGGTGTCATCCCTAGCCTCGAGAAGATCCCGCTGCCAGGCTCCCACCTAGCTGGCAGGGCCGGAAGTCACTCGATGGAAAGAATTTGGACCCCGAGAAGATCCCGCTGCCAGGCTCCCACCTAGCTGGCAGGGCCGGAAGTCACTCGGTGTCATCCCTAGCCTCGAGAAGATCCCGCTGTCAGGCTCCCACCTAGCTGGCAGGGCCGGAAGTCACTCGATGGAAAGAATTTGGACCCCGAGAAGATCCCGCTGCCAGGCTCCCACCTAGCTGGCAGGGCCGGAAGTCACTCGGTGTCATCCCTAGCCTCGAGAAGATCCCGCTGCCAGGCTCCCACCTAGCTGGCAGGGCCGGAAGTCACTCGATGGAAAGAATTTGGACCCCGAGAAGATCCCGCTGCCAGGCTCCCACCTAGCTGGCAGGGCCGGAAGTCACTCGGTGTCATCCCTAGCCTCGAGAAGATCCGGCTGCTAGGCTCCCACCTAGCTGGCAGGGCCGGATGTCACTCGATGGGATGAATTTGGACCCCGAGAAGATCCCGCTGCCAGGCTCCCACCTAGCTGGCAGGGCCGGAAGTCACTCGGTGTCATCCCTAGCCTCGAGAAGATCCCGCTGCCAGGCTCCCACCTAGCTGGCAGGGCCGGCTGTCACTCGATGGGATGAATTTGGACCCCGAGAAGATCCCGCTGCCAGGCTCCCACCTAGCTGGCAGGGCCGGAAGTCACTCGGTGTCATCCCTAGCCTCGAGAAGATCCCGCTGCCAGGCTCCCACCTAGCTGGCAGGGCCGGAAGTCACTCGATGGAAAGAATTTGGACCCCGAGAAGATCCCGCTGCCAGGCTCCCACCTAGCTGGCAGGGCCGGAAGTCACTCGGTATCATCCCTAGCCTCGAGAAGATCCCGCTGCCAGTCTCCCACCTAGCTGGCAGGGCCGGAAGTCACTCGATGGAAAGAATTTGGACCCCGAGAAGATCCCGCTGCCAGGCTCCCACCTAGCTGGCAGGGCCGGAAGTCACTCGGTGTCATCCCTAGCCCCGAGAAGATCCCGCTGCCAGGCTCCTACCTAGCTGGCAGGGCCGGAAGTCACTCGATGGAATGGCTTAGTAGACGATGACCTGCAACCTAGAACAAACCACGTTGACGGATTCCCACCTAGCCGGCGAGGCCGGAAATTACTCGAAAGGCATGAGCAGCAGGTCGTAATCACAATAGTTAGTCAGAAAGGGGAGAAAGGGCCTAGCATAGCCCCACCCTCAAGCCCCAGGAAAGGCGGCCGAGTAAACACAGGCCTGGGCGAGAGCCCGCAGAGAATTAGGCATATGTCCGAGGGACGAGCCGGCTCGCCTCGCTCGAGGGACGAACCGGTTCGCCTCGCTCGGCGGGCGGGCAGCCACCTCGCCCGAGCCGGGCCGCAGGGGCAGGTCGCGCCATCCGGCAATAACCGCGTTGGAAGAAATAAAAAGGGGGGGCGAGAGAGCATTTATAAAAAGAGCAACAGCTAAAAAATACGAAGTATAAGCGCAACCCGCGCATACATCTCAAAACAGACATATACATAATGATGTTCATCTGAGAAGTAAATTACAAAGGGCAAGGAAGGCGCGGGATCTGGGTCGAGAAATCCTAAATGGGCTGGAAGTTTTTGTCGCCAGGCTCCGGCACGGGAAGAAACAGCGCCGGCACCACGTCCTTCGCCGAGAGTCCCGCCGCCTCGCTCGTAAGCAGATCCGCGCGCCGCAGCGTTTGCATCGTGTATCTCGCTGCGCTGGCCGCGTTCTTTTGCATTAGCACCTCCAGGTCGTAGTCAGAGAGATGCTCGCGCGGGCAGACCCTGCTGTCTGGAGGAGGGACAGCGGCGGCGGCCTCCAGCTCGCGTACCCGCGCCTCCAGCGCCGCCTTTTCTTGGCCAAGGGTGGCGATCTCGGCACCCATCCGGCTCGCCGTCGCCGCGTCCTGGGGAAAAAAGAATAGGAATAATCGTGAGCTGTGTCCACGAAAAGGAGGGAGTGCGATTCAGGTTGAGCACGTACCACCCCGCCCAGGTACCGCGCGAGGGTCTCCTCGGCCGCGTCGGCTCGCCTCCTGTGAGTGTCCGCGTCCGCCTGGGCGAGCTTCCGGGCCTCTTCTTTCTCATCCGCCATCTTTTGGATGGACGCGGCATTCCGCTCCACCTGGGTGCAGCGCCTCCCCACCATGTGAGCCAGCTCCAGACCGCGCAGCTGGGCCCGCGCGCTCTCATGAATCAGCACTCGCGTCGCCTCCTTGTCAAAAATAGCGGCGTCTTCGCGCGAGTACAGACCAAAGGAGAGGCTGTACGCCTCCCCGCCGATGGTATCCTGCTCCATCCAGCTCGGCAGCAGGGTCGAGATCGTCGCGCGGTTCGACTCCTTGTCCCACGCCAGGAGCGGGACGCCAAGCTCGTCCAAGTACTTCTCGCCGTAGCCGAAGTTACGATGCCCTCTCGGCACCGGCTCCGCAGCGGCTTCAGACCCACCCAGCGGCGCGGAGGTGCCCGCCGCCCCGACCGGGGAGTCGCTGGTTGAGGCAACCCGCGGGGGCGAGGGACCCTCAGCCGGTAGGACCGCAGGGGCCTTGCCCTTCCTCTGGCTCGCGGCGGGTTGATGATCCGCGGTTTTCGCCACCTTCTGCGGAGGGACTGGCTGTCCGCCACCCGGCCGCTTCTTGGCCGGGACCGATGGGATGTCGCGCTGGGCGGCATCCGCAGCCTGCGCGCGGGCGAGAACCCCGGGGGGAATGCGAGCGCTCTCGTAAGGAGGGTGAAGAGGGATGTCGCGCTCGCCTGACAGAAGGAAGGGGTGAGATAAAGGAGGAAAGGGAATAAGGTATAACAGCGGCGAGTGACAAACCTCCCCCCGGCGGGACAGCAGCGAGGTCGTCAAGATGACGGCGCAGGTACGTGACTTCAAAGTTCTTCCCGACGAAGAACGCGAACAGATTAGCTTCGTGGCCGCCTAGGTTGGGTGGCCGGTAGCTCGCCTCGCTGAGCTGCACCGGCGAGAAGGGCACGTTGCCGAAGTCCCCTTTGACGAACAGGAACTTCTTCAGCCAGTTGTGGCTCTTGTTAACTGTCTCCCGCACCTTGAGGTGGGCGCTGGAGAAGTAGGTCGTCCCGTCTCGGTTCGCCCTGAAGGAGAACAACTTCCGGAATACTGCGAGGCTGAACTCCACCCGCTCCTCTCGCAGGAAGCAGGCGAACCCCATCATGACGGCGATGGAGTTCGGGGTCATCTGGCCCAGGACGACCCCGAAGTATTTTAGCACCTGGCGTACCTCGGGCCATAGGGGGAGTCGCAGGCCTACCTCGAAGTGAGCGAGAGGGATGGCGAGCTCATCCCTAAACAGGTCGTTGATCTTCTCCCCCTCTTCGGGTCGCCTCGCAGAGAACCCGGCTGGGATGTGGTCGCCTAGAGCTTCCAAGTATTCGCGCTCTGTGAAGACGGCGCGAGGGAAATCATGCTCGGAGAAGGTCCAAGCGCATTTGCTTCGGCCGTCCGCGTCGCCGCCGCCTCCGCCCATTCCCGTCGAGTCGCCGCCGAACGAGCGAGAAAGAGCCAGAAAGCAAACACAGACGACACTCCGCGGGAACGGGAAGCAGGAAAGTTTGGGATCGGTGGAGGAATTAGAGCCGGCAGGGCCTATTTATAGGAAAGGAAAAGGGCGGGAAACTTCCCGCCGAAAGGCGGGGTGCAGATAGCAAAAATTAATCCGACGGTTCGACTTCCCGCGCGCGAGCGCACCTCAAAGGTCGAGCCGGCACGGTTCTCGCCCGGCTGCAACCGCAGGAGACCAGCGCGGACGAACCGACCCCAACCCGCACCCGCACGCCGTTCCGCGCGAGACGGGAGATTCCCGTCTGGCGAGCTCCTCGGCTCGCCCTCGCCCCGATCAGCGCAAAAGGAAGAATGGACCTTTCCTTAACCCACCCACAGAAGGCAAAAGAAAAGCAGCACGATAATTTCAATACATCTCAGCAACAAAATAGTTAGGCCCATAGGCGGGCTAAAAGAGTCGCGAGCAATTATAAGTACAAGATAACTGCGAAATGACAATAATCCCACGGTATCCCGTGACCGAGGGGGAAAACAACTGGGTCAGTACTCGACCCACTTCCACCTGTGCCGCCTCTTCGTTCCCGACCGAGGTGGCACACGGGGATCGTGGTAATCGCGAACCGCCACCAGCTCCCGCTGAGCCAGGCCGACCTGCTCCACGACGCTCTTAAGATGCCCCTCGGCTCACGTTATATGTACGCCCGGCGAGGTGACATCGTCGTCTTCCGCTTCGCGCGGAGGGCCCTCCAAGGCTGCGAGCCGGGCCTCGGTCTCGGCCTTGTCGTCATCGACTCTCTTCATGATCTCCTGCAGCATCAGTGTGTGCTTCTGGAATAGCCGCGTCACCTGCCTCTTCATCCCCGCCGCATCGGTCGGGTCGCCCAGATAGTCAGAAACACTGTCCACGTCAGGCGGAGGCGAGTACCCTTCGCTCATCTCGGTCTCAGGAGAGGCCCTGTGAAAGCCTGCAAGCGGGGTGGGGTCAGAATGAGCGAGCAAGAGACAAAGCCGACGATAAAAACCAGCTCACCAGGGGTTGGAACGTCGCCCGCACCGACAGATGGGCGAGAAGAGCCCGGCCGACCCTGAAAGTTCCCTCCCTCGAGGGTCTCAAGAGATTTCCCCAGCCCGTGGGAGACCGCCGGACAGGGAGTTTCCGGAGGTGGGCGATCCAGACCTGGGGAACTCGCCATCTTCTCAGGCGACGGAGGCGGGGGACGATCCTCTCCCCGGTTCTCCACCTCCTCACAGGGAATTACCTGCAAAGCAGGGAGTCAGAGGAATAGCGATAATCAGCGGAAGGCCACGTACCCCGGGGACGACCTCAGTGCCCGCCGCCGAGCTGGAGGCCGGGCAGTCACCCGCCAGAGAACGCCTCACAATCTTTCCCTTCGCCGGCCTGAAGAGAGGGTCGGAGGATCCGCGAACTAGCCATGGGGCGGCCTCAAGGGCCTCCTCCTGAGTCTGCAGGACCGCTGCCGCCAGGCGAGCTCGCACCTCTTCGCTAACCGACATCGGAAAACAAAAGTCTGCTCAGAGAAAGTAAAGGGATTTGGGGAGCCTCCTACAGGGGTCAGCGGTATGTATTTATAGCCGGACAGTGGGGGCCACCAAAAGATTCCCTGCCAGCTCAGCACAGTGCTCGCCGAACACGCGGGTTGGATGATTCTTTCCGAGCTTGATTCAAGCTCAAAAAGAGCGGGGATTGTGTACAACCCCGTGTCCGGCGAGCGGGTCCCGCCAGAGAGGTTGAGCGGAGCGGCAGAATGGCTGGCTCGCTCCCGCCCATTTCAGGCGAGCGAGCCGGCAGGCGAGCGAGCGGGTCGCGCAAGGAATCCTCGGCCAAAGCAGTCAAGCCCGGCGACCTGCGACTGGCAATTCGATCAAGGTCGCGACGATCGCCGGCCAACCCGCACGCGACCTGGCTGCCGGTCCGCCCGGCAGAATACGGACAGCTCGCCCATATCGTCTCGCGCTCGCCCAGGGAGGATAGGCGAGCCGCGAGGCCAGGCCGCGCCTGCCTCCTGCGGGGAAACTGGAGGCGAGCTGACCCCCAGGGGTGCGAATAGCTACTCAGAACAGCGGAGCCCGCTGTTGGCAGACCAGGTTGGACTGCGCATAGCTGTTCAGAACAGCGGAGTTTGGCTGTTGGCAGGCCCAACCAGGGGCTTTTCGGTATTTCCAGGTCAGTTCTTTTGGTTATTGGCAGTTCAGATTCTGAAAATCTATAAATAAGACCCAAGGGGTACCTCAGAGGGCATGCTTTCAGTGCCTCCTGACTCTCATTTTTGAGTGTTCTCTGAGAGTACCTTAGCTCGGCTTCTGGCTAAGGAGGGGAAGCACTCAGAGATCTTCCGGGTTTGTGGTGGGACCTCCCTGCCGAGCCCTTGGGTCTGTTCTTTCTTGTCTCTTTCGTTGTTTTTCTTGCAGGAGCAAAGTAGGCGTGAGACCACCCCTTCCCCAAGGGTCGAACTCCACAAGAGGCCGATTTTCGGTTTCAACAGCCAGAGCTAGGTTCAGTCCACCAGTCAAAAATTTGGCTGGTAGATATGTTCAGTTTGATACTAATGTGCACCTAGGACCCAATAGATATTGGGGTCCTAAGGTAAAGTAAATTATGTACTGCAGGTTAGTCCAAGTTATCATACCCCTATATGGTACTTGGATAGTAGTTGTTTCAGGTACATGACTAGAATAAGGAGCAACTTAAAGGAGTTTAATCCAGTAAAAGATGAACCCCAAGTCATCTTTGGTGGTTCAAATAGAGATGTAACCAAGGGATATGGTAAGATCACCAATGACATAGTGACCATCACCAAGGTGGCTTATGTTGAAGGGTTGCAACACAACCTTATAAGCATAAGCCAGCTCTCTGATCTTGGCTATATTATTGTCTTCCATAAGGATGAGTGCCTAATTAGGAGGTCAAGTGACCAAGATGTGTTCTTAACAGGCACTAGGAGTGCGAATTTTTATTGCTTAAACTTTCTATGTCTAAATACAGATTCTCCTATTTATTTAGTGGCAAATGATAAAGTCTCCTACTATGTCCAGTATCACATGAGGCTAGCCCATTTGAATTACAAGACTATTGGTAAGCTCTTTAGCCAAGAGCTAGTTAGGAATGATCCCAATATGAAGTGCTCCAAAGAGGGCATTTGCTCAGCTTACCAAAAGGGCAAGCAGACAAAAGGCTCCTACAAGAGCATTGTTGCCAAAGATTCTGTGAGGTGCCTATACCTCCTACATATGGACTTGTTTGATCCTATGCCTATTTATAGTCTTGGTAGGAAGGTCTACACCCTTGTGGTGGTTGATGACTTTTCCAAATTTGCTTGGGTATTCTTCCTAAAGAGAAAGAATGAAATCCTTGATATCTTCACTAAGTTTATCAAGCAAATTCATAATGAGTTAAACAGCTCTATGGTCAAAATCAAAAGTGACCATGAGACTGAATTCCAGTCTGATAGCATGACAAGATTCTGTGAAGAACATGAGATTCATCAAGAGTTCTCTTCACCTTGGACACCCTAGCAAAATGGGATTGTTGAGAGGTAAAATAGGACTCTCATAGAGGCTGGTAGAACACTGTTGAGTGATACATCTCTCCCAGAATATTTATGTGCTGAGGCAGTAAATACTGCATGTCATGTCCTCAATAGGGCCTCTATCACCAAAAGCCACATGAAGACTCCCTATGAGATCATGAAAGGCAGAAAACTAAACATGAGATATCTCATAATCTTTGGTAGCAAGTGCTATGTGCTTCATAATGAAAAGTCCTATGTGACTAAGTTTGCTGCCAAATCCTTTGATGGAATTTTTGCTGGTTACAGCAATCATAGCAAAGCCTATAGGATCTACAACTTGAAAATGCAAGTTGTAGAATAATCAGTTCATGTAGTCTTTGATGAGTCTACTATGATTAACAGAGAGCTACCAAGCTCCTTTTATAGTACTGCCGGTACAGAACATATGATGGACAAACTGACCATCAAGGAAGTATCACCAGTTATACAGGATGATGTGGATACTCCAGAATATCTACCAGGTACACTAGGAGTGGATGAAGACCAACAAGTGGCTGCACCTGAAGCTGAACCTGTTGCAAAAAGAAGACTGCCACCAGCAGTCATACACATAAGAGATCATCCAACACACCATATAATTGGTGAGGCAAGCCATGGAGTAATAATAAGGAGCAGAAGTCAGAACAAAACAATGTACTCAAGCTTTATGTCTCAAGTAGAGCCCAAGAAGTTTGAGGAAGCCAACACAGATCAACATTGGATTGAAGCTATGAAGGAGGAACAGAAACAGTTCAAGAGGTGCAAGGTCTGGAAGCTGGTTCCCAGACCACAAGGACATAATGTCATTGGAGTCAAGTGGATCTACAGGAACAAGCTTGATGAAAGTGACATTATAATCAAGAACAAAGTCAGACTAGTGGATAAGGTGTACAGATAAGAAGAATTCATTGACTTTGATCAAACCTTTGCCCCTGTAGCAAGATTGGAGGCCATTAGATTATTCCTTGGATATGTTGCACACGAGGGATTCAAGGTCTACTAGATGGATGTGAAGTCAGCCTTCCTGAATGGTGACTTAAAAGAGGAGGTATATGTTGAGCAGCCTCCAGGTTTTGTAGTTCCTTACTCACCTAATTCTGTTTATAGACTTAGGAAAGCTCTATATGGTCTAAAATAAGCTCCTAGAGCATGGTATGAGACTTTGTATAGATTGCTCTTTGGTAAGATCATCCTAGTTCAGATATATGTAGATGACATCATCTTTGGATCTGCTGATGACAACCTCTGCAAAAAGTTTGCTAAACTTATACAGGGGAAGTTTGAGATGAGCAGCATGAGTGAACTTAAATTCTTGTTGGGCCTCCAAGTAAGACAAACTGATGATGGCTTGTTCATATCCTAGTTTAAGTTCACTAGGGAGTTGATAAAGAAATTTGGCATGGAGAACTCCTCCACCATGAGAACTCCCAAGGGGTCATGTATGCCTGTAGGCAGAGATGAGGCAGGGAAACCTGTTGATGAAACTTTGTATAGAGGTATAATTGGCTCCCTTCTATATCTGACTACAAGTAGGCCAGACATCATATATGCTACATGTGTTTGTGCTAGGTATCAGGCTTTCCCTAAAGAACCTCACTACTCTGCAGCTAAGAGAATCTTGAGGTATCTTAAGGGCACTCCAGATCTTGGCCTATGATACCCTAGGAATGGGGAGTTTGAACTAACAAGCTATTTAGATGCAGATTTTGCAGGCTGCAAAGAGGACAGGAAGAGCACATCTGGCACCTATCAGTTTTTGGGAGGGAGATTGGTATCTTAAAGCTATAATAAACAAACCAGTGTTGCAATATCAACTGCAGAGTCAGAGTACATCTCAGCAAGTAGCTGTTGTGCTCAGTTGATATGGACCAGCACTAGCTTCAAGACTACAAGCTCCAGATAAGTAGAACTCCTCTATTCTGTAATTCTAATAGTGTAATCTCAATTGCTAGGAATCTTGTCTCCCATTGCAGGACTAAGCACATAAAGATCATATATAATTTCATTAGGGAGCATGTGGAATGTGAATACATCACCCTTGAGTTTGTTCCAACAGACAAGCAAGTGGCTGACATATTCACTAAGCCACTAGATGAAGCTAAGTTTAACACCTTCAAATTTGAGTTGGGTATGTTAAACTTAGTATAGCTTCAGTTGCTCCTCATATGGTTGCAAGCTATTAGGTATTTTGCAGATGGAATTGTTCTTTAAAGAATTGAAGATTCTCTTATTGAGGAGGAGCAGATGATCAGATGATCAGATGAATCCTACTAGCTATTTGTTGTCAAAAAGGGGGAGGAAAAGATGATCAGATGATCAGATTAATGTTCTAGCATGCTAGCAACAATTCAGGGAAAGCAGGTACAATAATGTTCCACTCTATAGGCTGGGAAGTGGGGTAACTACAGATATATCACTTCTCAATTATATAATTTTTATGTTTATTATTGCATGGTTCTGTGTATGTCATTGACTCACTTGCTTAAGAGTTTTGACTACTCAAATAGGGGGAGATTGTTGGGTCCATTGCCCACAATGTCGTAGATTTGAGGAAGTCAATTTTGTCAATGATATACATATATCAGTAGATGACAGTGATGGAACATGTAGCTTAAGTGGCTAAGTCAGGAAAACTCTTACCTAAGATATTGTTTGAGAAATTTGGCTAAGTCCAAATTCGTCGAACTAAGTTCAGAGTTCATCGAGCTGAGCCAATAGTTCGTTGAACTAAGCTCAGAGTTTGAGAAATTTGGCTAAGTCTAAATTCATTAAACTGAGTTCAGAGTTCATCAAGCTGAGCTCACTGTTCCTCGAACTCAGTTCAGCATTCATCGAACTCAGTTCAAGGCTGGCTGATGCAGTCTATGCATAAGGTTTAAGAGGCAGAAATATGGCTAAGTCCACAGGCGTTGAGTGAAGGTCATTCACTCTACGCCATCACTTCTTAAGTGTTGAGTAATACTCAGTCAGTTAAAGCCAGTATTTTTAAAGAATACAGAAATTTGGCTAAGTCAGAAAGCGTTGAGTGAGGCATGGTCACTCAACGCTCTCAATGCCATGATGCAGAATTTGTTAAAGAAAAAGGCATTGAGTGAGGCATGCTCACTCAATGCTGCCAACGCTTAAGATGCGGAAGAAGCGAAAATGGCTTGGGCTGAAAGCATTGAGTGAGGCATGTTCACTCAACGCTCTCAACGCAATACATGTAGAAGAGGCTGCAAAAAGGGTTAAGGCAAAAAGCGTTGAGTGTGCATTACTCACTCAACGCTGTCAACGCCTAGTAAAGACAGAATTTTGTCTAAGGTGTTTGGCATTGAGTGATGCTCACTCACTCACTCAATGCCAAGCCACAGAAAGCTGAGAAAGCAAGTTGGCGTTGAGTGAAACGGAATCACTCAACGCCTAGAAACAGATCTATCTTTATAATATAAGGGATGAGGTTTTAAGGGGTGGTGTAACATTTCTATTCCCAAAATACCCTTCTAAATGGTGTAACTTTCATCTACCGAAAAAGCCCTCCACTTTTTCTGCTTCCTGCCAACATTACTAGCCACAGGATCTACTGCAATCAAGGGTCACAGATGAGTCACATATGAAGTCAAGATCCTTTGATTTCCCACCACACGATCACTACAAATCAACGGACACGGATTGTCTTATTGAAATGCCACGGATCGTGCTTTCAGCCTTAACGCCCGATCAAAGAATGTGACTGCTCATTCTCCAACGCGGACCCGTCGCTACAGCCCCGCCCCCATCGCAAACTCATCCTCTGCCTTCCTCCCGCTGTCCAGTTCTTGCCGACTAACTCCTCGCTTCGTGTCTAGACATTGACGAAGAACGCTGCTCAGTTCCTAATGGCTGTATTTCCTGTGCTGCTCAGTTCCGAAGTTCTCAAAGAAACCTGGCCCAGGGTTCCATCTCTCTTCCCACACATCGAGATGGTGTCCGGGATATCAGATCTAGAACAGCCCAAGATCTCCTTCTCCAGGATTTCCAAGCAAGATGTGAGTGATTTTCCATCTCTCTCTCACCGGCTCGGATTGTGCTTTCCTCTGTACTTTTTTGATTGATAAATTTGTTTGTCTTTTGCTAATGTCCAGTAAGGTTATTTGGGTTTGTTTTTGGATGTTCAGTAAAGTTTTTTGGGTTTTGCATGTAAGATTATAGGATTTGCTGAACTCAGATTTTGTTCCAAATTTGCAAGCTATTTTGTTCCTGACCAGTTTATTTTTGTTCCAAATTTGCTCAATGTTTTCAGATTTCTTTCTAATAGGATGAAATAAGATGAAAGTTTGTTTTTTTCCAAACGTGCTCAATTTGCAAGCATTTTGTTCCAAATGTACTTGGATGAAACTTAGGATGAAAGTTATGATGAATGCTTAAACTGTGGATTTATTAGAAGTTTAATCATTTTTATGCATTGAAGAATTCAGTTTTTTTGAGTTTTCCATTTCATTAACCTGGGCTAGGAATTATTACAGTGCCTCACGACAATAGCTTCTCCTCTTTCACACCCTCACCAGAGCTCAACCACTCAAGGTTTTCTGATAGAGCATTTTCTCTTGGCCATTTACTCTCTTTTGTTCTCTGATTTAAGGAAGTTATCAAGATCCTCTCTAAAATTATAGGAAGTTTAGTGAAGTTTTTTGGGTTTTTGCATTTAAGATTATAGGATTTGCTGAACTCAAATTTTGTTCAAAATTTGCAAGCTATGTTGTTCCTGAACAGTTTATTTTTGTTCCAAATGTGCTCAATGTTTTCAGATTTCTTTTTAATAGGTTGAAATAGATGAAAGTTTGTTTGTTTTTCCTAATGTGCTCAATTTGCAAGCATTTTTGTTCCAAATGTACTTAGGATGAAACTTAGGATGAAATAAAATGAATGCTTAAACTGTGGATTTATTAGAAGTTTAATCATTTCTATGCATTGAAGAACTCAGTTTTTTTGAGTTTTCCATTTCATTAACCTGGGCTAGGAATAAATGCAGGTGCTTTTGTTCTCTATGGTTGGAGTTTTCCATTCCATTTGTACATATAAGTTATAATTCTATTTGTTCCCGAACAATTTATTTTTGTTCCAAATGTGCTCAATGTTTTCAGAGTTCTTTTTAATAGTTTGAAATAAGATGAAAGTTTGTTTGTTTTTTTCCAAATGTGCTCAATTTGCAAGCATTTTTGTTCCAAATGTACTTAGGATGAAATAAGATGAATGCTTAAACTGTGGATTTATTAGAAGTTTAATCATTTTTATGCATTGAAGAACTCAGTTTTTTTGAGTTTCCATTTAATTAACCTGGGCTAGGAATTATTGTGGGTGCTTTTGTTCTCTGTGGTTGGAGTTTCCCATTCCATTTGTACATAGAAGTTATAATGCTGCCCTTAATAAACCTTGAGTGATGCATTCTTCAATGTTTGGGTGAAAAACCAAGGTGATTTGGCCGGGTAAGAGAACCATATGCTCAATGATTTCAGATTTCTTTTTATACAGTTCATTTTATTCAGGTTTATCC
This sequence comes from Platanthera guangdongensis, assembly GCA_039583875.1. NCBI lineage: Eukaryota > Viridiplantae > Streptophyta > Magnoliopsida > Asparagales > Orchidaceae > Platanthera > Platanthera guangdongensis. The sequence goes on along the minus strand of CM077163.1, from coordinate 47,342,201 downwards.
AGTCAGCATTTTGAAACTAAGGTGACTACATAGGATGAAATAAGATGAATGATTATTTTGTATAGCTTTATTTTTATTCAGGTCAGCATTTTTGTTCCAAATGTATTCAGTGATCATAAGATGAAATAGGTGTGGATAGGATGAATGCTTATTTTGTAATCAGTGATCATAAAAGTGATAATTAAAGTGTGGATTTATTAGAAGTTTAATCATTTTTATGCATTGAAGAACTCAATTTTTTTAAGTTTATATTTCAGGTTTCAGGATCTTCTCGCATTGTTCTATTTCAAAGCATAAATTTCATACGGACCAAAGGGCTTCTTAAAGAGTGGCTTGAGGAAAACTGAAATCATAAGTTTCATGTACTTTATTTTTTATTTTTTAAACATCTAACCGTTCTTTTTAAAAATGTTTGCGGTGGCATGCACTTTAAACATCAAACTTTATGCTGTCATGTTCTTTCTTTTCTGCGGCACTTTAAAGCATCGTCATCGTTCAGCTTCCCGGAATCCGCTGCCCTACCCTCTCCTTCTCCGCACCCCTGTCAGAGCTCTTTAGCATGTACTCTGGCATCGCGGAGCTCTCTGGCATCGCAGAGCTCTCCGACACCGCCTCTGCTTCTCCGGCATTGCGTATTCTACTTCTCTAGAAACATCATCGACTCTGTTTTTCCTTGGCATGGGGTTGCAAGATGATGAGAACACCTAAAATCATCACAAAAAGTAGATGATCTCTCCCCTTTTTTTCTATTCCTGTAATCTTAGTAAACTTATTGTTAATTTTGTTGTTTCTTGGAATCTTCCATGTGGCATCACAGCGACAACATTGCTCATGTTTCTCTGCGTGCAACAAATTCCTGCCGCCTTCTCTTCCTCGCAATCTAACTATGATGGCCTCTTCAACAAAATCACTGCTTCCATTTCATTTCTTCAATATTTCATGGAAGGAATCTCACAGATTTCATTCCTGGAAGGCATCCCACAGATTTCAAGTTCCAGCTGATAGGTATAGATCCAATGATTTAAATCTCTTTTATAGGAATGGAAGCATAGCTTCAAACAAACACATTGTTCAAAACAAACGAATAGAGGTAGGTTTGTTCAGATGATCTCGCAAACTGAAATCTGTGTGTATTATGTGATGGGTATCTAATTAATTGAGCAGAGCCACCTTAATTTTTCATGCAATTTCTGTTCATAATTTGTTATTTCAGAAATTTAAACATTCCAATATTTAATTAAAGGTTCCATTTATACTTTTAAGTTTCCTACTTCTGACAGCATGTATTTTCAGATTACATTCTCAAGAGCCTTGAACGACATAATATCCATTACTTCTATGTAAGTTTTTGCCACATTTTATCTCTCTTTGCATAAATCAAGTGAGTTGATATCATTTTTGTAAGTAGTTGCGATAATGGTTCCTACAAGAGAATTGTCTCTTCAAGCATCTCAGGTCTGTAAGGAGCTCAGGAAGCACTTGAATGTTCAGGTTATGGTAACTACCAGAAGAACTAGCTTGAAGGATGATATCAAGCTTCTGTATCAACCTGCCCACTTAATTGTTGGAACACCTGGTCAAATCCAAGATCAATGCTGTTAATATGTTTTTGCAAAATTGATTTAAACTTCATTTTGGTGGTCTGCTACTTTTCTCAAAGTAGTCGCTTCACAATTATGATCTTTCTGGGAAACACAACATGGTATTTTGTATATGTATAGAAACACTTGGTCACACAGACCTTCTACTGTTTATTTACACGGTGAATGGTTATTATTTAAAGTACCTCCTTTCACCCCCCTACAATTCTCAATGTCTTATTTAATTAGTACAATTTAATTTAAGTTTGAATTGTTCAAAGATGTAAACAAATAGTATAAGATATGTGTGCAAACCAAGCTCCTTCAATAGTTCAGTACACTTTATGGTCAAAAAAGGTTTGTCATATTAATCTTGGGGGACAATCAAACCAAACTCTAGGTGAAGACTCAACTCAGTGCCAAAACCTTTTTCCATGTTAATTATTTTTATTTTCTAATTCTTAAAATCTTTCATTCTTCATTTAACATGTAGTTGTCTGTTCTCTCTGTCTTTTTCTCTTTCTTTTTCTTAAATTGGTTGTAAGATGGATGATTAATTTAGGAATGTTAAAATTTCTATCCAAGATATCTATTGGCATGATGTTTAGGATTGTCTGTTGCTTTCAACTCCACTAACATTGATGAAACAATTGACATGATGTTTAGTGTATTTTATCTTTTCAGAAAAATATTAGTATTCAAGTTTAGAGAATTCAGCTCATGTGAATGGAATATGGATGCAGTTTGCTCTAAATTCCAATTTAAGCATAAATTGGATAGATATGAAGATGGAGAAATGTATAGTGTAGCAATCCAAGTAAGAGTTTTTTTTCTAATAATTTGAACTCTGTAACAGGTCTTTTTTCTTCTTTTTAGGCAAGGTTGTGCTTTGCTTTTATGAAATCCAACTTTCACCCATCCTAGGTTTATATTCATAGAAGTACTAAATGGCAGTGGGTTTTGAATGAACTTTGTATGTGGATAGTTGAATTAAATTTGTCGTTTTTGATTAGAAAATCAAGCCCTTGCCGATTGTTGCCTCCTCCGCCAAATGTCGTCTCCCCCGCTGAATCTCGCCGCCTTGCCTAATGTCGCCGCCCCAACCGAATCTTGCCACGCCCGCAAAATGTTGCCACCCAAATTGATTGTCGCCGCCCCCGCCGAATGTCACCGCCCTTACCGAGTCTCACCGCCCCCGTCAATTGTCGTCACCCCCGCCGAATGTCGCCTCCCTCGCCGATTGTCGTCGTCTACGACCAATGTCGCCCCAACCAACTGAATCTTGCCACCCCCACAAAATGTTGTCATCGCAGCTGATTGTCGCAGCCACTGCCAAATGTCGCCGCCCTTGCCGGTTGTTACCTCCCCCGTCGAATGTCGCCTCCCCTGCCGAATACCTCCTCCCCCGCCAAAAGTCACCTCCCTTGACAAATGTCGCCGTCCACGACCAATGTCGCCGTCCACGACTAATGTTCTCGCCCTCGACCATTGTCGCCCTCCCACGACCAATGTCGCGCCACGACAAGTGACGCCCCCACGACAAGTGACGCCCCCACGACAAGTGACTCCCACACGACAATTGTCGTCTCGAACGACGAATGTCTCCCCCTCGACGAATGTCGCCCGCACGACAAATGTCGCCCCCACGGCCAATGTCGCCCCCACGGCCAATGTCGCACCCATGATAAATGTCGCACCCACGATAAATGTCGCACCCACGATAAATGTCGCACCCACGATAAATGTTGTCCGCACGGGGTCCCCCGTGCACGACTGCTTGTATTCTAAGAAGTTTGGCGTCGAGAGAAGGTAACTCACTCAAAGCCAAGAGATAGTAAAAATGTATCAGTATTTTGGCGTTGAGTGAAGCTCACTCACTCAACGCCTATACTACTGATGCTTGAATTTTAACTAAGTCTTCAGGTGCTGACGTCAACAAGTCAAAAAGTCAACCATATTCAAATTGTTAGCGGCAAAGTCACAGTACACGACAAAAGGCGTCGTAGACCTAGAGTACTACAGATAGGCGTTAAAGCAAGGCGCAGCTGGATGCTGCAAGTGGGGCCCACTGATCTCTAAGAGTCGTTGATCAGCGGACTACAAAAGGAGGAGTTGGGCCAAGAAACAAGTTAACCTTTAGGGCATTATCATCTAAAAAAGTTAGCAATCGACTTCGTCTTCTTTGCCATTGTTGCATGCAAAAAGCTTGAAGCTCTCCTGCAAGAAAAAGTTCAGATGGATGTGCAATCTCCATCAATCACAACAGAATCAGAAATTATTCTGAAGAAAGAAGAACCTTCAGCTTTGGGCAGATTCAATTAGCTGCTTGAAGACTCAAGATCAACAGATCTTTAGCCTTCTTCTACAAGTTCATAAGTCAGCTTCTAAGTACCTCCAACAATATTTTTCTCTGCTGTGAGGAGAGTTAGAGTAGAAATTTCCCTAATTTAGTTGTTGACACAGAAATTTCTCTGTGTTAAAGTAAATTAAATTATTTCTTGTTATAGGATCCTTCTGGATCTGAGCTATAGAGCCTTGAGCCTGAGATAGGGCAAATTTGCCTGAGCTGTAGGAGAGGGCTCCTCTCTGAGTGTAGGATCCAGCTGGGATCTGAGGTATGTTAGTTTTACTCACTGAGAAGTAGGGCAATATTGCCTGAGCTGTAGGAGAGTGTATCTCTCTGAGTTATAGGAGCAAGATTGCTCTGAGGTAGGGCTATCATCCATAGCCTGAGTGGTAGGGATTAATTGCCTGAGGTAGGTGATACTTGTATCACTGAGTGTAGGTCTTTGTGGCTGAAGTGTAAGTCTTAGAGGAGACTGAGAGATCCTGAGGGATCAGAGGTGTATGCTCCTTGGAGCATTGATTTGGAGAAGTGCCTTGACTAATAGGAAGTTAGGAATGTAGGAGGAAAGTGGATGTACTCATAATTTTGGGGAACCACTATAAAATACTTGTATGCTTTATTGTGTTTGTTTTCTATTTGCAGGATCATAAAAAGCTCTCAATCATATAGTAACTAAAGAAGAAATCAAAAGACCTAGATAAACCTATTCGCCCCCCCCCCCCTCTAGGTTGGTAGCTATCTTGAAAACAATAACTTTCAAATGCCTCCCAATCCTTTTAGGAAAGTTCAGTTGCCTTCAAATAGGTATGACCAAGAAAGCATCTTTGGTCACTGGATGGATGACAGATCCACTGGTGTGAACAAAAATGTTCACAACCATGGTGGAAGGTATAGCAGGGTGAGTTCCATTAAGGCTGCCCATGAAGAAATTCAATTAGCCCATCCTGGACCATTTGTCTTTGGTGCTCCAGCCCACACTCTCAAGAGTGTGGCTGCAATAAAGGTTCAGAATCATTCAGCAAATACTCAGACCAAGGGTCAGTCATCTTGCAAGCCTGGTTTGTCTACGTCTGATGCCATCAAGAGCATGTTTTCTGAAAAGAAACTTGCTGCTGCTGGCACTAAGAGCAGACTAAACAAGCTAGCTAGAAGACTTACCTTCAGTCAAATCCTTGCTGAAAGGAATCTAAAGAAGGCTGCTGCTCCTCTTCCTACTTTTCATCCAGCAGTTAACCATACTACTAGTTCTGCACAGAAAAGAAGATACAATATTCATGAATGTTGGTGTTGTGGAAAAGTGGGCCACTTTGCTGCAGATTGCTGACACAATTCAAGTGTGTCAAGAGCAGCTATTAGTCCACCAGTCAGAAATGTTGCTGGTAGGCAAGGTCATTTTCGGACTAACATGCACCTAGGACCCAATAAATATTTAGGTCCTAAGGTAAAATAAATTGTGTGATGAAGGTTAGTCAATGTGCTCATACCCACATATGATACTTGGACAGTGGTTATTCCAATCATATGACCGGGACAAGGAGCAATTTAAAGGACTACACTCCTGTGAAAGATGGACCCAAGGTTATCTTTGGTGGTTCAGATAGAGGGGTGATTGGAGGCTATGGTAAGATTACCAATGGCATAGTCACCATCACAAAAGTGGCTTATATTGAAGTGTTGCAATACAACCTCATAAGCATAAGCCAACTCTCTGATCTTAGTTATGTTATTGTCTTCCATAAGGATGAGTGTCACATTACGAGGTCAAGTGACAAAGAAGTCATCTTGACAGACACTAGGAGTGGAAATGTTTATTGTTTAAACTTTCTTTGTCTAGACATAGACTCTCCTATTTATCTAGTGACAAATGAGAAAGTCTCATATTGTGTCCAATGACACAAGAGGTTAGCTCATTTGAATTACAAGACTATTGGTAAGATATTTAGTCGAGGTTAGTTAGGAATGGTCCTAATGTGAAGTACACCAAGGCGTATATATTCTCGGCATGCCAAAAGGGAAAGTAGACAAAAGCCTCCTTCAAGGGCATTGGGACCAAAGACTCTGTGAGGTATTTGTACCTCTTGCATATGGATTTGTTTGGTCCTATGCCAGTTTATAGTCTTGGTAGGAAAGTCTACACCCTTGTAATGGTTAATGACTATTCCATGTTTGCTTGGGTGTTTACTCTCAAGAAAAAGAATGAAACATTTGACATATTCATCAAGTTTTTCAAGCAAATTCAGAATGAGTTTAACAGTTTAGTGGTCAAAATCAGAAGTGACCATGGAACTGAATTCCAGTCTACAAGCATGATAATGTTCTGTGAAGATCAATAGATTCATCAAGAATTTTCTTTTCCAAGAACTCCTAGCAAAATGGGATTGTTGAGAGGAAAAATAGGACTCTCATAGAGGCTGGAATAACTTTGTTGAGTGGTACATCTTTCCCAGAATATTTCTGGGCTGAGGTAGTGAATACTGCATGTCATGTCCTCGACAGGGCCTCTATCACCAAGTGCTAAAAGAAAACTCCCTATGAGATCTTGAAGGGCAGAACACCAAACCTGGGATAAATCAGAATTTTTGGTATTAAGTGTTATGTGCTGCACAATGGGAAATCCTATATGACTAAGTTTATTGTCAAGTCCTTTGATGAGATTTTTGTTGGGTACAAAAATCATAGTAAAGCCTATAAGATCTACAACTTGAAAAGCCAAGTTATAGAATAATCTGTATTTATAATCTTTGATGAGTCTACTATGATTAACGGTGAGCTGCCAAGCTCCTCTTCTAGTACTGCAGGTATGGATAAGATGATGGACCAGCTAACCATCAAAGGAGCAGCTCCAGTTATCCAAGATAAAGTGGACATTCCAATATAGGGACTTCAAGACACAAATGAGGTTGATGAATATCAGCAAGAAGCTGCCCCAGTAGCTGAAGCTAGATTGCCTCCAACAATCAGGCATCTGAGGGATCATCCAAGAGAACAAATCATTATTGATGCCAACCAAGGAGTAGTGACCAGGAGCAGAAGTATCAACACATCACTCTACTCAAGCTTCCTGTCACAAGTTGAACCAAAGAAATTTGAAGAGGCCAACATAAATCAATTCTGGATTGATTCTATGTAAGAAGAACTGAACCAGTTTAAGTGATGTAAGGTCTGGAAGCTGGTTCCCAGAACACAAGGATATAATGTCATTGGATTCAAGTGGATTTACTGGAATAAATTTGACGAAAATAACATTATAATCAAGAACAAGGCAAGGCTAGTAGATAAGGTGTGCATGCAAGAGGAAGGTATTGATTTTGATCAAACCTTTGCCCATGTAGCAAGATTGGAGGCCATCAGATTATTCTTTGCATATGCTATACACAAGAAATTCAAGGTCTACCAGATGGATGCGAAGTCGGCCTTCTTAAACGGTGACTTAATGGAAGAAGTGTATGTTAAGCAACCTCCAGGTTTTGTTGTTCCTAACTCACCTGATTCTGTTTATAGACTTAGGAAAGCTCTATATGAGCTAAAGCAGGCCCCTAGAGTATGGTATGGGACCTTGTCCAGCTTTCTCATTGAGAACAAATTCTCAACGGGGAAGATAGACAAAAACCTATTCCTAAGGAAATCTAAGGGTAAGATGATCCTAGTTCAGATCTATGTAGATGAAATCATTTTTGGATCTACTGATGACAACTTCTACAAAAAGTTTGTTAAACTTATGTAGGGGAAGTTTGAGATGAGCAGCATGGGTGAACTTAAGTTCTTCTCGGGCCTCCAAATAAGACAGACTGATGATGGCTTGTCCATATCCTAGTTTAAGTTCAATAGGGAGTTGATAAAGAAATTTGTCATGGAGAACGCCTCCATCATGAGAACTCATATAGGGTCAAGTATGCTTGTAGGCAGAGATGAGGCAGGGAAACCTGTTGATGAAACTTTGTATAGAGGGATAATTGGCTCCCTTCTATATCTGAGTGTTAGTAGGCCAGACATACTGTATGTTACATGTGTTTGTGCTAGGTATCAGACTTACCCTAAAGAACCTCACTACTCTGCAGCTAAGAGAATCTTGAGTTATCTTAAGGGCACTTCAGATCTTGGCCTATGGTACCCTAAGAATTGGGAGTTTGAACTAACAAGCTATTCAGATGCGGATTTTGCATGCTGCAAAGAGGACATGAAGAGCACATCTAGCACCTGTTAGTTTTTGGGAGGGAGACTGATATCTTAGAGCTATAAGAAACAAACCAGTGTTGTAATATCAACTGCGGAGTCAGAGTACATTTCAGTAGGTAGCCGATGTGCTTAGTTGCCGTGGACCAGCACTAGCTCCAAGACTACAACCTCCAGATAAGTAGAACTCCTCTATTCTGTGATTCTAATAGTGCAATCTCAATTGCTAGAAATCTTGTCTCCTATTGCAGGACTAAGAACATAGAGATTAGATATCATTTCATTAGGGAGCATGTGGAATGTGAAAACATCATCCTTGAGTTTGTTCCAACAGACAAGCAAGTGGCTGACATATTCACTAATCCACTGGATGAAGCTAAGTTTAACACCTTCAAATTTGAGTTGGGTATGTTAAACTTAGTATATCTTCAGTTTCTCCTCATATGGTTGCAAGCTATTAGGTATTTTGCAGATGGAATTGTTCTTTAAAGAATTGAAGATTCTCTTATTAAGGGGGAGCAGATGATCAAATGATTAGATGAATCCTACCAGCTATTTGCTGAAGTCAAAAAAGGGGACGAAAAGATGATCAGATGATCAGATTAATGTTCTAGTATGCTAGCATCAATACAGGAAAAGCAGGTACAGTAATGTTCCACTCTACAGGCTGGAAAGTGGGGTAACTATAGATCACTTCTCAATTATATAGTTTTTATGTTTATTGCTGCATGGTTCTGTGTATGTCATTGACTCACTTGCTTAAGAGTTTTGACTTCCTCAAATAGGGGGAGATTGTTGGGTCCATTGCCCACAATGTCCTAGATTTGAGGAAGTCAATCTTGTCAATGATATACATATATCAGTAGATGACAATGATGGGACATGTAGCCTAAGTGGCTAAGTTAGGAAAACTCTTACCTAATATCTTGTTTGAGAAATTTGGCTAAGTCCAAATTTGTCGAACTAAGTTCAGAGTTCGTCGAGCTGTGCCAATAGTTCGTTGAACTAAGCTCAGAGTTTGAGAAATTTGGCTAAGTCTAAATTCATCGAACTAAGTTCATAGTTCGTCGAGCTGAGCTCACTGTTCGTCAAACCCAGTTCAGCATTCGTCGAACTCAGTTCAGAGTTGAGTGAGGCTGGCTGAGACAGTCTATGCCTAAGGTTTAAGAGGCAGAAATGTGGCTAAGTCCACAGGAGTTAAGTGAAGGTCATTCACACTACGGCATCGCCTCTTAAGTGTTGAGTAATACTCAGTCAGTCAAAACAATATTTTTAAAGAATACAAAAATTTGTCTAAGTCAGAAAGCGTTGAGTGAGGCATGCTCACTGAACGCTCTCAACGCCATGACGCAAAATTTTTTAAATAAAAATGCATTGAGTGAGGCATGCTCACTCAATGTTGTCAATGCTTAAGATGCTGAAGAAGCAGAAATGGCTCGGGCTGAAAGCATTGAGTGAGACATGTTCACTCAACGCTCTCAACACCATACATGCAAAAGAGGCTGCAGAAAGGGTTAAGGCAAAAAATGTTGAGTGTGCATTACTCACTCAACAATGTCAACACCTAGTAAAGACAAAATTTTGTCTAAGGTGTTTGGCATTGAGTGATGCTCACTCACTCAATGCCAAGCAGCAGAAAGCTGAGAAAGCAAGTTGGCGTTGAGTGAAACTGAATCACTACCCGCCTAGAAACATATTTATATTCTAAGAAGTTTGGCGTTGAGAGAAGGTAACTCACTCAACGCCAAGAGATAGTAAAAATGTATAAGTACTTTGGCGTTGAGTGAAGCTCACTCACTCAACGCCTATACTACTGATGCTTGAATTTTGACTAAGTCTTCAGGTGCTGATGTCAGCAAGTCAAAAATTCAACCATATTCAAATTGTTAGCGGCAAAGCCACAGTACACGACAAAATTTGTCGTGCCTAGAGTACGACAGATAGGCGTTAAAGCAAGGCGCAGCTAGATGCTGCAGGTGGGGCCCACTGATCGCTAAGAGCCGGTGATCAGCAGACTACAAAAGGAGGCGATTGGCCAAGAAATAAGTTAACTTTTAGGGCATTATCAACTGAAAAAGTTAGCAGCCGACTTCATCTTCTTCGCCATTGCTGCATGCAAAAAGCTTGAAGCTCTCCTGCAAGAAAAAGTTTAGATAGATATGCAATCTCCATCAGCCACATCAGAATCAGAAATTGTTCTGAAGAAAGAAGAACATTCAGCATTGGGCAGATTCAATTAGCTGCTTGAAGACTCAAGATCAACAGATCTTTAGCCTTCTTCTGCAAGTTCAGAAGTCAGCTTCTAAGTACCTCCAGCAATATTGTTCTCTGCTGTGAGGAGAGTTAGAGCAGAAGTTTCTCTGATCTAGTTGTTGACACAGAAATTTCTGTGTCAAAGTTAATTAAATTATTTCTTGTTGTAGGATCTTTCTGGATCTGAGCTGTAGGGCCTTGAGCCTGAGATAGGGCAAATTTGCCTAAGCTGTAGGAGAGGGCTCCACTCTGAGTGTAGGATTGATGCGTAAGATCACGGTAGTGAATCGGTCGCACAAGTAATATAAAGTGGGCGAGTTTTCCCATGTATCGATCTCACAAGGAACACAGTAAGGTGGAGTTAATTTCGAGGAGGACTTGAGATTGAAGTCCTCAAGGTCGGCAGTAACGATGGGGGTTTTGATGTTGCGGAAACAGAAAATAAAAGGCTAACAACTACTCCTATGCAACGTCGCTATGCGATGCTTCGCCAGGTGGGATGGAAGACTAGTCGGGCCGCCATGCACCAAATCACTAGGCGGATGGACGAGAAGGCTAGCGGATGAGGTGGTGAGAATGGCGGAATGAGGGTCGTAAGCACCTCTTCGCTACGCACGCCACTAGCAATTGCTAGTGCGACAAGGGTGGATGGATGGTGGATGGAATATGGCGCAACTCAAGTAAATATAACGAAAACATACAATCACATAGACATAATTGTACACAACTTTTACAAACTAAGCATACTTCATCAATATAAATAAATTTAAACACCAATATTCAACAAGAAAGCAAGAACAAGTCAAGAGATTGACCGAATCCGAAGTCTTACTGAGGATTCACGGTTGGAATCGTCGGGTTGTCATTACGCGTCCAAGCTCAGTCCTCAACTGCTTCCGGGATAGAGAAGGGCTGTCACCACCTTCCAATGGCCCGTCTTCTTCGTCTCACGATAGCGGATGAAGTTTGCTAGCTTTCCTTTGCTTGATGGCTATGGCGTCAAACCCTACTTGAAGCTCATGGATGAAGGAGAAGGCCGAGAGGAAGCTCCGGCTCGGATTTGGCGGTGAAAGCTTGCCCGGAGGACCTCCCTAGGGTGGAAGATGAAGGAGGACGGCGGAATCCCTCCTCGGAGATGAAAATGGCGGAGGAAATGGGAGATCTGCGGATCCCTCTGATTAGGGCGAGACCTGCACTATTTATACAAAAGCATAAATGAACAATGCGCACGATCACAGGCGCACGACTAGTGGTCGTGCGCACTATGTCCTGTGCTCGTGCGCACTGACATGGAATAACAAGAAGAAGAACTGGGATAATGCGCACGAGAAGTGGCGCACGACCAGTGGTCGTGCGCACTAAGTCCAATGATCGTGTGATTACCCAGACAGGACTCCAGAAAAGAGGAATCAATGCACACGATCAGTGGCTCACGACCGGTGGTCGTGAGCAGTATGTCCAGTGGTCGTGCGCTTACCCCAGGCTGATTCTGGAAAATTTAGAGTAGTGCGCACGATCAGGGGCGCACGACCAGTGGTCGTGCGCATTAGACCCCATGATCGTGCACAGTATTCCTGTTTCACAACCATCCCGGAACACGCACACGACCCCTGTACCGAAAGGAAAAACCAATCAGTAATCTATGCAGACATTCCAGACAATCACAAAAGGGAGTACAAACTATAAAAATAACAAAATACACAACCACGGGCATAAATGTGCACTTCCTATGGAAATAAAGATAAGATGAGATATGAATGATAAAGAACTAAAAGTGAAGTGCAAACGCATGAAAACTAGCCCAGATGAGTCCTAAAATAGGTCTAAAACATGGACTCATCACACCCCCAGACTTAACTGTTTGCGCGTCCCGAGCAAACAAAATCTAAGCAGATAGGGAAAAATACTAGTTAACAAAGAAATTGCGATACGAAGTACCATGCGAAGTCGCATGCTCGCGCACGTAAAAATATAATAGAAGAAATTTCTAAGTATACAAAATAGTTTATACTTTTCACAATGTGTATCAAAATTTTATTATTACTCAAAAGTAGAATTACGGTGTATCACCCAGTCACGCGTAGGGAGAAAGTAGACTAATCGCTAGGCGAGCATTGCCGAAGATCGGGGCTCCGGATAACCTCCAAAGGAATCCACCAATGTCGGTGACCATATGCTTGCCCTTTCGCATTCTCTCCACGGCACTGGTTTGGTTCACACACGAATCAGTAGGACTTGAGGTGAAGAGACGGGGCTTGGGTTTTGGTGAGGTAAACAATGATAAATAAGAATGACTAAGCACCAAACCCAAATGAGCTAGTATAAAAATGAATCCCTCTACTAAGCAAAATACACGTGGGTACACCACGCCCCCAAACTTAACTTTTAACATATGAGTGTGTGCACCGCCTACTCCAAATATAATCACATTTCCAAAATGATTTTCAATTATACTTTTTCTTTTCACTTTTTTTTTCTTTTTCTTTTTCTTTACAAATATTTTTCTTTTCCTTTTTCTTCATTTTATTTTCATAATTCAGCAAATAAAACATTGGAGCACATCCACATAATCATAAGAAAAATCACCACATCACATCCCAACATTAAAATGTCAACACTAAAGCTCAACTTGGGTGTGCGACTAGGATTGGCTATGAGGCTTTGGTGAATGAAGGTGGAGCTGAATCAAAAGAAGTGTAGGCACAACGGGGCTAGCGAGGACAAGACGTTAGGAACGGTAAAAAGCTCAATCGGGCCAAAATGATGGCCTACATCACACTCATACATGACTAACCTATACCCATGCTTCAAGAATAGCTTGGGGCAAGTTCTTAGCCAACGAGAAAGACTATCCATCCTCCCGACTCGAGCAATACTAACCTAACAGCCGTCTACACACATCCCTAAGCTACCGTCGGATTCACACCGGATTCAGCAACTTTTGAGTAGAATAAAAAGTATTTACGCAATTAGAAAAATATAAAACTAAAAGCATACAGAAAAATTAAATCTACTCCAATTTCTACACGAGACGAGAGCAGTTGACTAGAAACACAACAAGGCCAACATTTTACTTCGTCTCACAATCCTAAGCCAGCACCATAATTTTCCCAAATCTAACAAAGAAATGAGTTTAACTCGCAGCACGCAAAGAGCTAAGCACGCGCTCATGTGGGTGCAGTGGTGTGTGATGCAATTAACTAATCAAAATAAAATTATAAAAGCTTCTAGTATGCACATGAGATGTGTACGTGTAATAGGTAACAGATCTCTCCCCCAGACTTAAACTAAGCAAAACATCATATAATAGAGAAATTAAAATCATAAAAAGCTAAGGGAAGAGGTTACCCAATGCTCAGCTAGTGAGCATACCAGAAGACACGTGGAAACCAAAGCAGGCCCGCCATACGAAGAATCAGAACCCCGCCAATGCGATTTGCTATGAATACCTGCAGGGGTGAGCTCCGCAAAAACACAAGAAAAATATACAAAAAGAAATGCTAAAACTAAAATAGACATGAAAAATAAAAATGCAGGAAATGAAAGATAAGTACTGGGGTTACTGTCATCCCAGCACGACTTATTCGACTACGAAAAGGTTCTAGCTAATGGGCCTATGGAAAGAAAAATGCACAGGTAACTGTTCCAATATCCGTTTCGGTAACGGGTACCGATACGGTGATAGAGCAGTTACCCCTCTACCTAAATAATCATACCTGCCCAACACAGGTAGAGGAAATAGGAAGTAGGATGAGGAGGAGGCCTGGTCCTCACTCATCTCACCACAAAACAAATCCTTGCCTAGCAAGGTATCGTCTACCATAAGTTCAATGGGGGCGAAGGTGACGGCAGGGGCTTCCACTATGAAGGAGGTAGGAACCTCCTCATACAAGAGGATGCACTCATCGACAGCCTGAGCGCAAGGCTCAACGTCAACCCAACTTACTGTGGAGATTCAACCTGCATAGGCTCAGATAAAGAAGAGGGATCAAGAAATAAAGGAGGCGAAGAACATAAAGAAATAATCGGGGGAGTGATCCCGGTTTCACTCCCCAAAGGCTGAGGTAGAAAAATATCGTCAGTAATCTCGACAATGCTACAAGGCTTGGCTGGATCCATAGAGGCCTCCACCAAGACTTGGACTTCCTCCTTTGGTATCAAGGGAGAATCCTCGACACCAAGAAGGTTGTCCTCCTCCATGGGAGTGGAAACAACCCATGTATCATAAGCCTCAACTTGTTTTGCATCATCGAAAATGCGCCAGAGACGACTGAAGTAGAATGCACAAAAGGGGGAAGAACTGTGCTTGAATAAAAGTCAAGCGCAGGTTCCTCACAAAGAATCGGCTCCACGCTTGGAGATGTATGCACATGAGAGATGGGCTCAGCCATGTCGAAGCCTAGATCAGTCACACATCTGGCGGTTGTGTTCACATCATTCCCTTCAACAAATGAAGGTGACAGGGATACAAAACCAGAAGATGAAGGTGTGCCACCAAGGGTAGGAGTCGGGATGATCCGGATGTCCGGCTCATCATCCTCTTCCATAACACGGAGGTACTCGGCACAATCCTTCAGGACATGATCTGTTCTACGACAATAAAAACACTTTCTCCCATTACGCTGCGGTCCTTGTGGGGCCGGAGAGGAATAGGAGAACAATGTATGTGGAGAGGACGATTGACCATAAGCTCGGGGCACAGTGTTCGAAAGGCTGTACGAATACAACATCTCATGCATTGTGCGCTGAGGCTTATGCTCAATATCTCTCGTAGGGCATTCATGACTAGCGTGGGAAGGCTTCCCACACCAACGACATTGGGCATACGAATATCCCCACGTGGTGGCGAAACAGCAGATTCAAAATAAATTGTGAAATTACTAAATCCAACAATATATTACTACAATTGCCTAAACAAACAGTAGAAAGGAAGGCAAAACAGAAATAGAACAAAACAAAAGCGATTTACAAAGGAAAAGGAAAACAATCTCACGTCTCCCTCTCCAGAAACTCACACGACTGTGTTCCCCGGCAACGGCGCCAAAAACTTGATGCGTAAGATCACGGCAGTGAACCGGTCGCACAAGTAATATAAAGTGGGCGAGTTTTCCCAAGTATCGATCTCACAAGGAACACAGTAAGGTGGAGTTAATTTCGAGGACTTGAGATAGAAGTCCTCAAGGTCGGCAGTAATGATGGGGGTTTTGATGTTGCGGAAAAAGAAAATAAAAGGCTAACAACTACTCCTATGCAACGCCGCTATGCGATGCTTCGCCAGGTGGGTTGGAAGACTAGTCGGGCCGCTATGCACCGAATCACTAGGCAGATGGACGAGAAGGCTAGCGGATGAGGTGGTGAGAATGACGGAATGAGGGTCGTAAGAACCTCTTCGCTACGCACGCCACTAGTAATTGCTAGTGCGGCAAGGGTGGATGGATGGTGGATGGAATATGGCACAACTCAAGTAAATATAACGAAAACATACAATCACATAGACATAATTGTACACAATGTTTACAAACTAAGCATACTTCATCAATATAAATAAAGTTAAACACCAATATTCAACAAGAAAGCAAGAACAAGTCAAGAGATCGACCGAATCCGAAGTCTTGCTGAGGATTCACGGTTGGAATCATCGGGTTGTCATTCCGCGTCCAAGCTCGGTCCTCAACTGCTTCCGGGATAGAGAATGGCTGTCACCACCTTCCAATGGCCCGTCTTCTTCGTCTCACGATAGCGGACGAAGTTTGCTAGCTTTCCTTTGCTTGATGGCTATGGCGTCAAACCCTACTTGAAGCTCATGGATGAAGGAGAAGGCCGAGAGGAAGCTCCGGCTCGGATTTGGCGGTGAAAGCTTTCCCTGAGCACCTCCCTAGGGTGGAAGATGAAGGAGGACGGCGGAATCCCTCCTCGGAGATGAAAACGGCGGAGGAAATGGGCGATCTGCGGATCCCTCGGATTAGGGAGAGACCTGCACTATTTATACAAAAGCAGAAATGAACAATGCGCACGATCATAGGCGCACGACCAATGGTCGTGCGCACTATGTCCTGTGCTCGTGTGCACTGGCATGGAATAACAGGAAGAAGAACTGGGATAATGCGCACGAGAAGTGGCGCACGACCAGTGGTCGTGCGCACTAAGTCCAATGATCGTGCGATTACCCAGACGGGACTCCAGAAAAGAGGAATCAATGCACACGATTAGTGGCGCATGACCGGTGGTCGTGCGCAGTATGTCCAGTGGTCGTGCGCTTACCCCAGGCTGATTCTGGAAAATGTAGAGTAGTGCGCACGATCAGGGGCGCACGACCAGTGGTCGTGCGCATTAGATCCCATGATCGTGCGCAGTATTCCTGTTTCACAACCATCCCGGAACACGCACACGACCCCATGTACCGAAAGGAAAAACCGATCACTAATCTGTGCAGACATTCCAGACAATCACAAAAGGGAGTACAAACTATAAAAATAACAAAATACACAACCACGGGCATAAATGTGCACTTCCTATGGAAATAAAGATAAGATGAGATATGAATGATAAAGAACTAAAAGTGAAGTGCAAATGCGTGAAAACTAGCCCAGATGAGTCCGAAAATAGGTATAAAACATGGACTCATCAAGGATCCAGCTGGGATCTAAGGTATGTTAGTTTTACTCACTAAGAAGCAGGGCAATATTGCCTGAGCTGTACGAGAGTGTATTTCTCTGAGTTGTAGGAGCAAGATTGGTCTGAGGTAGGGTTATCCTCCATAGCCTGAGTGGTAGGGCTTAATTGCCTAAGGTACGTGATACTTGTATCACTGAGTGTAGGTCTTTGTGGTTGAGGTGTAAATCTCGGAGGAGACCGAGAGATCCTGAGGGATCAGAGGTGTACGCTCCTTGGAGCATTGATTTGGAGAAGTGCCTTGACTAACATGAAGTTAGGAAGGTGGGAGGAGAGTGGATGTACCCATAATTTTGGGGAACCACTAAAAAGACTTATATGCTTTTCTGTGTTTGTTTTCTATTTGCAGGATCATAAAAAGCTCTCAATCACATAGTAACTAAAGAAGAAACAAAAAGAAATCAAAAGACCTAGATAAACCTATTCCCCCCCCCCCTCTAGGTTGCTAGCTATCTTGAAAACAAAAACTTTCAAATGCCTCCTAATCTTTTTAGGAAAGTTTAGTTGCCTTCAAATACGTATGACAAAGAAAGCATCTTTGGTCACTGGATGGATGATAGATCCACTGGTGTGGATAGAAATGTTCACAACAATGGTGGAAGTTATAGCAGGGTGAGTGCCTTTAAGGCTGCCCATGAAGAAATTCAATTGGCCCATCTTGGACCATTTATCTTTGGTGCTCCAGCCCACACTCTCAAGAATGTGGCTGCAGCAAAGGTTCAGAATCATTCAGCAAAGACTCAGACCAAGGGTCAGTCATCTTGCAAGCCTGGTTTGGTTGTTTCTGATGTCATCAAGAGCATGCTTTCTGAAAAGAAACTTTCTACTGCTGGCACTAAAAGCAGACTAAACAAGCTAGCTAGAAGACTTATCTTCAGTCAAATCCTTGCTGAAAGGAATCTAAAGAAGGTTGCTGCTCCTCTTCCTACTTTTCATCCAGCAGTTAACCATACTACTAGTCCTGCACAGAAAAGAAGATACAATATTCATGAATGTTGGTGTTGTGGAAAAGTGGGCCACTTTGCTGCAGATTGCTGACACAATTCAAGTGTGCCAAGAGCAGTTATTGGTCCACCAGTCAGAAATGCTGCTGGTAGATAAGGTCATTTTCAAACTAACATGTACCTAGGACCCAATAGATATTGAGGTCCTAAGGTAAAATAAATTGTGTGATGCAGGTTAGTCCAAGTGCTCATACCCATATGTTGTACTTGGATAGTGGTTATTCCAAGCACATGACCGGGACAAGGAGCAATTTAAAGGAGTACACTCCTGTGAAAGATGGACCCAAGGTTATCTTCGGTGGTTCAGATAGAGGGGTGACTAGAGGCTATGGTAAGATTGCCAATGGCATAGTCACCATCACAAAAGTGGCTTAAGTTGAAGTGTTGCAACACAACCTCATAAGCATAAGCCAACTCTCTGATCTTGGTTATGTTATTGTCTTCCACAAGGATGAGTGTCAGATTGCGAGGTCAAGTGACCAAGAGGTCATTTTGACAGGCACTAGGAGTGGAAATGTTTATTGTTTAAACTTTCTTTATCTAGACACATACTCTCCTATTTGTCTAGTGACAAATGAGAAAGTATCATATTGTGTGCAATGGCATAAAAGGTTGGCTCATTTGAATTACAATACTATTGGTAAGCTCTTTAGTCAAGGTTAGTTAGTAATGGTCCTAATTTGAAGTACACCAAGGCAGACATATGCTCCGCATGCCAAAAGGGAAAGCAGACAAAAGCCTCCTTCAAGGGCATTGAGACTAAAGACTCTGTGAGATATTTGTACCTCTTGCATATGGACTTGTTTGGTCCTATGCCAGTTTATAGTCTTGGTAGGAACGTATACACCATTATAGTGGTTGATGAATATTCCATGTTTGCTTGGGTGTTTCCTCTCAAGAAAAAGAATGAAACCTTTGACATATTCATCAACTTTTTCAAGAAAATTCAGAATGAGTTTAACAGTTTAGTGGTCAAAATCAGAAGTGACCATGGAACTAAATTACAGTCTGAAAGCATCATAATGTTCTGTGAAGAGCAAGGGTTTCATCAAGAATTTTCTTTTGCAAGAACTCCCAGCAAAATGGGATTGTGGAGAGGAAGAATAGGACTCTCATAAAGGCTGTAAGAACTTTGTTGAATGGTACATCTTTCCCAGAATATTTCTGGGCTGAGGTAGTGAATATTGCATGTCATGTCCTCAACAGGGCCTCTATCACCAAGTGCTACAAGAAGATTCTCTATGAGATCTTGAAGGGCAGAACACCAAACCTGAGATAAATCAGAATTTTTGGTAGTAAGTATTATGTGCTTCACAATGGAAAATCCTATATGACTAAATTTGCTGTCAAGTCCTTTGATGAGATTTTTGTTGGGTACAACAATCATAGTAAAGTCTATAGGATCTACAACTTGAAAAGCCAAGTTATAGAAGAATCTGTACATGTAGTCTTTGATGAGTCTACTATGATTAACAGTGAGCTGCTAAGCTCCTCTTCTAGTACTGCAGGTATAGATCAGGTGATGGACCAACTAACCATCAAAGGAGAAGCTCCAGTTATCCAAGATAAAGTGGACATTCCAATATAGGGACTTCAAGACATAAATGAGGTTGATGAAGATCACCAAGAAGCTGCACCAGTAGCTGAAGCTAGATTGCCTCCAACAATCAGGCATCTGAGGGATCATCCAAGAGAACAAATCATTATTGATGCTAGCCAAGGAGTAGTGACCAGGAGAAGAAGTATCAACACAGCACTCTACTCATGTAACACACCCTATCCGTCACATAGCATATAGCAGTAGGTCCGGCCGGGGCCCGACGCCGTATGCCACAGACAGATCGGGTGGTTACTTATGGAAACCATCCAACCAATCTCAACATCCTACACAGAGCATTCTAGCGGAAGCAGTTTATAAAAGTTGTAACAAAGAACCCAGCATTAAAGCATGAATGTCCACTAAACCAAAATAGGAATGTATTACAAATACAACCGTTAGCCTTAAGGCCTTACAAAATGTTTCACTTGATATTACATGATTTACAAACCATGGCACGCAGGCCGGTCATACATGAATAAAACAGTAAACACTTCCAAATAGGCCTTCGAGGGCCGGCTTCGCACTTGGGCTTTAGCCCGCTATTGGCCGCTCGGTCCAGCCGCACCTGCAAACAACAAACCACCGCACGGTGGCAAAATAAGGCAACAGTCAGCAATGCTGACCAAATTATAACGATCCCGCCCCCAACTCGGGGCGGCGAAGCTCATTCCCTGCATTTTCATTAGCATAAGCGAGCAATATAGCAATAATCATTTCATCACAGGCGTAGGCTCAACGGCCACACACCCCGTGCACTCAGGGCACATTCTCGGTGAACACAGTCTAAGTCTGCCGACTCACCGCCATCCCCTTTGGACGGCCAAACAATGAGCAGTTTGTCTTCCCGGCATGGGTCACGGTAATTAAAACCATAGACCTCTGAAGACTCTCATCTATGCCAACGGCTCTAATCCGAACGACATAGAACGGGTACGGTTCCATCTAACCCATGCTCACAACGCAACAATAATTTAAACCATATGCGCCCGCAACGGTAATTTAAACCATATGCGCAGGTCAAACTTCTCCCGAGTCCCATTTCCATCACATTTCACATAACCTGATTATGTTCAAGCTGGCTCTCAGGCCACCAAGTTGGAAAGATCTCGCATCCGCCCAGTTTTCCGGGTGCACCTTTGGGTTAATCCTCAAGGCTCCATGCTGCAATCTACCGCGTAGAAAGCCCAAAAAACAACCAATAGCACGGAGTCTTCTCCGGCATTATGCAATGCAACATCAGCGATCCAGACCAACACGTCCAGATAGGCTTCACGCATCATGCCTATGTTCGTTCTCGCTTACGGACTCTAAACAACAGGGACTTCACATATCTACCCGAAGGAACGCCTCCAACTCTCCGCAAACTCGTGAGAGCGGGCTTCTTATGCAAAGAAAGAGAGCTACTCATGCTCAAGATGAGGATCGTTACCCTAGCGTTCCTCTTTGGCGCCATTGAAAAGTAAGCGGATGAAAAGCACCGCACTAGCTTTGCCTCCGTGGATCCGGAGTCGGCTCGCAATTCGGAGCTTCGAAGCTCCTCCAATGGCCGGATCTAGCTCCTTCTTCCTTCCTTGGCTCTCCTCTCTCTCTAAGGTTTTAGAAAGATAACACTTAAGAAAAGTGAGGGTTTCTAAGTCCAATCCCGGGTATATCCCTTCAGGAATGACCCCCAGCCGTTGGATCTCAAAATAAGGAAACGAACGACTTTGATTCGGGACTGAAATGCCCAATCTGGACCGAACACGGCCTGGAACACGCCCGTGTCCAGGGCCGTGTGCCTCATTCGCCGTCAAAATTGAATCACCTGGAACAACACACGGGTATCGAACACGCCCATGTTCGAGCTGACACGCCTGTGTTCCACCTGACACGGCCGTGTGGCCGGCCGTGTACCCCCATCATTTTTCCCCGAAATCAACCCGAGCACTGCATGGGTTCTAGTACACGCCCGTGTCCTTACCCGTGTCACCTCAACATGCCTGGAACCCAGGCCGTGTACACGGTCTCGACACTCGACACTTCGTCGAGCGAAGATCGTCGACCTGCTGACACGGCCTTGGACACGCCCGTGTCCTAGGTCGTGTGCCTTGTCTCGACACAATGTCGAGACCAAAGTGTCGACTTCCCGGGACGAGTGTCGACACGGGTTGACACGCCCTGCGATACGCCCGTGTCGCAGGCCGTGTGCCATGTCTCGACACTTCGTTGAACGCAGAGTGTCGACTTCGCGGCTAAGTGTCGACACGGGTCGACACGCCCTGCGACACGCCCGTGTTGCAGGTCGTGTGCCCAGTCTCGACACAATGTCGAGACCAAAGTGTCGACTTCCCGGCTGAGTGTCGACACAAGCTTGACACGCCCTGGGACACGCCCGTGTCCCAGGCCGTGTGCCTGCAGCCAGAACCCAAAACTGGCCCAAAATGTCCCCCGTCGTTCCTTTGAGTTTCGGGGCGTTACAACTCTCCCCCTCTTAAAAGAATTTCGTCCTCGAAATTATATAAAGGAAAGACATGTACAAAACCAAAATTTGTACCTGAGCGGAACAACTCCGGATACTCGTCAAGCATAGTCTGCTCTCGCTCCCAAGAGAGCTCCTCACGACCGCAATTGTCCCACCAGACCTTGACCATCCTGATCTCTTTATTGCGTAGCCGCTTGACCTCCGAGTCCTCAATTTGCACGGGCTTGACCTTTGTCATTAGCCCACTATCCACCGGCACTCGATCAACCGCGATCACTTGCGTAGGCTCTTGCACCGCCTTCCGAAACACCGAAATGTGGAATACATCGTGTAAACCACTAAGCTCCACTGAAAGCTTCAATCGACAGGCCGCTTCACCAACTCGCTCCACAACCTCAAATGGTCCAAGGTACCTCAGGCTTAGCTTTTTCAATCGCCGCACCCGCGAGACACCCTTGAACGGCTTGATCTTTAAGTATACATAATCGCCCACAGCGAACTCCATGTTCTTGTGCTTGGCATTATATGTAACACCCCAGATTTTTGATTGCGTACGCTTGATGGGCGTTACGTTGGCTTTGACCATTGTTCGAGCATGGTTTTTCCCGCGGGCTTGCGAGTGGCTGTTTTGGTAGCCGAGTTGCACGATTTCCCAGCAAACCGGAGTCCAAATTGGGGACTCAGTGAGGCCACTTAGGGAATGCTTGCACTTTTTCGCGCCCGGGTAATGTTGCTCAAAACGGGTTGTGTACAGAAAGCAAAAAAGGGTAAAAAGTTCTTAAAGCAAAAATGGTCTAGGACGACACAGAAACACGTTTCAAAACAGGGAAAAATGGTCGTTTTTTTGCGTGACACGCCCCCCGACACGGGCGTGTCGGGGCGTGACCCAGGGCGTGACCTCCTTGACTCGACGAATTTTCTTGCGTCGAGTTGAGCTCGACGAATGGGGTACACGCCCCGTGACACGGGCGTGTCATGGGCCGTGTCCCGCAGTGTCGAGTGTCGAGTGTCGAGTGTCGAGTATCGAGTGTCGGGTGTCGAGAGAGGGGACACGGCCTGTGACACGGGCGTGTCACAGGGCGTGTCAAGCTTTGTCGAGTGTCGACACTTTTGGTCGACGAGGTGTCGAGATACGGGCTACACGCCCTAGGTCACGGGCATGACCGACCCGTCACGGGCGTGTGCCCGGCCGTGTACCGTGTGGATAAACTTGGATTTGCCGACTTTCTGCGCCGGTTAAGGTACACGCCCTGTGACACGGGCGTGACACAGGGCGTGACAGGGCCGAAAATCGACTTTTTCCAATTTTTTTGTGCCGTTCATTTCCCTGATTCTGCATCTAATGGTCCAGCTCTGTTCTGGGGGAAATAAGGCCGAAACAGAGATTTCTCCTCCTCATTTCACCTTATTCTTCATCTTCTTCCTCATTCCAAAAGGAACTCAAGGGAGCAAGGCTAAAGCAAGGCAAGGAAAGAGAGGAGCAGCCGTCGCGGCGTCGTCTCGGTTCATGAAAGCGGTGTTCTTCACCCTTGCCAATCTTATTTCTTGTTTTTGATTGTGCCAAATAGCTAGTTTTCCTCTTTCAATTTTCCTAGTTTGTTTTTCTTGTTTTGTGTTATCCCTCACTAGCCTTATGATGCTTTTGAATTTCCCTATGCTCCATGAATTCGATTTTCCATGCTTAGTTTTGTTTAGTTATCAAGTCTATGCTAAGTTGATTCATGTTCATGTAGCCTTTCTTAGTCATGGGATTCATGTAATTAAGTTAATCATGTGATTCTTTCTTGTTCCAAACATGTGATTCATGTAATTAAGTTAATCAAACTCTATCATGTGATTCTTCCTTGATCAAAAGCATGTGATTCTTAATCAAACTCTACGTTGGCAATTTGTAGTCATGTGTGAGGAGGAAGGAAGGGAACGTGTGTACTTGGGTTATGGTGAGATTTGCTTGCGGTGTTAAGCTTAGGTTCGTTTATGGTGAGTTTTGCGAGGCGAATTGTGAACCATGGCAGAAGCGTTTGTGTGAGGATTCGGTAAGGGGTGGTGTAGTTTAAGCCTTTGTGGCCACCGGGTTTGGATTTGTGGTGTAGAGCACCATTTTGGCCCAATTTGAGGTGGCTTTTATTGGTGAGTTCGACTTTAGGGCTGCCACCAAAAGACCCTTGCTGAATCGCATTTAACCGCTGCTTATGTTTCACTCATATAGTTGTTTCCGGTACTAAGGATGATGGAATGGGCATGTGTTTTGCCTTTTTGCTCCTGCGGGTTGAGCAGGACTTGATGAAAATTGTACGCACTTGGTGCGTTTGGCACTTTGGATTGACAGTATTGAATACTTGTTTTCCACCTGTTTTGTTCACTCATTATACTTACATGAAGCATTGCTACGGGGTCGGTAAGCCCCTTCGTCATATTTTCTGAACTTCCTACTATATTGTGTAGCTTTGATGATTGCTGAGGTGTTCTTTCTTGAATGCCTCAGGTGCAGGTTGTAGCCGGTTGAGCGGCTAGTGCTTGGATCGAGTTTATTTGGAGCTAGCCGAGCTTACTTAGCGAGGTAGTTCTTTTCTTTATTGTACAGACATACATGTGCCCCAATGGGTTCGTGTCAGCTTGTTGTCGCCCATTGGTGGCTTTCTTTACTTGTGATATATGAATACTAGACTGCTAATGTGACTCATTTGGATGAGATGATGTCTTCTTGCTTGGTAGGTTGCATTAGATATTTTTAAGCTAAACAAAACTATTATTGTATCCATGCATAACATGTTTTGGTCACCGAACACGTATTTTCCAAATGACGTAAACAAAGATGATTTCTTATAGTAGTATCAATCTAGACTGCATATAGGAGATCGTCATAAGTAAACAAAGTGTTTCCGCCGCGTACAAATACACATTTTGATGCCTAAGGCCGAGGGATACGGCCATTAAACTAAAAGGTTTTCTTGCATTTAACTGATGGATTTCAACTCATAAAGTAAGCGTCAAGGGTTGCCTGAGCGTGTGCAGTTATCCCCTGCACGACGTGGCATCATAACCCGTAGTTCCTCTTGCTCTGATACGATGTACTCGTTGAGGAAATGCGGGTTGTGACAGTTGGTATCAGAGCCAGGTTTGCGTGACAATTGGTCGGGCAAACTTTCTTTTTTGGTTGTAAGCATCATATCATACACACACCGAGCTGCCATTAGTATGTCTTGGCCGAAGCACGCACACTACACTCATGGCATGACAAGAAGTATATGGGGGCATATTATGTAGTATGGGATGCATAATATGTGGTTGTATATGGATCCACCATAGGGGAAACATGTGCAGGTTATGTAGTATGGGATGCATAACCTTACCACATGGATGCGACTAGCACGTTTTCTTTTCTTCGTTGCATGAAATGCTATGTAGTATGGGATGCATAGCATTGTGATGCGTACGACCGCTCATGGCATGCATTAAGGCCTTTTCTAGACTGCATCGCACAGCACGCATAACATAACATTGCATGAGCACAACGTGCCAAGCTAAAGATGTACATGATGACACCTGTACACTCATGGTTTTGGGTCAAATAAAGTCATGCATTCATCGGTTAGGCACAAGTTAATGGGATGACGGTGAGTCATCTGTAGGCTAAGCATACCATCATTTTCAAACTCCCAGAGCAAGTTAGCAGTTGATGTTCATATTTATATATGTATGGTCTGTACATAGCCGTTGTGTGTTTTGTTGGGTTTGAGCTTGACAAGAGTGAACGTGTTGATAGGATGTCGAAGCGTCCAGTGATAAGGCAAACTCCCCAATCCGAGGGCGAGTCTTCGGGCGCGCAGAATAATGCCCTGATGGATAGTCTACGCCAAAGTAATGAGGCTTTGACGAGGCAGGTGCAGGAAGTGCAGTCCCAGCTCCAAGCTATGTCATCAACGATGTCTGGACTGGCACCAAGAGGGCAAGAGACTGTCAGAGGCCCCACTATTTCTACTCCTTCCGTGGCAGTGACACCCCCAGTTGTGGTTCCTCCTGCGATGACTTTCATCTCGCAGTTTCAGCGACTTGGACCACCGACTTATGATGGAAAAGCGGACTTTGTGATCTTGGATGATTGGGTGATCACGTTGGAAGAGATGTTTGTCTATTCTGGCGTTACTGAGGACCAGAAGGTGATGATTGCCGCCTATCAACTCAAAGGGTTGGCTAAAGGTTGGTGGTTGCGAGAAAAGGAGAGCCTAGGGGCGGGATGTTCATGGGAAGCCTTTAAAGAAATGTTACGGCGCAAGTTTCTACCGTCAGTTGAAAGGGACCGCCTGATGAATGACTTCTTGTACCTGAAGCAGAGGAAACTCACAGTTAGTGAGTATGAAATTGAGTTTAGCAAGTTAAGTCGGTTCACTCCGAGCTTGGTGATTACGGAAGCTGACCGAGTAAAGAGATTTCTTGGCGGACTCCGCAGCGACGTGCAGCAGTTTGCAAGTGCTTATGGAGCGACGAGTTACACCACTGTGGTTGAGGCTGCTTTGAAGGTTGAAGCTATCGAAAATGCAAAACAAAGAGGACAACTGATGAGGAAGGATAAGAGGAAGCTGGTGGGAGGGAAAAGCTCCCAAGACTCAGACGTAAGGAAGAAGAACAAGGAGACGTGTAGCTTCTGTGGCCGGTCAGGCCACCCATTTGAGAAATGTTTCAAGCGGTTGGGGATGCAGAAGAAGGAGCAGGTGCACGCCATTCAGATTGCGCCAACCAGAGACCTGGAGTGTATAGCTTGTGGGGGAAGAGGTCATGATATGAGCCGCTGTTGGGTCAAGGACAAGGTGTGCTTCCAGTGTGGCAAACAGGGACATCTCAAGGCAAGGTGCCCTCAAAACCAGCCCATGCTGCAGCCAGTGCCACTCCAGGCTTTGCCTCCGCCTCCGCGTTTGGACAAAGGAAAAGGGAAGTTAAATGTGATCTCGTCAGAGGAAGCTCAGTTGTCACCCCAAGTTATCTCAGGTTCGATTCATTCCTCTGGTTCACGTTTTGTTTATCCCTCTTACGCGTAGTTCTTAGCTACATATGTACCCTTATAGGACACTTTAAGGTAAAGAACCATTGGGCGCGTGTTCTCTTCGATTCTAGTGCGACCCATTCATTTGTGGCTCGAACTTTTCTGGATCGGTATCATTTGACACCAGATCGAGTGGGGAATGCCTTTTTGGTGAAGTTCCCTTCCGGTGCTTTTGTGGTGGCAGACTGGGGTCTTCTTGATTGTCTCATTTTGTTGGGCGATTTCTTAGCGAAGGCTGATTTCAAGGTGATCGATTTGGAGGATTTTGACGTCATTCTGGGCATGGACTGGTTATCCCGCTATGACGCCGTCATCCAGTGCAAAGGGAAGCGCTTGGATTTTATCAAGGACAATGGTCAGCCGGGAAGTGTTTATGGTGATTCATGCCAGGATTCTCTAGGGATTTCGGCGGTATGTGTTCAGACGTTGTTTGTTTCCGACTTTTTTGCTTGTCTAGTCTCAGTTGTGGGGACTAGTGTTGTTTTGCCGCTTTTGGAGGAGATTCCTTTTGTGTGTGAATTTCCAGGTGTTTTTCCTACTGATCTTCCTGGTCTTCCCCCTGATCGTGATGTCGAGTTCGTTATTGATTTGGAACCGGGTACGCGGCCTATTGCGAAAGCGCCGTACAGAATGGCCCCGCGTGAGCTATCCGAGTTGCGTACCCAGCTGGATGACTTATTGGCAAAAGGGTTTATCAGGCCGAGTTCATCACCTTGGGGTGCACCGGTGTTATTTGTGAAGAAGAAAGATGGGTCGATGCGGCTTTGCATCGATTACCGGGAGTTGAACAAGGTGACGATTAAAAACAAGTACCCACTACCAAGAATTGATGATTTGTTTGATCAACTGCGTGGCAGTTCCGTATTCTCGAAGATTGATCTCCGCTCGGGCTATCATCAGCTCAAGGTCCGGGAGTCTGATATTCCGCGGACTGCATTTCGATCAAGACATGGCCATTTTGAATTTCTGGTGATGTTGTTTGGTTTGACCAACGCACCATCAGCCTTCATGGATATGATGAACCGGGTGTTCAAGGACTACTTGGATAAGTTTGTGGTAGTTTTTATTGATGACGTTCTTGTCTACTCGCGTAGTGCTGAGGAGCATGAACAGCATCTGCGCTTGGTATTGGCCACTTTGCGAGACCAAAAGTTGTTCGCCAAGCTAAGCAAATGCGAGTTTTGGTTACCGCAAGTTGCATTCCTGGGTCATGTCATTAATCAACATGGAATTTCAGTGGATCCCGAAAATATTGCTGCAGTCATGGAGTGGAGGAGACCGGAGACACCCAAGGAGATTCAGAGCTTCTTGGGATTGGCCGGTTATTATCGCAGATTTGTCGAAGGTTTTGCTACGTTGGCCGCACCTTTGACTCGCTTAACCCAGAATAATGTGGCGTTTGAGTGGAATGACAAGTGTGAGGCCTCATTCCTTGAACTCAAGAACAGGTTATGTACCGCTCCTGTGTTGATCTTGCCGACAGAAGGGATAGATTATGACATTTTTGTGGACGCGTCGCACGTTGGACTTGGATGTGTATTAATGCAAGACAAAAAGGTGATTACGTATGGGTCTCGGCAGTTGAAAAGTCATGAAAAGAACTACCCAACGCATGATTTGGAGTTCGCAGCGGTGATATTTGCATTGAAGTTGTGGAGACACTTACTTTATTGTGCACAGTGTAAAATCTTTACGGATCATAAAAGTTTAAAGTATGTCTTCACGCAAAAAGAACTGAATCTGCGCCAACGGCGATGGCTTGAATATGTAGCTGATTATGATGTGGACATTCAGTATCATCCCGGGAAAGCAAATGGTGTGGCTGATGCGTTGAGTCGGAAGACGGGGAAATTATTTCATCTTTCAGTCGACCGTCTTGTGGAGGAATTTCTATTGATGGATATTTCCGTGGGAAAATATGACCCGCAAAGTCATTCGATGATAGAAGAACCTTCATGGCTGATGCTTGCAAGACAACATCAAAAGGATGATCCTGATATTTTACATTTATTTCTTCGAACGGAAAAGGGTGAATTACCGGATTTTTCTATCGATAATGGGGGTACGTTAAAGTATCGTGATCGATTTTGTATTCCCGCAGTTGGCGATATTCGCGAGATGGTGTGTAGGGAAGCACATGGTTCAAGTATGGCCTACCATCTAGGCTCAACTAAAATGTACCGTGATCTGAAACAATTTGTCTGGTGGTATGGAATGAAAAGAGATATAGCGCAATTTGTATCTGCATGTCATACCTGCAAGCGGGTGAAAGCTGATCATGGGAGGCCTTGTGGCAAGTTGACACCATTGGAGATTCCAACATGGAAGTGGGAAAGCATCTCAATGGATTTTATTACAGGCCTACCGAGATCTCCATGAGGACATGACTCCGTGTGGGTGATCATGGATAGATTGACCAAGTGTGCTCATTTCATACCATTTAAGGTCAACTGCCCGATGAAGACAATAGCGGAGCTATATTTGAACGAGATCATCCGACTGCATGGTGTGCTAGTCAATATCATATCAGACAGGGATTCCCGATTTACTTCTCGTTTCTGGAAGAGTCTACAAGAGGGTTTGGGGACGGATTTGCCGTATTCCACTGCTTACCACCCTCAGACGAATGGCCAAACAGAACGAGTAAATCAAATCGTGGAAGATATGATTCGATGCTATATTCTTGAGTATGGCGGAGCATGGGATGAACGTTTGAGGCTTATGGAATTCGCATATAATAACAGCTATCAAGAAAGCTTGCAAATGGCTCCGTTCGAAGCGTTATATGGACGTCGATGTCGGACTCCCCTCTTTTGGGCTGAGGTTGGCGAGCGGCCTTTGTTGGGCCCAGAGGCGCTCGAGGACATGGAAATTGCCGTACGACGTATTCGGGAGAAGCTCCGAATCGCCCAAGAGCGATATGAAAAGTACGCCAACCGACGAAGGTCGGAATTAGAGTTTGCGGTGGGGGATTCCGTTTTCTTGAAAGTCTCCCCAATGGTTGGAATTAAAAGGTTTGGAAAAGAGCGCAAATTAGACCCAAGGTTTGTGGGTCCCTTCAAGATTCTTGCGCGAGTTGGTGCATCCGCTTACAAAGTAGAATTACCCGTGAACTTTCCTGGTGTTCACGACGTGTTTCATGTCAGCCAACTTCGCAAGTGTGTGCGACATGACACGCAAGTGTTGGACGTGGTGCCGCAATTGACGCCAAACCTTTCTTATGTGGAGATGCCCATCCGGATATTGGACTCCCAAGATCGCGTGTTGCAGAAAAAGAAGATTCCTATGGTCAAGGTGCTATGGAAAAATCAGAATGTGGAAAGCGCGACGTGGGAGCTCGAGTCAGCGATGAGGGTGGCTCACCCTCATTTATTCCTGTAAATAAGCTAGTATGTGAATTGGTGTTTTTTTTGTTGCATTAGTGTTTTTGGTTTGCGACCTTATTTGATTGAGATCAAAATGATTGAAAAGTTTCGAGGCGAAACTTTTTGTTAGGGGGAGTGACTGTAACACCCCGGATTTTTGATTGCGTACGCTTGATGGGCGTTACGTTGGCTTTGGCCGTTGTTCGAGCATGGTTTTTCCCGCGGGCTTGCGAGTGGCTGTTTTGGTAGCCGAGTTGCACGATTCCCCAGCAAACCGGAGTACAAATTGGGGACTCGGTGAGGCCTCTTAGGGAATGCTTGCACTTTTTCGCGCCCGGGTAATGTTTCTCAAAACGGGTTGTGTACAGAAAGCAAAAAAGGGTAAAAAGTTCTTAAGGCAAAAATGGTCTAGGACGACACAGAAACACGTTTCAAAACAGGGAAAAATGGTCGTTTTTGTGCGTGACACGCCCCCAGACACGGGCGTGTCGGGGCGTGACCCAGGGCGTGACCTTGGCGTGACCTCCTTGACTCGATGAATTTTCTTGCGTCGAGTTGAGCTCGATGAATGGGGTACACACCCCGTGACACGGGCGTGTCACGGGCCGTGTCCCGCAGTGTCGAGTGTCGAGTGTCGAGTGTCGAGTGTCGAGTATCGAGTGTCGGGTGTCGAGAGAGGGGACACGTCCTGTGACACGGGCGTGTCACAGGGCGTGTCAAGCTTTGTCGAGTGTCGTCACTTTTGGTCGACGAGGTGTCGAGACACGGGCTACACGCCCTAGGTCACGGGCGTGACCGACCCGTCACGGGCGTGTACCCGGCCGTGTACTGTGTGGATAAACTTGTATTTGCCGACTTTCTGCGCCGCTTAAGGTACACGCCCTGTGACACGGGCGTGACACAGGGCGTGACAGGGCCGAAAATCGACTTTTTCCAGTTTTTTGTGCCGTTCATTTCCCTGATTCTGCATCTAACGGTCTAGCTCTGTTCTGGGGGAAATAAGGCCGAAACAGAGATTTCTCCTCCTCATTTCACCTTCTTCTTCATCTTCTTCCTCATTCCAAAAGGAACTCAAGGGAGCAAGGCTAAAGCAAGGCAAGGAAAGAGAGGAGCAGCCGTCGCGTCGTCGTCTCGGTTCAGGCAAGCAGTGTTCTTCACCCTTGCCAGTCTTATTTCTTGTTTTTGATTGTGCCAAATAGCTAGTTTTCCTCTTTCAATTTTCCTAGTTTGTTCTTCTTGTTTTGGGTTATACCTCACTAGCCTTATGATGCTTTTGAATTTCCCTATGCTTCATGAATTCGATTTTCCATGCTTAGTTTTATTTAGTTATCAAGTCTATGCTAAGTTGATTCATGTTCATGTAGCCTTTCTTAGTCATGGGATTCATGTAATTAAGTTAATCATGTGATTCTTTCTTGTTCCAAACATGTGATTCATGTAATTAAGTTAATCAAACTCTATCATGTGATTCTTCCTTGATCAAAAGCATGTGATTCTTAATCAAACTCTACGTTGGCAATTTGTAGTCATGTGTGAGGAGGAAGGAAGGGAACGTGGTTATGGTGAGATTTGCTTGCGGTGGTAAGCTTAGGTTCGTTTATGGTGAGTTTTGCGAGGTGAATTGTGAACCATGGCAAAAGCGTTTGTGTGAGGATTCAGTAAGGGGTGGTGTGGTTTAAGCCTTTGTGGCCACCGGGTTTGGATTTGTGGTGTAGAGCACCATTTTGGCCCGATTTGAGGTGGCTTTTATTGGTGCGTTGCACTTTAGGGCTGCCACCAAAAGACCCTTGCTGAATCGCATTTAACCGCTGCTTATGTTTCACTCATATAGTTGTTTCTTGTACTAAGGATGATGGAATGGGCATGTGTTTTGCCTTTTTGCTCCTGCGGGTTGAGCAGGACTTGATGAAAATTGTACGCACTTGGTGCGTTTGGCACTTTGGATTGACAGTATTGAATACTTGTTTTCCACCTGTTTTGTTCACTCATTATACTTACATGAAGCATTGCTACGGGGTCGGAAAGCCCCTTCGTCATATTTTCTGAACTTCCTACTATATTGTGTAGCTTTGATGATTGCTGAGGTGTTCTTTCTTGAATGCCTCAGGTGCAGGTTGTAGCCGGTTGATCGGCTAGTGCTTGGATCGAGTTTATTTGGAGCTAGCCGAGCTTACTTAGCGAGGTAGTTCTTTTCTTTGTTGTACATACATACATGTGCCCCAATGGGTTCGTGTCAGCTTGTTGGCGCCCATTGGTGGCTTTCTTTACTTGTGATATATGAATACTAGACTTCTAATGTGACTCATTTGGATGAGATGATGTCTTCTTGCTTGGTAGGTTGCATTAGATATTTTTAAGCTAAACAAAACTATTATTGTATCCATGCATAACATGTTTTGGTCACCGAACACGTATTTTCCAAATGACGTAAACAAAGATGATTTCTTATAGTAGTATCAATCTAGACTGCATATAGGAGATCGTTATAAGTAAACAAAGTGTTTCCGCCGCGTACAAATACACATTTTGATGCCTAAGGCCGAGGGATACAGCCATTAAACTAGAAGGTTTTCTTGCATTTAACTGATGGATTTCAACTCATAAAGTAAGCGTCAAGGGTTGCCTGAGCGTGTGCAGTTATCCCCTGCACGACGTGACATCATAACCCGTAGTTCCTCTTGCTCTGATACGATGTACTCGTTGAGGAAATACGGGTTGTGACATTATAGTACTTTGCTTGCCGGTCCTGAGCGATAAGCAACCTCTCCCGAATGGTTCTCACCAAAGAAGTAGCATCCTCCACTTCCGATCGCTTATACAACTTTGACTCACCCGTTTCTAACCAAGACAACGGCGTGCGACATTTTCTACCATATAGGGCCTCGAAGGGCGCCATTTGAATACTCGCTTGGTATCTTTTGTTGTATGCGAACTCCACCAAATAAAGGTAGTCTTCCCATTGCTTTCCAAAATCCAACACACACATGCGGAGCATGTCTTCCATGGTTCTATTGACCCTCTCGGTCTGCCCATCCGTTTGCGGATGGAAGGCTGTGCTGAATTTCAACTTTGTTCCCAACATTTGTTGCACTAGCCTCCAATCATTGGACGTGAACCGTCCATCTCGGTCACTCACGATGCTGCGGGGCACACCATGAAGCCGTACTATGTTATCCACATAAAGCTTTGCCAACTTCTCCACCGGATCATCCTTCCTATGCGGAATAAAATGCGACACCTTCGTTAATCGATCAACAATCACCCAAATGGCGTCGTTCCCCTTTTGCGACCTTGACAAACCGTGCACAAAGTCCATAGAGATGTCGTCAAATTTCCACTCCGGAATATGCAAGGACTTAAGAAATCCTCCCGGCTTTTGGCACTCCGCCTTTACCAAGGCGCAAGTTTGGCACTTCGCTACGTATAGCGCCACATCCTTCTTCAAACCCGGCCACCAAAATAGTTTCTTCACATCACGGTACATCTTCGTGCTCCCCGGGTGAATCGAGTACTTGGTATGGTGTGCCTCGTACAACAACTCCACCCGCAAATTGCCCACAATCGGGACGCATAGACGACCGTCTTTCCAAAGCAATCCATCCTTCACGACGAATTGGGAATTTGACCCATCCAGAGCCTCTACCATGAACTGCTTCATATGAGCATCCATATCCAAAGCCTGCCGAATACGATCAGCCAGGTCATATTGGACTTCAGTCCAATTCAGAACTGCTTCAGCACTTGATTGCGTGTCCACACAAACAATCTCCAACGCCTCCAACTCCCGCACCAACCGATCATCATGCACCGATAGCCAATTGGCTTGAGCTGGGGCTCGGCGACTCAATGCGTCCGCAACCGCATTACCCTTACCATGCACGTAGTGGATCTTGAATGTATAGTCCCCCAAGAACTCCATCCATCGACGATGCCGCATATTCAGATCCTTCTGATCAATAAGATACTTCAGGCTCTTGTGATCGGTGTAGATATCAATCTTCACACCGTACAAATAGTGTCTCCACAGCTTCAAGGCAAAAATCACGGCCGCTAACTCCAAGTCATGGACCGGATAATTCCTTTCATGCACTTTTAGCTATCTTGAGCCATAAGCTATTACACTTCCGTGTTGCAGTAGCACGCAACCCAAACCGCTGCCCGAAGCATCACTATAAATCTCGTAGCCTTCGGTCCCACATGGCGAACTCAACACAGGCGCCGTGGTCAACCGACACTTCAACTCCTCAAAAGCTCGTGCGCACTCCGGCGTCCAAATGAACTTATGCTCCTTCCTCGTCAAAGTAGTGAGAGGTAACGCTATCCGCGAGAAGTTCTCTACGAAGCGCCTATAATAACCGTCAAGCCCCAGAAAACTCCGGACTTCCGCTACCGTAACAAGCTCAAGCCACTCCCGTATCGCAACGATCTTCGCCGGATCCACAGCAATACCCTCTCCACTCACTATATGCCCGAGGAACGCCACTGAGGATAGCCAAAACTCGCACTTCGAGAACTTCGCATACAACTGATTTCTCCTTAGCGTTTGCAACACCAAATGAAGATGCTTGAAGTGATCTTCCTCACTTTGCGAGTACACCAAAATATCATCGATGAAGACAATCACGAAATGGTCCAAGTACTCCCTGAGAGTCCTGTTCATCAAATCCATGAACACTGACGGCGCAATAGTCAGCCCAAACGGCATGACCGTAAACTCATAATGACCGTATCTCGTACTAAACGCTGTCTTCGGGATATCACTCTCCCTTATTCGCAGCTGATAGTACCCAGCCTTGAGATCCAACTTCGAGTACACCGTCGACCCGACTAACTGATCAAAAAGATCATCAATCCGGGGGATCGGGTACTTGTTCTTCTCCGTCAGCTTGTTGAGCTCCCTATAATCTATACATAGCCTCAAGCTTCCGTCCTTCTTCTTAACAAAGAGGACCGGTGCGCTCCAAGGCAAAGAACTCGGGCGCACATACCCTTGCTCCAACAACTCTTGCAGTTGAACTTTCAGCTCCGCCATTTCCTTAGGCGCTAGCCGATAAGGAGATCGTGACACAGGCCTTGCACCTGGCACTAGCTCAATCGTAAAATCTATCTCCCTCTGAGGCAGTGCTCCAGGAAGATCTGCGGGGAACACATCAGGGTATTCCGATACTACTGAAATATAATCCAACACGGGCTTCGGCTTTGCAACCTCCACTAGTGTAAAGAACAGTTCTGCACCGGCACGAACCGCCTTCACCACCTGAAGAGCAGACATCAACGTCTTGCTCGACCCCTTTAAGCCCGTAAAAGTCGTTTCACGACTTGCTCCCAGCTTGACTTCCTTGCTACCGCAATCTATATGGGCCTGCTGTTCCGAGAGCCAGTCCATGCCAAATATGATGTCGAACTCCACCAACGGAAGTAAAGACGCCCGCAGGTCGAACTCCTGCTCCCCAATACGAATCTTAACATCGCAGATCCTATCCGCTCGCATCAAACACCCATTGGGCAACAACACATCCAACTTATCCTTCGCCATCGAAGAAGGGACTCCGATGCGTGATATAAATCCTTCGGACAAGAAGGAGTGTGAGGCTCCCGTATCGAAGAGTGCTCGTGCCGGATTTTCACAAATCAATACAAATCCTAAACAAGCAGTGGTAAGGTAACATGTGCATAACAAGTATTTATAGAAATTGACTTGCTATAAATTAAACCGTACCTGTCACCACATCAGCCTGTTTGATGGCCTCCTGTTGGCCAACATTGTAGACCCTTGGTTGGGCCGGAGCATAATGGGATGCGGTCGACTCCACCGCCTTTCCCTTCTCTTCATAAGTAGCTCTCGGCTTCCTCTCGGACTTAGGACATCCGCTCCAACAGTCACGGGCAAAATGCCCCGTCTTGCCACAAGTAAAACACACGCCCGGGGTCCGACTCGTAGTCGCCCCAGAAGCACCAGAAGGAGCTGGACCCGAAGTCCTATGCTTCTTAAAGAATCTTTGATAGCCAGACTTTGAAGAAGTCGGCACTTTGAACCCAGATTTCTTCTCGCCCAAGCTTTTCTTTGCCTGGACATTCTTCATGTCCTTCTCCAAGGACCGGGCAGTATTGACCAAGGTTAAGAAACCCTATGTCATTGGCCCCGAGAGTAGCAACCTCAACTCATCTCTCAACCCTTCATAGAAGCGATTAGTCTTGCGCTCCTCATCCATGATAGTGGAGCTAGAATATCGACTCAAACAGGTGAACTCATGGAGATATTCATCCACGCTCTTCTCACCCTGAACCAATTTCAGAAATTCGTTCTCTAATGCTATATTCTGCGTCGAAGGGAGGTATCTGGCCAAGAATAATCTCGAGAACTCTTCCATTGAGACATCACCAAGTTGCCTACCTCTAAATAAGTGCAGCTCCAAACCTTCCCACCACATTCTCGCTTCACCGTCCAGAAGGAACGTAGCGATGGTGGTCATTTGCCACTCCTCCGTCTCCGTTGCTGTCATGACTCTCTTCACCCTGGAGAGCCAGTCTTCAGCCTGAGATGGGGTTCCCAACCCCGAGAATAATGGAGGGTTAAAACTCATTACATGCTTAAGCTGCCTATCAGTTGCCCTCCTTGGCACCACCGGTTCCACAACCACTTGCTCCACTCTCCTCGGCTCAGCCTCTTGAAGAGGTTCTTGCTTCATCGCAGGAGCGGGCTGCTGCGTCTGCCTTGCAGGCTGCGCATTTATCACGGCCAACACTGCTTCAGCCACCAATCGTATGTTCTCAGCCGATAGAGGTGTTGCAGGAGCAACATCTGGTGCACTGCTAGCCTCAGAAACTCGGCGTTCTGACGGCCCAACACCACTTCTGGTCACCTA
This sequence comes from Platanthera guangdongensis, assembly GCA_039583875.1. Classification (NCBI taxonomy): domain Eukaryota; kingdom Viridiplantae; phylum Streptophyta; class Magnoliopsida; order Asparagales; family Orchidaceae; genus Platanthera; species Platanthera guangdongensis. The sequence goes on along the minus strand of CM077163.1, from coordinate 47,304,839 downwards.
TAGTGGTACAAAACACCGTTAAGCGACCAAATAAAATTGCAAACAGCAATTATAGGAACACGCAGGTTCCTCAAACACACGTATTTTCATTCCTAAGTGGACATTCATGGGTTCTTTTACCGTTATAACGATGACGCACACAATGTGCTCACCACCCCTTAAAAAGAATTCGCCCACGAATTCACTTTAAGCCCGACCAAAACCAGTAGTCTGATACTAAATTGTAACACGCCCTATCCGTCACATAACATATAACAGTAGGTCCGGCCGGGGCCCGACGTCGTATGCCACAGACAGACCGGGTGGTTACTTATGGAAACCAACCAACCAATCTCAACGTCCTACACAGAGCATTCTAGCGGAAGCAGTTTATAAAAGTTGTAACAAAGAACCCAGCATTAAAGCATGAATGTCCACTAAACCAAAATAGGAATGTATTACAAATACAATCGTTAGCCTTAAGGCCTTACAAAATGTTTCACTTGATATTACATGATTTACAAACCACGGCACGCAGGCCGGTCATACATGAATAAAACAGTAAACACTTCCAAATAGGCCTTCGAGGGCCGGCTTCGCACTTGGGCTTTAGCCCGCTATTGGCCGCTCGGTCCAGCCGCACCTGCAAACAACAAACCACCGCACGGTGGCAAAACAAGGCAACGGTCAGCAATGCTGACCAAATTATAACGATCCCGCCCCCAACTCGGGGCGGCGAAGCTCCTTCCCTGCATTTTCATTAGCATATGCGAGCAATATAGCAATAATCATTTCATCACAGACGTAGGCTCAACGGCCACACACCCCGTGCACTCAGGGCACATTCTCAGTGAACGCAGTCTAAGTCTGCCGACTCACCGCCATCCCCTTTGGACGGCCAAACAATGAGCAGTTTGTCTTCCCGGCATGGGTCACGGTAATTAAAACCATAGACCGCCGAAGACTCTCATCTATGCCAACGGCTCTAATCCGAACGACATAGAACGGGTACGGTTCCATCTAACCCGTGCTCACAACGCAACGGTAATTTAAACCATATGCGCCCGCAACGGTAATTTAAACCATATGCACAGGTCAAACTTCTCCTGAGTCCCATTTCCATCACATTTCACATAACCTGATTATGTTCAAGCTGGCTCTCAGGCCACCAAGTTGGCAAGATCTCGCATCCGCCCAGTTTTCCGGGTGCACCTTTGGGTTAATCCCCAAGGCTCCCTGCTGCAATCTACCGCGTAGAAAACCCGAAAAACAACCAATAGCACGGAGTCTTCTCTGGCATTATGCAATGCAACATCACCGATCCAGACCAACATGTCCAGATAGGCTTCACACATCATGCCTATGTCCGTTCTCGCTTACGGACTCTAAACAACGGGGACTTCACATATCTACCCGAAGGAACGCCTCCAACTCTCCGCAAACTCGCGAGAGCGGGCTTCCTCTGCAAAGAAAGAGAGCTACTCATGCTCAAGATGAGGATCGTTACCCTAGCGTTCCTCTTTGGCGCCATTGAAAAGAAAGCGGATGAAAAGCACCGCACTAGCTTTACCTCCGTGGATCCGGAGTCAGCTCGCGATTCAGAGCTTCGAAGCTCCTCCAATGGCCGGATCTAGCTCCTTCTTCCTTCCTTGGCTCTCCTCTCTCTCTAAGGTTTTAGAAAGATAACACTTAAGAAAAGTGAGGGTTTCTAAGTCCAATCCCGGGTATAGCCCTTCAGGAACGACCCCCAGCCATTGGATCTCAAAATAAGGAAACGAACGGCTTTGATTCGGGACTGAAATGCCCAATCTGGACCGAACACGGCCTGGCACACGCCCGTGTCCAGGGCCATGTGCCTCATTCGTCGTCAAAATTGAATCACCTGGAACAACACACGGGTATCAAACACGCCCGTGTTCGAGCTGACACGCCCGTGTTCCACCTGACACGGCCGTGTGGCCGGTCGTGTACCCCCATCATTTTTCCCCGAAATCAACACGAGCACTGCACGGGTTCTAGGACACGCCCGTGTCCTTACCCGTATCACCTCAACATGCCTGGACCCCAGACTGTGTACACGGTCTCGACACTCGACATTTCGTCGAGCGAAGATCGTCGACCTGCTGAAACGGCCTTGGACACGCCCGTGTCCTAGGCCGTGTGCCTTGTCTCGACACAATGTCGAGACCAAAGTGTCGACTTCCCGGGACGAGTGTCGACACGGGTTGACACGCCCTGTGACACACCCGTGTTGCAGGCCGTGTGCCATGTCTCGACACTTCATCGAACGCAGAGTGTCGACTTCGCGGCTAAGTGTCGACACGGGTCGACACGCCCTGCGACACGCCCGTGTCGCAGGCCGTGTGCCCAGTCTCGACACAATGTCGAGACCAAAGTGTCGACTTCCTGGCTGAGTGTCGACACAAGCTTGACACGCCCTGGGACACGCCCGTGTCCCAGGCCGTGTGCCTGCAGCCAAAACCCAAAACTGGCCCAAAACGTCCCCCGTCGCTCCTTTGAGTTTCGGGGCGTTACAACTCAAACTTCCTATCACAAGTTGAACCAAAGAAATTTGAAGAGGCCAACATAGATCAATTCTGGATTGTTTATATGTAAGAAGAAGTGAACCAGTTTAAGAGATGTAAGATCTGGAAGCTGCTTCCCAGACAACAAGGACATAATGTCATTGTAGTCATGTGGATTTACAAGAATAAATTTGATGAAAATGACATTATAATCAAGAATAAGGCAAGACTGGTAGCTAAGGGGTACATGCAAGAGGAAGGTATTGATTTTGATCAAACTTTTGCACATGTAGCAAGATTGGAGGCCATCAGATTATTCTTTGCATATGTTGCACACAAGAGATTCAATGTCTACCAGATGGATGCGAAGTCAGCCTTCCTAAATGATGACTAAATGGAAGAAGTCTATGTTAAGCAGCCTCTAAGTTTTATTGTTCCTAACTCACCTAATTCTATTTATAGACTTAGGAAAGCTCTATATGGGCTAAAGCAGGCCCCGAGAGTATGGTATGGGACCTTGTCCAGCTTCCTCATTGAGAATAAATTCTCAAGGGAGAAGATAGACAAAAACCTATTCCTAAGGGAATCTTAGGGTAAGATCAACCTAGTCTAGATATATGTAGATAACATTTTCTTTGGATATACTGATGATAACCTTTATAGAAAACTTGTCAAACTTATTCAAGGGAAGTTTGAGATGAGTAGTATGGGTGAACTCAAGTTCTTCTTGGGTCTTCGAGTTAGACAGACTGACGATGATTTTTCCATATCCCAATCTAAGTTCACCAGGGAGTTAATCAAGAACTTTGGTATGAAGAATTCCTCCACCATGAAAACTTCCATGGGGTCAAGTATGCATATAGGCAAAGATGAAGCAGGAAAACCTGTTGATGAAACTTTGTATAGAGGGATAATTGGCCCCCTTCTATATCTAACTGCAAGTAGTCCAAACATCATGTATGCTACATGTGTTTGTGCTAGGTATTAGGCTTGGCCTAAATAATCTCATTACTCTGCTGCAAAGAAGATTTTGAGGTATCTTAAGTGCACACCATATCTTGGCCTATGTTGCCCTAGGAATGGGGAGTTTGAACTAACAGGCTAATCAGATACAGATTTTGCAGGCTGCAAAGAGGACAGGAAGAGCACTTCTGGCACCTGTTAGTTCCTAGGAGGAAGACTAGTATCTTGGAACAACAAGAAGCAAACAAGTGTTACAATCTCAACTACAGAATCAGAGTACATCTCAACAAGTGGATGTTGTGCTCAATTGATGTGGATCCAACATCAGCTCTAAGATTATAACCTTCAGATAAGTAGAAGTCCCTTATATTATTATTCTACTAGTGCAATCTCAATTGCTAGGAATCCTGTCTCTCATAGCAGGACTAAGCACATTGAGATTAGATATCATTTCATTAGGGAGCATGTGAAATATGAAGATATCAACCTTGAGTTTGTCCCTACATACAAGCAAGTGGATGACATCTTCCTTAAGCCACTAGATGAAGCAAAGTTCAACACCTTCAAGTTTGAATTAGGTATGCTGAACCTAGTATAGCTTCAGTTTCTCCTCATATTATTGCAGGTCGTATTCCCTTCATGTAGGTGGACACGTACTTCAGTGATTTGAAGTTTTTTTTTCAAGTTGTATATCTTCAATAGTATCATGCTGGTGGAAGTACTATCCAGATGATGTAAACTAAAGTGTTTATCAGGAAGCATGATAGATGATGCTTTAGTTGAGGGAGAGCAAATCCAGCACTGCTCCAGCACTCTTAAGTGGTTCAACTTCTGCTTATCTGCACTCACAAAGAAGGAGCAGATAATCAGTGCCTCGCTCACTATTTATAGAAGTCAAAAAGGGGGAGGAGAAGCATATGATTTATCAGATCATAAAAAGAGGAGAAGGATACAAGTGGTATCAGAACTATGAGAAGGATATGATCAAATTGATCAAGACCAGGTAGCAATAATTCATGGGGAGCAGGTGTGATGATGATCACCCTGCAGGAAAGGAAGTGTAGTAACTAAAATTTTTTCTCTTGTTTTAAGTTAATATTCTACTACTGCATATGTTATTGTATGTCATTGACTCAATTGATTGAGTATTTTGACTTCTTCAAATAGGGGGAGATTGTTGGGTCCATTGCCCACAATGTCCCAGATTTGAAGAAGTATATCTTGTCAATGTTGTACATAAAGTTATATTTGATGTATGCTTAAGTTCATGCACGCAAGTTAGTCCTTGAAATATTAATAGGACAGGTATTCCAAGTGATGTTATAGATGGTCACAAAGTAATGATGTGGAGGGACAGAAATCTATTTAAGTCCACCGGCATTGAGTGAAGCCAGTTCACTTAATGCCAGATGCAAGGAAAGATGTTGAATAGGCTGGAAATTGCTTAAGTCCACAGTCGTTGAGTGAAGTCTATTCACTCAATGCCAAGTGAGTAAAAGCATTGAGTATAGTCTCAACCTAATAATTAGCAAGCTGAAAATATGACTAAGTCCACATGCATTGAGTGAAGTCTACACACTCAACGCAATACAACATAAATCATTGAGTATAGCTCAGACAGTCAACGCTGCAGAATATCTGTGTAGATATTTGACTAAGTCCACAGGCGCTGAGTGAAGCTTACTCACTCAACTCCATGTGATAAAAAGCATTGACAGAACCTTAGTCAGTCAGAGACTATGATTTCAGAGAAATTTGGCTAAGTTCAAATGCGTTAAGTGAAGCTTACTCACTCAACGTCAAGTGACTAAAATAAAATCTAAGTGTTATGGCGTTGAGTGGCGCTTACTCACTCAATGCCAAGTGACAGATATCTAGTTAAGTAGTTTGGCATTGAGTGAAGCTCAATCACTCAATGTCTAATGACAAAAAAATTTTCTAAGTGTTTTGGCGTTGAGTGAAGGTTATTCACTCAATGCTTAGTGAAAAAAAATCTGTCTAAGTATTTTTGTGTTGAGTGAAGCTTACTCACTCAACACCTATACTAAAGATGTTTGGTTTTGTCTAATTAAATAGATGATGATGTCAGCAAAGTCAACAAGTTAACTAAGTTCATTTTAAGTACGGGAAAGCTACAGAACACGACAAACACTATCGAAGGTCTATTGTATGTCTTCTACCGTTAAAGCAAGATGCAGCTGGCTGCTACAGGTGGTCCCCACAACTTCCTGGAGCTGTTAATCGGCAGAAGATAAAAGGGGCAGCTTCTGGATGTTAAAAAAAGAGTTTTAGGGTTTTATTTAACAAGAAAATGAGCGGCTGTACTTCATCTTCCTCGCCATTACTGATGAGAAAAAGCTTGAAGTCTTCCAGCAGAATAAACAGTTCAGTAAGTTGTAATATTCTCTTTTGCTACAACAAGATCAGAAATACTTCTGATAAAGAAAGAGAGGAGATCCTTCAGTCTTCTGTAGGTTCAGTTATCTGTTTGAAGAACTCAAGACATGCAGATCTTCAGTGTTGTACAGCAAGTTCAGAAACAACATTCTAAGTTACTTCCAGTGGAGGCTGCCTTTTATTGAAGAACATCTTCATGCTGCTATAAAGAAAGATAGAGCTACGATAACTCAGCTATAGGTGTTGACACAGAGAAATTTCTGTGTCAAATTAATTAAAATAACTATATTTTTGTAGGATCCTTTTGGTTCTGAGTTGTAGGGATCTTGGGCCTGAGTTAGGGCAAATTTGCCTGATCCATAGGAGAGTGATACTCTCTAAGTGTAGGATCCAGCTTGGATCTAAGGTATGTGATCTTTCAATATATGAGTGTTGCAAATTAGAGACTGGGCGGTCTGGCGGTTTTACTCTGGCGGGTTACAGTCCGGGCGGTCTATGGTTTCTCTCCTGTGCTTTGGTTGCTGACCTGTTGCTGTTGGTTCTCTGGCAGTTTGTCAATCTATCCCTGGCAACTTGGAGACCGGGCGACCTGGCGGTCTAGTGTGGCAGCTTGATGTCTTTATCTTGTGGTTGCCGAGCGGTTTGCCCATTCATCAAACCGTACGACTTGGCGACTTGTATTTATGTTAAACCGCTTGTACATGATATTTTTTAGTCACACATTATTTATTTGTAATCTCTTCCATCTCCTCCATTCTATAAGAGGGAGGCTATACCATGTAATTGATACCTTTTTTGGAATACAAAAATTTCCGTTTGTCCAATTTTCGGACTTCCTTTTTTCTGTTCACACATGGTATCAGAGCCCGCGATCTTGTCTGCCTGATTCAGTGCCTTGCTCTGCCCGTGCGACTTGATCTCCTTCTTGCCTCTTGTTCGTGCGGCCTCTCCTCCTGTGTCGCTGCTCTTTGTTTGTGCGGCCTTCGTCCTCTTCTCTGCGGACTGTTTTCACGGCTTCTTCGTCTTCTGTTCACGCGGCCTGCTCTTTGTTCCTTCCGGGAATCTTGGCACCGTCTCTAAGCTTGTTACCTTCCACCTCCGCTCACAATGCAAACACCATCACCTTACCAATGACCCTCCTGCCACCACTTCTGATGAATTTGACGACTGGGATGCTAGCGATGCGCTTGTCCGCACTTGTCTCGCTAACAGTATTTCTGATGAATGTCTTCCTGTTATCTGTCATGATGAGACAGTAAAGAAGGCATGGATTCATCTTGCTGCTCTATACTCCAAGGGGGCTCGGACGTCCCTCATTTATACTTTATATGCGGACCTCTTTGCCCGTCCGTCTATGTCTCCAGCTGCCGCTTATCAACAAGTTCAAGCTCTTGGGGTTGAGATCCTTCAACATCGCCTCTTCTCTGCGGATCTTGCCGAACAACACAAGCACTTTCAAGAACTGCTTGTTCTGTGCTACCTCCTCCGGCTTCCTGATTCCTACGACATGATTCGCCAACAAATCTTGGGTGAAGCGGACTCTCCCAACTTGGATACAATGGCTGTACGCATTGCAGTGGTTACTTCTCTTCTTCAGCGTTCGCTTTTGTCTTCTCCTCCTCCCGAACAACATGCTCACCAGACTCAACGGAGCGGCTCTGGTAGTCGCAACCATCATTCCGGTGGTCGGGGTTCTTCCCGCTTCCTCTGCTCTCACTGTGGGCGCACCAGGCATCTTGTGGACCGATGCTGGCTGAAACATCCACATCTTCGCCCTTCTGGTGACGCTTCCACCTCCTCTTCCAAGCCGTCTGCTTTTGTGGTCACTTCTTCAGGTAGTGCTCACATGGTTACTCAAGGTAAATGGCTCATCGACTTTTGTGCAACTAATCACATGACGGGCAATCAGCAATGCTTTTCTCTCCTTGAAACACATGATCGGTTACCTCCGATCCTTATTGCAGACAGCTCTCCCTCCCCGGTTCATGGGAGATATAGGTTTGCCAGCTCAAGAAGGCTATTTATGGCCTAAAACAAAGTCCTCGCGCTTGGTTTGACAAGTTTAGCGGGATTGTGGCAGATGATGGTTTTACGAGGAGCTCTGCTGATCACTCCTTATTTACTCGTAAAACTTCTCTTGGTTTAGTGGTGCTTGCAGTATATGTGGATGATATCCTTCTTACCGGAGATGATCAAGCTGGGATAATCTTGACAAAGAAGCATCTTCGGCAACACCTGGTTACAAAGGATATGGGCTCTCCAAAATACTTTCTGGGGATAGAAATTTCTCAGAAGCACGCTTCTCTTGTCCTCTCTTAACGGAAGTATGCTCTGGACTTGTTAAAAGAGGCAGGGTTGACTGGGGCTAAACCTGTCTGATGTCCCATGGCGACTGGAGAAGATAAAACATGAACGGATGACTCTGCTCTTCTTTCTGATGTTACGAGGTACAGACGTCTGGTTGGTAAACTCATATATCTCACAGTGACCAGTCCCGACATTGCCTATGATGTTGGCAAGGTTAGCCAATTCATGCAAGCTCCCAGTGAGTGTCATCTACAATCGACCCTAAAGATATTGGAGTATATCAAATCAGATCCCGGGAAAGGACTTCTCTTTCAGAAGAATGGCCATTTAAGGGTTGAAGCATAATCCGATTCAAGTTATGTCGATGACAAAGGAGACCGCAAGTCTACTTCAGGTTTTTGCACCTTTGTGCGGGGGAACCTTGAGAACTTGAAAAGCAAGAAACAGTCGGTAGTCTCCAGGTCCAGTGCAGAAGCAGAATACCGAAGTATGACATCAATAACGTGTGAGCTGAAGTGGTTACGGGCTCTCATACTTGACTTAGGAGAGGTCTATAACCATCATCTACCTATGTTTTGTGACAACAAAGCCGCCATATATATCTCTAAAAATCCGGTATTCCATGAGAGAACCAATCACATAGAAGTTGACTGCCATTTCATTCGAGAGGAGATTCTGAAGGAACAAATTTGTAGTCCGTTTGTCACCTCCGATAAAGAGTTGGCTGATATTTTCACCAAGCAAGTGTCCGCCTCTTTTCATCACATTTGCGACAAGCTGGGCATGATCGATATATATGCTCAAGCTTGAGGGGGGAGTGTTGTAGATTAGAGACCGGGCGGTCTGGCGGTCTGACTCTAGCGGGTTGCAGTCCGGACGGTCTGTCGGTTTCTCTCCTGCCGTTTGGTTGCTGACCTATTGTTGTTGGTTCTCTGTCGGTTTGTCAATCTATCCCCGGTGACTTGGAGATCGGGCGACCTGGCTGTCTAGTGTGGCGGCTTGGTGTCTTTCTCTTATGGTTGCCGGGCGGTTTGCCCATTCATCAAACTGCACGGCTTGGCGACTTGTATTTATGTTAAACCGCTTGTACATGATATTTTTTAGTCTTACATTGTTTATTTGTAATATCTCTCATCTCCTCCATTCTATAAAAGGGAGACTATACCATGTAATTGATACCTTTTTTGGAATACAAAAATTTCTGTTTGTCCAATTTCCGGACTTTCTTTTTTCTATTTTCACACTGAGCTGTAGCGTTTTTGAGCCCGAGCTAGGAGAATCATTCTCTCTAAGTTATAGGGCATTTGTGTCTAAGCTGTAGGATCCTTTGGATCTGAGGTAGGGCCTTTGGTCCAGATTTGTAGGAAAGTCACTCTCTTTGAGGTAGGAGCAAGTTTGCTCTGAGGTATGGATGTCCTCCCAGCCTGAGTGGTAGGGCCTTTGGCCTGAGATAGGTGATTAGTTGATCACTAAGTTGTAGGGCTTAGTGCCTGAGCTGTATGTCTTGGAGGAGGCTGAGAGATCATGAAGGATCTGAGATGTAAGCTCTTTGAGCTGAGTTTTGGAGAAGTGCCTTGTCTAACTGAAAGTTAGAAAGGTGGGAGGAGAGTGGGTGTACCTATAATCTGGGGAACCACTATATATTTTATGTGTGCTTTTCTATGTTGTTTATTTATTGTAGGATCTTGAAAGCTGATAACTGCTAATACACCAAACACTTAAGGAAGAAACTTAAAGAATGTCACAGGATACCAACAAACCTATTCACCCCCCTCTAGGTTGCAAGCTACCTTGAAAACAAAGACTTTCATGGACCACTCTCGAAAAACTATAAATATACCCCCAAGTGCCGCTTTGGAGGTGAGCTCCTTTTGACTTTCTCCCCTCTAGTTAATCCTGGTTGGCCGGAGTTGCTACACTGTTTATCGTGGTTTCCGGGTGGAGAGCTTGGTGCTCCCCAGCTCCCTCTAAGGTCCCCATCCCAGCATTTCTAGGGAGTGTAATCTCTCTTCAATCTTTCGGGTGTGTGGCGGGATCTTCTCGCTGCAGCTCAGAAGTATATTTCTTTGTTCCAAGGAACTGGTCGAGGATTCTGACTTGGGAGAAGTAAGTGTAAGTTGCCACCATCTGTCTGAACTCCCCGTTGAACCTTGGTTTTCAGGTTCGACATTTTTGTTGCGGTAAATGTGGACTGTAGCTTTCACGAAAAATTCTGAGTGAGTCCCATGTCTGGAAGTGAGGAACGAGGGGACAACCCCGGAGAGTCGCCTAACTTGGACGACTTTATGAGGAAGGACTTTGTTGAGTTCACGAAGGCAGTTATGGAGACCCTACAAGCCCTTGCCCCATGAGGGGAGTGCTCGATACCGAACTTCCCAATACTCGCGCCCCGGTCGCTGGGCGAGGACGCCCTAGGTAGGCAATTGGGGAAGGAAGTGGCGGCAGGGGAGGAGAACGGGATCTCACGGGATGAGCGCTTTTCTAGTGCCCATCGAGAGTCGGTCGCCTAGGCGAGGTCATGGTGCGAGTCAACTAGGCTCGCTTTGTATGGGGGAGAAAGCCCATTCAGCAAGCCGAATGTCTCGGCCCCTGTTCATGAGGGGTTCAGGGAGCCGAAGATGTCCTACTACACATGCAAAAATTGTCCCGTCCAACACCTTTAGTTGTTTGAGGACACAGTCTTTATTAGGCAGATGTCTGAAGCATTCAAGTGACGCTTCTTCGTCATCGCACTCAAAGGGAAAGCCAGGGACTGGTTCCACCAGCTCCCCTTTAGATCATCTATAGCTTTCAGGATCTGTGTCGGAGTTTCCAGTTGTGTTTCTCAACATCCAAAAAGAGGAAGAAGGGCGTAGATGGTCTCTTTTCGATCAAGCAAGGGACAGAGGAGACTTTAGGAAGATACGCGGATCGATTTCAGGAAGAAGTCCTCGTGGTACATGAAGTGACCGGGTATACCCTACAACTCGTGTTCACACTCGGGTTGCGCCGGGGATTCTTCGGGATGGAGATTGTAACACCTCATCCGTCACGAGTGATATAACAGCTGGTTCGAGCGGGGCCCCACGACATATTAAACGGACAAAAGAAAGAGTTACGCAATGAAACCATAATTCATTCTGATGACATTAAGTCTAGCCCTATGTTGGGCTTGACTATTATGTACCTGACTGCATCACAACACGAATACACATCTATCAGATACAAGTGTGATCATCTATATTGTGAGAACTTCAAATCAGGAATATTGTGGGCATTATTCAAAACACCTTCTAATTAGTGAGGTATTTGGTGATCAATTCTAGGTCATCCCCCAACAGGCATGTTTCATTTCCGTAAGGTTCGATCCTCAAAAGCAACATATTATTAAAACACATTTCCTTGCATGCATGTGTATTCCAACTCTCCCATTAGATGAAGAGATAAAGAGGAGAGGAGATAGGCATAGTAAAGGAATCCGTCCTAAATATTTTCCCTCAATATCACGCTCATCTATATAAAAGCGTCCATCTTAAATAACATATTCATCTATTTAGTTAAAAAAAGAGTAGAACTGTGGAGTCGGAGAGTAGTATTAATTAAATTCAATCTTGCAATGTTGGAGCAAAATTTCATAAGTCTTTATCTACCATGACCCAATCATCAATGAGTTTATAGATGTGGAGCATCTTGATATAAATAAGTCCTTACATAAAAATGTGTAACTTTTATATATTACATTACACCCAAAAATTTCTACAACCAACTAAAATGATATAAAATTGAATTGAGGTACTATAGGGCGGTTAAGTTTCAGTTGGGTCCAAACATACTAAAATTGAACCTCTTCCACCCATACAACTGATATTATGAAATTGTACATGTGGTATCTTAGCAAGCTTTGATTGATTTTAGACTTCATGAGTAATCAAATTTGATCATTCTATATCCTGATGAGAGAAGGCCAACCTCACATGCCAACGATAATCCTATAATCTAGTATTAATCTTTCCAAGACATTATTTTATTAGAATTCATTGATAACATTATTGTCATGAATGATGTTTGGCTATTATTTTTTGAATTATTTGTCTATCAAGAATTTCGAGCAGAACACCTCTTCAGACCAACATCTCCGTACAACATTATTGTTGCAAAAATTGTTCAAGTCCTCTAAACTCTTAAGGTCGAACTTTTCATTGACGACAAGCCGAGCAGCCTCTTTGTATGTTATTAATTGGTGTTTCCTATTGTAAAGTTATGAATAAAGATAGTTGGCAATGATAGTTCCAATATACTTGATCTCACTCATTTTAAATAAGTTTAATGCGCCCCAAAAAAAATTAAAATGAAATTGTTTGTATTTTAAAGCTATGGAGTTATTGAATGAAGGGTGATCCTCTGGTAAAGAATCTTTTTGAGATGAACATGTTGCTTTCCCTCTATTCATCTTCTATCAGAGGCATCCTATTAATTTGCAACCAATATAGATTCATCATGATTATACTCATTTTTTGCTTTTTGTTGAATAACAAGTTTCACCAACAATTAAAAAATGTGACATTTTTAAGTCAATACTGATATGATCAGAAAAATGAGGTTTCCCTTAAAAAAATGCGTGTATTAGACATATGTTATGCATCTTTAATACAATAATAAAGATATCAGTGTAGAGAGCGTCTTCTTGTCACAGGCCTCTAGAGGAAGGCTGAACCTTAGACAAGGGAGATGTCATTCATGGTATTCAAGTCCTCGGCGAAATAATGACGCCCTTGAGGTATAACTAGAGAAAAATAGAATCATTGCTACAAATTAGTCCTTACTATAATAACATGATTCTATATAATTAACATATCGGTTTAGCAAGACTAGAGTCCTTCCCATCAAAAAAAAACATGCTGACAAATTTATTCAGCAGTAGTTTTATAACAATTCTTTTCTATTGTCAACCAATCAAGTTGATTAATTCATATGGTAGACAAAGCTTCTTTAGGAAAGAACAACACTCACACATTTATCTCACTATAGTGGGGTCGGCTATATGGATTTTTTGTGGCCATTGTGCCCTATCTTTTGTCATAATCTCACTAATGCCTAAGTACATCATGTCTTTAACACTAAAGAAGAAGTAAATTGGGAAAAAAATTTATGATTCTAGAATACTTGGATCTCTTCACTCTTGTAAAATGGAAAATATGTTGTTTCTTGAAAACTTACATCTCCCGACTCTTAGAAAATTATGAAATGAGCTGTACTTGGCTTGATCTCTGCCATATGGATTTTTATGTTGCGTTGGATGAGATGCATATATTATATTTTTGAATTCTAAATAACGCGCCTAAAAATGAATACAGCAGCTAATACAACAACGGTAACATTTCTCTTATATAATCATGATTTCGGTCATTTCTTTCTCATCCTTCTCTTCTCCTATGTTTTCTTTTCATCCTTCGCCCTTCTCCTCTGTTTTCTCTTCGGCTCATCACAGTCATATTCTTTGCCCGCCGCTAGAACGCAGCGGTAATCCTCTGGCTAGCTTCCTCCTGCGTCTGTGAAACAAAACAGAATCCATCGAGAGAAGATTGCGATGGGTCGTGCGAGGCTTGAGATCAAGTATCGGGAGGATCGTCGTGCGCGCATAGCGACCTATTGGAGCAGAATGACAGGGGTGAAGAAAAAGGCCGGTGAGCTCTCCACCCTGTGTGGCGTTGATGTTCTGCTCGCATCTTTCTCGCCTTAAATCCAAACCATACACATCTGGCCGGAGGACAACTCCTCCTTCCGCCGCGTGGCAGAGCGTTACAGCGGTGCCAGAGGCCCCATCCCTGAGGTTCCTTTTCCCCTGCATTCTTCCCAGCCTTGGCCGCCCGTGCCTTCTTCTCCGTCCCCGCCGCCGGCATCAAAAATCCTGGAAAAGATACAAAGCATGACGCGCGTTCTTGACGAGGTGAAGGAGAGGGTGTCCGTCCTCGAGGCCGTTGGGGATGATGATGATATTTGCTCCCTACTCAACCTGAACTTGTTGATGTCTTTTACGTCCTTTACCTTTGAAGAACAGTCTTCCTGTGTTACCCACCACATCTGATGGTTAAGTTTCATAATAACAATGTATAAAAATAGGGAATTTGTGGATAATGATGTATCTAGCTTCTGTTCAGTTTCTAGGTTTGTTGTTTTACACACAACTTTTATAGATAAAAAGTCCAAATAAATTCTGTTGTTCCTTGAATATGCAGACCTTCTCAGCTTATTATTTTGTCATTTGGTTCCTGGTTTATAATTTTTCTAACTCTGTGTCTCATTTTCAGTCAAAAATTGATAATATTTTGCTAAATTTATTGAACAAGTGCGGTGGATTTCAGCATGCTGCTCTCTCCTATTACTCAGCTTATCACATCTTAAATTATTTACTCAATATAATAATTGATTATGGGTGTCCACACATCTTTGGATCTCAATTTGTGTGTGGAGTGAGAATTCTCACATTAAACCATTCCAAAATAACATTATCTAGCTTATATCAACCAATCCAGAAGAACTATATAAATAACATTCTTCTGAACCTAAATTCAGTGGGGTCTTGTACCGAAACCATGGAGTCAGAATAGCTTCACGCAGCTCTATGCAGCGCCAAGAGTTCCCAAATGGAGGACTTGGTTTCCATCGATTCTTGAAAGTGAGCTAACCACTCATTTGTTGCACTTGATGACATCTTGTTATACTAAGATAACATTGTAGAAAAGGCATGAACTTATTTCATTAGTAGTGTATTCATTCTCTTTTTTCTCCCATTTAGCAGACCTTAATAATCTTTACCGTCAAAATAAACCTAAAAGTAGAGGCCCCAATTAGGAAGTCCTACGACACTCTAGTTGCAAGTATATTTTCTAAGCTCATAAACAGTTGAGTAAAGGAAGAGCAACTTATATGCTTTGAATTACAAAATCTCATTGTTTGATGAAAACAAAACGTGCACTTACATGGTGGAAGAAAAATTGAAGGAGGCTTGGTTGTTGCTTTTAAATTACTTTAATAAACAAACCTTTACAGGTTGAAACAACTCTTCAAGAGTCGTCTAGGTTGTCCGTCCATGAGAATGCTCTTGATTTCCTAGATACAATATCCTGAGCAGATGTTTACATCATGGAGACATCTTTCCTAGTAGTGTTAATGGATGGATGCTCGTGGGAGAGAAATTATGAAAAGGCTTGTTATGTGTTGTTTCTAAAACTCCCAGCCATTGTTTTTTTTCCTCTAACAATTGTGGTGTATGATTCTATGTTAGACTTGTTACTGTGTTGTCATTTCTTTTATGAGGTGACTCTTATTGCTCTACAGTTTCAAGCCTTTGTATGAGTCGACCATGATATATGTATTTGATTTGTAGTTACTTCGTCCGAATAGTTACATGTTCTTGGTACTCTGACAATCAGATGAGACATCTTGAAGCTGTTCATAGATTATAATGAAAAGACTATCAATATTGGCGAATTTGTTCATAGATTTCATGGTTTTTCACTATATGAGATCGAACTGTGGGCAATAAAAGCTTATATATATGATAATTACAATCTGTCTCTATAAAAAATATGATCATGTTTAGTTTTAAACAAATTGCTTTTTATGATCATGTTTTGTTTTTATCTCCAAACAATTGTTTTGTATGATGGTTCTACATCATGTAATTATCAATCAAAACTTTATTTTGTCACCTAAATTAATTTAAACATCGGATCTATTATTTCAAATCTGTTGCGTTAACCTAAATTTTTCCCTCGTGAGCACAAATTTGAACTCTTTTTACCACAAAAATCTATAGCACAAAAAACAATTATTTGATATTCTGAAAAAAAGTCATGCGCACCAATGAAGATTCCACGGATGAAACACAAGCACACAGGAGAATAAAACAGTGGAAAGAAAGTAAAGGTGGAAAACTCCAATCAGATTTTCTTATATTCTATCTACATGATGTAGGGTAGGCTGTGGAGTGAATTCTAAATGCACATTAGTGAAGAGTGGGGTCGATCCCTAACGGTTCAATGCCTACAACACCCGCGGTTCGGCACAAGGATTAATATTAGCAACAAATTATTATAAGATAACGCACAAATTTTCATAAGCAAAGATAAACAATTTCTTAAAGCTTGAGACGTGATTTTCCTCCGCAAGGAGGGCTATAGTGAGCTCGCGGCGAATCAATCCGTTCTGTAGTCAGAGATTTTCACAAAAACAAATAATAATGAACTTTTAATTCCACAAGCACAAGATTACCACATGAAAGAAATTGTACCTAATCACCTAGAGGGGGGGGGGGGGGGGGTGGGTGAATATGTGACCTTAATCTTTTTAAACTTTTACGCAGAATTAATCACAGAATTCACAGAACTTTAAACAGCAAACACAGAATCAGTCACACACAGAGTACACACAGTTTTATAGTGGTTCCCCAAGGTCTGGGTACATCCACTTTCCCCTTCGCCTATCTAGTAGTGTACTAGATTCGGCCCAACTTCTCCACTATTTCTCAGATCCTCAGATCTTACACTCAGAACCCCAAATAGGTTCCTACAGCTCAGAGTGATCCCACTCTTACAACTCAGGCTCAAAAGACCTACCACTCAGTCTTCACAAAGACCTACACTCAGCCTTCAACAAGGCCTACACGCAGCCCTCAACAAGGCCTACACTCAGAGAAATGAATCTCCTACACTCAGGCACACAGACCCTACCACTCAGCCTTTATAATTTCAGGCTTACAACTCAGATCCCTTAGGATCCTACAAGAAATTAAAATTACAAAGTGTATACCCACAACTCAGAATGAGAGAGAAGAGTTGACAGGTTTCTTGATGAGTTCTTGAAAGAACTTTGCTGAGATCAACCTCCCTTGGCTTTCTTCAAAGCTTCTTGAATTAGAACACAGTATGGTTGAAACTCTATGCAGATGATCTTCAATCACTGCTGACTTAAGAATCAGATCTCAATCTGAAACTTTCTTCACAGCCTGGTTCAATAGCTGTCTTCTTAGAAGGAGCTCTCTCTCTCCAACTTCTTAGATCTTCTGATCACTTCAATTGATTCTTCAATGAATTTCTTGATCAATCACCCTCATCTGTAAAGGAGAAGAGTCTTTATATAGACTTTCTCCCAGGTGACCGGCTGATCCGGTTCCTAACAACTTTCTGACAGCTCTGACAGTTGCAGTAGACCGGCTGGGATGGCAGCTGTCAAGTCATCCAGTCACTTCTTGAATTCTCTGTAACTGTCTGAAAGTGTCGAGACAGACATTCTTTAAGTGTCGACACAGATAGACTAAGTGTCGACATAAGTAGACTAAGTGTCGACACTAGCCTTCATGGTGGCGACACAACTCCTTGTGTTGTAGAATCTGCTTCTCGACACTACTTCATCAACATGTGTCGACACTGATCCTGTGTGTCGACACAAGTCCTTCTTCTTTGATACTTAGTTGATTTCTTGTAAGTGTCGACACAACTCCTTTGTGTCGACACATCTTATTGTGTTGATACTTGCTAAGTGTCGACACATCTCCTTGGTGTCGACACATGCCTTCTGTGCTGAAGCTTTTGCTGAGTGTCGACACATCTCCTTTGTGTCGACACACTCTTCATGTGTTGAGACTTTGGCTGAGTGTCGACACATCTCCTTTATGTCGACACTTGTACTTAGAATTTGTTGAAATTTGTTGAGTGTCGACACAGCCTCCTAGTGTCGACACATTCTTCATGTGTTGAGACTTTGGCTGAGTATCGACACATCTCCTTTGTGTCGACACTTGTACTTAGACTTTGTTGAAGTTTTCTGAGTGTCGACACAGCCTCCTAGTGTCGACACTTGTACTTGAACTTTGTTGATGTATTGCTGAGTGTCGACACAACCTGCTATTGTCGACACTTTTGATGTCGACAAAGTTCCTCTGGGTGTCGACACTGCTTCTAAGTGTCGACACAAATTCTTTAGACAATTCTTCACTGAGTGTCGACACTGCCTGTATGTGTCGACACTTTTCCTCTGGTGTCGACTCTGCATGTCATATGACTGGTGTCGACACAGCTTCTCTGGGTGTCGACACAAGTCTTCTTAAGTGTCGGCACTTTTATTCTGGGTGTCGACACATGGACTTAGAAACTTTTCTACTTTCCCTGCAATTACTTAACCTGCACACATAAACTCAAAAACACATCAAATACATCTTGATGTATATCATTGAGTAGGGTGAGGCCTCTTCAAATCAGGTACATATATTCCAATGTACCCAACAATCTCCCCCTATTTGGAGAAGTCATAACCCTTAGTCAATGATATACACCATACATAACAAATTCACAGTATGATGTAAAACAATATTAAATGACAGGGTAAGTACATAAACATGTATAAACAAAACATGTAAATACAAATATCTCAGAACAGTAATGTAATAGATTTAACACATATCACATTGTTCTAACAACTTCAACATTTTCATTATTCAAAAGTTTACAGAAAGTTGAATACAACTGATTACACATAGTAAACTTAAGAAAAATTTCTATCCTAAGGCAGCTCAGGCTCCTTGATCACAATGCCCTTTCCTGATTGTATCTTTGCTTGGACAGGAGCTTCAGTATCTTCAGCAGCAGCAGGCTTCTTCCCTTTAAGATTTTTCTTTTTCAATTCTTCAGCCTTGATCTTTTGCCTTTCAAAGTAATGATAAGGCTTTGGAAAGTACTTGCTAGGCTCCTGTGCAGTAGGAGGTAGCTTTCCCATCTTATCCTTTCTTCTATATTGAACAATAGCCTCTTGCATGTTCTCATGTTTCCTCCACTCTTGTTCAGAGTACCACTTGCCTCTATCCAGGATATTATCTTTAGCAGCCTTGCAAGCAGTCAAAATGATATTCCTGGAGGTGGAGCTCCATTGTTCAAAATCAGGCCTAAGTTCAGCTCGCTCTCTGAACCTTTTCTTAGATAATTGTGCTTCTTGTTCTTTTAGAAAGGCCTCTTTTCTTTCAGTATTGCCTCTGGCACAGGCTGAACCACTTTCTCAATGATGACATTCTGTTTTCCCTCAGGAGGACTGTACATAGTCTGGATCTCTTGATGTATCATGTCAAAGTCTGGTGGAGGGTATATCACTTGAGCTACTTCAGCTGGCTCTCCTCCAAGATATGCAGGATTAATTCCAGACTCTGCAACATTGTCATCATCACATAAGGGTGGATATCCAAGGGTGGCTCTGATGGAATTTGAAATCCACTTGGCATGATCAGAGCCTGCCTTGACTAATACCCTCTCCCCCTTTATGACTTCTCTTTCAATGCGATCCCTAAGATCATCTTTCTGAAACCTTATCTGTGCATTCAGATAGTTGACTCCATCTTTGTAGAAAGGTTTCAACCTTTGGAGCTTTTCAGTTATTAGCTTGTGGGAATCCTGAAGTGTAGAAGTAACTGTAGTGATACCTTCTTGTAAGGCTTTATCAAATTCTACCTTGGCTGTAGTCATGGCTGCAGTATGGGCATAAGCTATATTCTTCATTTGTGTGACTATTGCATTATGAGAAGCTGTTAAATTATCATTCATTCTCAGCTGATTCTCCAGGACATAGCCTTGTTTTAGTGCAATATCATCCACTTGTGTTTTGATCTTCTCCTGATGTGTAGCCAAATAGACTACTGCATTTCCTCCCTTATGGAAGCAGTCAGTCATTTTTTTCTTGTTCATATTCATTTCAAATCTGATTGACTTGATGTCTTGGGCCAGATCAAATTGCAGTGACTTATGCCCTTCATCTATATACTTTTCTATAGCTTGCCTTTGCTCATCCATCTTTATCTGTAAAGCCACCATCAGTGAACTGTAATCAGTTGATGGGGCAGGCTGTGGTGCAATTGTTTGCAGTGCCTTTTTATATGTCTGGCTCCTCCTCTTGAAGACTTGAAACTTCCTCTTCTTGGCTCTAACAGCCTCTTCATCTTCAGATGCAGATGTGCTAGCTATATCAACCCTGTCTTTAGGGCTAGAAGGTAAATCCTTGTCAGTCCTAGGAACCTGCTCAGCATCCTTTGGCACTTCAGGTTCTTTATTTGCTATCTCCTCTTGAGACCTAACCTGCTCCCCCTGAAGATCTACCTGCTCCCCTCAACAACTGCTTTTTCCACTTCAAAGTCAGTCTGTAACAAGTCTGGGAATATCTCTTCCAATGTAAACTCTTGTGGAGGTTGACTTGGTGAATCCCTGATCTCAGGAGCAGCTGATACCTCTTTCTCAGCTACAGATGTGTCCTTCATGACCACATCTTGGGGTTGGCTATGTGTCTGTGTTTGCTAATTAACATTAGGTAATGAATCAGACAAAACTTCTTCCTCAATAGTGAAATCTAAGTGACTAATTTCAGTGATTACCTCTAGTATGGTTTGAGTAGCTTGTTCACTCTCTAGTGGAGTTGGCTCATCCACCAGTAGAGGCTCCCCCTGGAGTGAATCTAGGTGAATTGGGCTAGCTTGTGGTAGCTCCCCTACCTTGGTGCATCTTCTTGTCTTGCTGGAGATTGTCCAGCATTTCCAATTTCTTCTTCATCAGGAGTAAAAACAACTTGCTCTTCAAAGCTGCTTGAGGATTCTTGAGCCACATGGGCTGTCTTGTTCTTCTTTTTCTGAGGTGTGTCCTTTACTGGAGATGACAGTTCTTTGGTCAGTACTCTATCCCACCTAGAGAAGATTCTCAAATCCATTCTCCTTATGTGGTTAATCTTAGATCCAGCTGCTTGATTCATCACCTCTGGTATACTACCAGCTAGGTATAGACTCAGTATTCTACCCAAATTGGGCTTCTTCATACTCTCTTTTATCTTCTTAAACATAACTGTAGACCAATCAGTATCTAGTTTGAAGATAATCCTTGTCATTATACAGAACATGTGAGCTGAAATTCTGTCATGCCCACCAGGCTTTCTCAGTATGACCTTGCCCACAATCTCAGATAGAAACTTGCCTTGCATATTCATTCCCTTTCTATTGAACATAGATCCTATCTTCAAGTTTGAGTCCAAACCACACCATGTCAATGCTTCTCTAGTCTTAGAAGCAGAAACATCTTCTTCTTCCTTAGTTCTTGGTAGTTGAAGTACTTTTCTTAGACTTTTAGGAGAAACCTTCACCTTTTCCCCGTGAACCCTTGACTTAATCTTGACTCCTGATTCATATAGTGTTGATGCATTCAGAAACTCAAGGACTTCCTTCTTCCATATCTTGATCGGTTCTGAAATAAGAAATTCTAACCCAGTCTCTTCTATTAGGGTTATCACGCCTTTGATCTCGGGTTCCGCGTCATCAAATGCGTGTCGTACGAGTTCATATCCTTCATTCACATTCTCATTTAGCTTGGGCGCCATTAGGGTTTGAAGAAATTTGAATTTAGAGAAGAGAGATGTCGACACACAAGTTTGGTCTCGAAACTTTGGTGAGCGTGTCGACAAACAATGGCGAAAACCTATTTATACCTTTCTAGAATCGAAGATGAAAAGGCGCGTCAAGATATTTAAATTGTGTCGACACTGTTGAAAAGTGTCGACACTTACTTATAATGTCTCGACAACTATGTGTCGACACAAGTATAGTCGACAGAATATATGTGTCGACACTTGTTTATGTGTCGACACCGCTTAGCTCGACACTTAGTCGAGAATTTACCAGATAAATGTTGAGTAAATCCTAAGTGTCGACACCACCTTGGATGTGTCGACACCTACACTGCATGTGTCGACACTAATTCTCTGAAGTGTCGACACAGACTTCCTAGATGTGTCGACACCATTTCTCTGAAATGTCGACACCATCTTCTATGTGTTGACACAGACAACTCTGTGTGTCGACACCTTTTTACTTAGCCAATTTTGAAAACTTATTCTAAGTTTATCATCCCTAATTCAATTTTAAATTTTTTGAATTTGGTTTCATCTAAGGCCTTAGTATACATGTCAGCTAGCTGATTATCTGTATTAATATACTCTAGTGAAATATCTTCTTTTTCCACATGTTTTCTAAGAAAATGGTATTTTATTTCTATGTGCTTAGTCCTACTATGGGAGACAGGATTGTTTGCAATAAAAATAGCACTTGTAGAATCACAAAATAAAGGTGTTCTACTTACTTGAATACCATAATCTTCTAGCTGATGTTGTATCCATAGAAGTTGAGCACAACAACTTCCTGCAGCAACATACTCTGATTCTGCTGTGGAGATAGCCACACTTATTTGTTTCTTGATACTCCATGATATCAGCCTTCCACCTAGGAATTGATAGGCTCCAGTTGTACTTTTCCTATCTTCCTTGCGCCTGCAAAATCTGCATCTGAATAACCTGTCAGTTCAAAGTCTCCATTCCTAGGGTACCAAAGGCCTAGATAAGGAGTGCCCTTAAGATATCTCAGAATTCTTTTGACTGCTGTCAAATGATATTCTTTAGGGCAAGCTTGGTACCTAGCACAGACACATGTAGCATACATGATATCTGGTCTACTTGCAGTCAAATACAATAGGGAGCCAACTATCCCTCTATACAAAGTCTCATCTATAGGTTTCCCTGCATCATCTTTGCTTAGAGACATGCTTGACCCCATAGGAGTTTTCATGGTATTGGATGATTCCATACCATACTTCCTTATCAACTCTAGGGTGAACTTAGACTGGCATATGGATAAACCATCCTCAGTCTGTCTAACTTGGAGACCCAAGAAGAACTTAAGTTCCCCCATACTGCTCATTTCAAATTGTCCTTGCATTAGTTTTGCAAACTTCCTGCAAAGACTACTTTCTGTAGACCCAAATATAATGTCATCCACATATATTTGGACTAGGATGATCTCGCCTCTGGATTCCCTAAGAAATAGAGTCTTGTCTATTTTCCCCCTTGTGAATTTATTCTCAATGAGGAAGCTAGACAGGGTTTCATACCAAGCCCTAGGGGCTTGTTTTAACCCATACAAATCCTTCCTAAGTCTATAAACATAATTAGGTTTAGTAGAATCTGCAAAACCTGATGGCTGTTCTACATAGACTTCTTCCTTCAGATTTCCATTCAGAAAAGCTGACTTAACATCCATTTGGTATACCTTGAACCCTTGATAGGTTGCATATGCCAAGAACATCCTTATTGCCTCCAGTCTGGCTACTGGAGCAAAGGTCTGATCAAAGTCAATACCTTCTTCCTGCCTATATCCTTTTGCAACCAGCCTTGCTTTGTTCTTTATAATCACTCCATGTTCATCCAACTTGTTCCTAAAGATCCACTTGGTTCCAATAATGTTGTGGTCTTTTGGTTTAGGAACTAGCTCACAAACTTTGCACCTTTTGAACTGGTTCAGCTCCTCTTACATTTCCTCAATCCAATGAGGGTCTAGGATGACTTCTTCAAATTTCTTTGGCTCTACCTGGGATAGAAAGCTGGAGTAGAGTATTGAACTTAGATTTCTGCTCCTTGTTTGTACCCCTTGTCTGAGATCACCAATAATTTGATTGGCTGGATGATCTTTTAGATGTCTATTTGTTGGAGGCAGCCTGTCTTCAGGTTGTACACCTTCATTCTCTTCAACTTACTGCACCCCTTGGTCTTCTTCTGCATCAGGTGTATCTAGTACTCCCCCTGGACAACAGCCACTATCATCCACTTGCTGACTTGTAGTAAAATCTTCTCCAATAGTAAGCTTGTCCATCTTCTCAGTCACACCTGTAGAGCTGCATACACTTCTAGACAATTCATTGTTAATGAGTCTAGCTTCATCAAACACTACATGTACCGACTCCTCTACAACTTGAGTAGTCAAGTTGTAGACCCTATAAGCCTTACTGTTATTGTTGTACCCAACAAAGATCCCCTCTTGGGATTTGACAGCAAACTTAGTTAAATAAGACTTACCATTGTTAAGTATATAACATTTACAACCAAAGATCCTGAAGTAGGATAGATTTGGTTTTCTGCCCTTCACAATCTCATAGGGTGTCTTATTGTGGCTCTTGGTGATAGTAGCCCTATTAATTACATGGCATGCAGTATTAACTGCCTCAGCCCAGAAATATTCTGGGAGAGAAGTGTCACTTAATAGGGTTCTACCAGCCTCTATTAAGGTTTTATTTTTCCTTTCAGCAATACCATTTTGCTGAGGTGTTCTTGGTGAGGAAAATTCCTGAAATATCCCAAACTCTTCACATAGTTTTGTCATACTATTAGACTGGAATTCAGTACCATGGTCACTTCTTATTTTGACCACTGTACTGTCTAACTCATTCTGAATTTGTTTGGCAAAACTATAGAAGATACTAGGTGTTTCAGATTTTTGCCTTAGGAAGAATACCCAGGAAAATCTTGAATAATCATCTACAACCATAAATGTGTAGACCTTCCTACCTAGGCTGTGAACTGGCATAGTACCAAATATATCCATATGCAAGAGGTATAAACACCTCACAACATCTTTGTTCTCAATGCTATTAAAGGAGGATTTGGTCTGCTTTCCCTTTTGACAAGATGAGCATATCCCAACCTTTTTACACTTAACTTGAGGATTATTCCTCACTAACTCTTTACTATAGAGTTGACCAATTGTCTTATAGTTAAGATGGGCTAGCCTCTTGTGCCATTTTACATAATGAGAGACTTTCTCATCAGCTACAAGACACACAGGAGAAACATTGTTCTCATACATAATGTCTAGACAATAGACATTTCTCTTCCTATAACCTATCAGAATGATCTTTTGATCATTTGACCTCCTGATATGACAACCATCTTTGACAAATGAGATGTCATATCCTAGATCACTCAGCTGACTTATACTAATGAGGTTGTGTTTCAAACCTTTAACATAAGCCACTTGAGTAATTGTAATAAGGTTGCTAGAAATGTTACCAAAGCCTTTGATAATTCATTTTTCAGAACCAACAAAGGTGACTTTAGGACCATCCTTGATTGGTGTATAGTCCTTCAGCAATCCCCTAGTTCCAGTCATGTACCTGGAACATCCACTGTCCAAGTACCATATTGGGGCATGATCACTTAGACTCACCTGCAAAACAGATTAGTTAACCTTAGAACCCAAAGAATTCATGGGTCCTTGGTGCTGGTTAGTTTGAATCTTAACAAAACTACCTGTAGAATTTCTAGCAGGCAGATTGCTACTCACCTTGGCACTAGAATTGTACCAACAGTCTATAGCAAAGTGGCCTACCTTGCCACAACACCAGCACTCAAACCTGTTGTACCTTTGTTTAGGTACAACCTTGGCTGTTTTATCTACAACAAGTTTCTTGTTGAGTACTGGGGCTTTGCCCTTAGACTTGGACTGTACTGTCCTAGCAGGTTTAGTAAACCCCTATCCAGTTTTACCCTTGTGAGGGACAAACTCATCTATCAAAGGTAGAACAGATTTTGGTTTAGAGAAACTTGCTACAATATCTCTCTCCTTCTGAAGACTAATCTCCAGATTTCTAATTTGATCATTTTTAAATGTTATAGTCCCCATCTGAATAACAGTAATGTGCTTCAGCCTGACTATTTCATTTAATTTCTGATCAAGCAACTTGTCAAAATCTGTTGCAGCAACTTTAAGACTAGCAATATCCTTAGCCTGACTCTTGGCCAAGGATTTGCTTTTCTTCAAAGCTTGCAACACTACTCTATATTCATCAATCAACTGATGAATATCTCCTTCAGATTCAGATCCACTAACATCACTTGATACTGATGTATCTGAATCTGACTCAGTACTAGAAATTGAACTAACAGAACAATTTTGTACCTGACTTGGTCCAGGCTGATCCTGGATTTTGTCTCCTTCTGATAGGGCCATCAGTCCCTGGCACTGATTGTCCTCATGCTCATATATTGAGTTCATTAATTGTATGAACTCATCTTCCTCTTCTTCAGCAAACAGTCCAATATAAGCTTCAGCTTCTGAATCTGATTCTGAAGATGACATATCAGACAGACTTTTGTCCTTCTTAGCAACAAAGGACCTTTCCTTTTTGCCCTTTATTTGAGTCTTCTTCTTATTAGTTGACTCTTTCCTCTTCTTTGGATAGTCAGCAACAACATGTCCATGTCTGTTACAATAATAGCAAACTATCTTTGAGGATGTAGTTTTACTTTGCCTGGACTTTCTTCTTTCATTCTTTGATGACTTCTGTGAAGTGGATGGCTTAGACCTCCACTGTTTCTTCTTAAGAAACTTCTGAAAATGTCTAGTGAAAGCTGCAAAATCTTCATCACTCTCACTTCTTTCAGAATTCTTGCTTTCTGACTCATCTGTCTCAGTCTCAGCAACTTTTGGAGGTGGAGATGGAGACTTACTTTTATATTTCCTAGTGACTTCAGTCTTAAAAGCCACAACTCTTTCTTTGTTCTCAACTCTTGTAGTCTTCTCCTCCTCCTTCCTTACCATTAACTGTATCTCATATGATAACAGTTTTCCAAATAATATTGGAGGAGGAATGTCTGCTAATTTGGCCATTTCCCTTATGACACAAATCTTAGTATCTCAGTCTTTAGTTAGAGATCTCAAGAACTTATCATTCAGCTCATAATTGCTGAATTCTCTTCCATAGGACATTAACTCATTAACTATCCTATAGAATTTCTTGTAGCACTCAGTTATGCTATCAGACATTCCTTGTCTGAAGCTCTCATACTCCTGATTTAATAAAGACTTTCTGTCCTGTCTAACTTCTTCAGAGCCCTCCATGTACACTATCAGTGTGTCCCACATTTCCTTTGATGTTTTACAGTGAATTAAATTCTGGAATGTGGCATCATCTATTGCACTTACAATTATATTCTGGGCCCTCTTGTCCATAGTGGTCAGAATAATCTCATCCTTGGTCATTTTAGAATATTCCTTAGGAGTTCTCTGGTTTGCATCCAGAACAGATACTTTCATTGACACATATGACCCTTCTTTGACTGTGATATAGATTCTAGGGTCAGAGGCCTCCATAAATAGTCTAACCCTTTCTTTCCAAATGCCAAAGATCTCCTTTCTGCAGATTGACAACTTCATGGATCCTAGCTCTTTGTGATTCTCTGTTGAACCCATTTTCTTGATTCTTGATTATACTGAATCTGCCAACAGGAACTTTACTCAGACTGTTATGTCCTTTTTGAGTAACCTCCCTCTGATACCACTTGAAAGAAAATGTACCTAATCACCTAGAGGGGGGGGGGGGTGAATAGGTGACCTTAATCTTTTTAAACTTTTAGGCAGAATTAATCACAGAATTCACAGAACTTTAAACAACAAACACAGAATCAGTCACACACAGAGTACACACAGTTTTATAGTGGTTCCCCAAGGTCTGGGTACATCCACTTTCCCCCTTCGCCTATCTAGTAGTGTACTAGAATCCGCCCAACTTCTCCACTATTCCTCAGATCCTCAGATCTTACACTCAGAACCCCAAATAGGTTCCTACAGCTCAGAGTGATCTCACTCTTACAACTCAGGCTCAAAAGCCCTTCCACTCAGTCTTCACAAAGACCTACACTCAACCTTCAATAAGGCCTACACTCAGCCCTCAACAAGGCCTACACTCAAAGAAATGAATCTCCTACACTCAGGCACACAGGCCCTACCACTCAGCCTTTATAATTTCAGGCTTACAACTCAGATCCCTTAAGATCCTACAAGAAATTAAAATTACAAAGTGTATACCCACAACTCAGAATGAGAGAGAAGAGTTGACAGGTTTCTTGATGAGTTCTTGGAAGAACTTTGCTGAGATCAACCTCCCTTGGCTTTCTTCAAAGCTTCTTGAATTAGAACACAGTAGGGTTGAAACTCTATGCAGATGATCTTCAATCACTGCTGACTTAAGAATCATATCTCAATCTGAAACTTTCTTCACAGCCTGGTTCAATAGCTGTCTTCTTAGAAGGAGCTCTCTCTCTCCAACTTCTTAGATCTTCTGATCACTTCAATTGATTCTTCAATGAATTGCTTGATCAATCACCCTCATCTGTAAAGGAGAAGGGTCTTTATATAGACTTTCTCCAAGGTGACCTGCTGATCCGGTTCCTAACAACTTTCTGCAGCTCTGACAGTTGCAGTAGACCGGCTGGGATGACAGCTGTCAAGTCATCCAGTCACTTCTTGAATTCTCTGTAACTGTCTGAAAGTGTCGAGACAGACATTCTTTAAGTGTCGACACAGATAGACTAAGTGTCGACACAAGTAGACTAAGTGTCGACACTAGCCTTCATGGTGTCGACACAACTCCTTGTATTGTAGAATCTGCTTCTCGACACTGCTTCTTCAACATGTGTCGACACTGATCCTGTGTGTCGACACAAGTCCTTATTCTTTGATACTTAGTTGATTTCTTGTAAGTGTCGACACAACTCCTTTGTGTCGACACATCTTCTTGTGTTGATACTTGCTAAGTGTCGACACATCTCCTTGTTGTCGACACATGCCTTCTGTGTTGAAGCTTTTGCTGAGTGTCGACACATCTCCTTTGTGTCGACACACTCTTCATGTGTTGAGACTTTGGCTGAGTGTCGACACATCTCCTTTGTGTCGACACTTGTACTTAGACTTTGTTGAAATTTGCTGAGTGTCGACACAACCTCCTAGTGTCGACACATTCTTCATGTGTTGAGACTTTGGCTGAGTGTTGACACATCTCCTTTGTGTCGACACTTGTACTTAGACTTTGTTGAAGTTTTTTGAGTGTCGACACAACCTCCTAGTGTCGACACTTGTACTTGAACTTTGTTGATGTATTGCTGAGTGTCGACACAGCCTCCTAGTGTCGACACTTTTTATGTCGACAAAGTTCCTCTGGGTGTCGACACTGCTTCTAAGTGTCGACACAGATTCTTTAGACAATTCTTCACTGAGTGTCGACACTGCCTGTATGTGTCGACACTTTTCCTCTGGTGTCGACTCTGCATTCCTGGTGTCGACACAATGACTCCAAGTGTCGACACAGCTTCTCTGGGTGTCGACACAAGTCTTATTAAGTGTCGACACTTTTCTTTTGGGTATCGACACATGGACATAGAAACTTTTCTGCTTTCCCTGCAATTACTTAACCTGCACACATAAACTCAAAAACAAATCAAATACATCTTGATGTATATCATTGAGTAGGGTGAGGCTTCTTCAAATCAGGTACATATATTCCAATATACCCAACACCACAGCGCGACAAAGTGTAATACCATCAACTAGTACAAAGCACCACAAAAATCTGAAATAAAATTAGGGCTGCAGTAATTTTAGGTAAATCTGAAATTTTGGAGGCGAGGTGAAGTTTTCCGGATGGTGAAAGACTAGATCGGGTGAGGGGAAGTGGTTCCACGGAAGGGGGAAGGATGGCAGCAAAGGGGACTTGACGTGGTGGCTGGATCTGGCTGGAGTAGTCCAGATCTGGACTGGTTGAGGGAGAAAACAGCCAAGGGGGCTATTGGGGCAAGGCCGGGTGGTGGAGGCGGCTACGGAGGGTGGTGGCGGCTGGATCTGGGCCAAAACAGGGAGGCGGGCCTATTTTGTAGGTGGTCGGAGGAGATAGGAGGGCGGCGGCCTGAGGAAAGTGGGATGCGGTGCTGGGAGGAGGGCTGCCGGCCGGCGGTTTGATGAAGGGAGGGTTGGACAGCAATAGGAGAGGGTGGCGGTGGAAGGAAAATAAAAAAAACACAAAACTTACCCAAGGAGTCGTCACTAAGGGGATCCACGGCGTCGGCACCGCGGAGGAGATCACCAGAATGAATGGATTTCTTCTCCAAACATTCAGCAATAAGAATTCCTGCAGCCCTAAGGATCTATTTATAAGAAATCAAAGTTAGGGCAACCGAAATTGATGGCTATGATTGGCCGGTGGTTCCGATGTCATAACTACATGAAATAAAACTCAAAATACATAATGTTATATATGAAACTAAATCTAAACGACGAGCCGGACACAACCGCAGTGGCGTATCGCCGGTTCGGTTAAGTCCGTCTGCGAGAATACACGAAGGTGGGGTCCGCCTTGCGCCGAGTTGCGCCAGATGGTCCCCCATCAACTCCCCCGACTGAAAAGCCTTCATCTCCGATGAATGGAGATGATCGTACTGTAGTCGAAGTCCACGGGCGAGTCGATCAAGCTCTGCAGCAGCAATCCAGGTGTCGTCGGAGAAGGAACGTCCACGCCAGCGAACCAAGTAGCGGCACACGAGGCTACCCGTAGAGGGGACGTACTCATGCACAATGATCTTGGTGATATGCTCGTCGCTCAATGCTCGAGGAAGGATATCCGGTGGAACCGGCGGTGTTGGAGAGGGAGCTAGTGGGGACGAGATCTTTGGTAAGTGGGGGTCAATGGCGGGTTGGGTGTCGGGAGCGGGTAGGGGTGGTATAGGCCAAGTGGTGGGAACAGGCTGTGGCGGTACATGCTCTAGAGGATAATCAGAGTGGGGGTCAGGGTACTCGTGAGGTACAAAGTATGGCGTCAGGTCCTCAACATTGAACACGGGGTGGATACCCATGCTCGCAGGAATATCTCGCTCATAAGCATTTGTCCCGATCCGTCTCAGGACTGAATAGGGACCGATTTGCTTGGCGCTTAGCTTATTAGCAGACCCCCGAGTGAGTCGCTCGGTGCGGACTCTCACCATCACCTACTCGCCTATCTGAAAATGTTTTTCTCGTTTATGTCTATCTGCTTGTTCTTTGTAATATTCGTTGCTTAAATTAATTTTGCTCTGAACTGACTCATGCAACTCATGCAATTGACGTGTGAAGGACTCTGCGGACTCACTAGTCCGTGACTAAGTCGGGACAGGAATAAGGTCAATGGGCTTCCTAGGGTCGTAGCCTGACACTATATGAAACAGACTTAGACCTGTCGACCTATTGATTGAGCTATTATATGAAAACTCCGCAACAGGGAGCACCGAATCCCAACTAGCTGTGTGGTCTCCCACAAGACACCTCAGTAAATTCCCTAAGCTCCGATTCACTACCTCAGTCTGACCATCCGTCTGAGGGTGATATGCAGATGAAAACTTCAGTGTCATCCCGGTCTTTCGCCACAGGGTCTTCCAGAAATAACTAACGAACCACACGTCTCTATCGGACACAATGCACTTGGCAGACCGTGTAATCTAAAGACGCCCCAAATAAATAAGGCCGCGACGTGGGGTGCATCCGCAGTCTTACTGCATGCAATGAAATGGGCCATCTTAGAGAACCGGTCAACTACCACAAATATAGAATCATGCTTCCTCTGAGTATGAGGAAGCCCAAACACGAAGTCCATGCTGATGTCCTCCCAAGGGCGATGGGGAACGGGAAGGGCGCCAATTCATAATTTTTGGCACTTTGCACCTCCAATTTAAAACCACGGATGGAAATGTATGAAAAGTATGGTCAGCAAGCTATTGAGAAGCATATGGGTGTTAATAATTTAAAATTACCAGATTGAAATTTAAAAGCGTACAACTGTTAATAATTTCTAGCACATCTTGTTAGAAAATTTCCAACAAGATGTGCAACATGATTTCTAGCACATTTTCATATATTTGAAATTTGGTCAGTACAAGATAATTTCTTGCACATCCTGTTAGAAAATTTCCATACACAAAGATACTGCACATTTCCATACACACATTTAACCAGTACATAGAATTAAGAATATGGAAATACACACATCCATACACACATTTCTAGCACATCATATACTGATTAAGATGATTTCTAACACATCCATACACACATTTAATAAAAACAGAACAGTAACAAAAGAAGAACACAGCTTTAATCAAAACAAAACAATACATATTTATCATCAACGCACTTAAACTTTAACATACATATCCAAAATGTTTAAACTTAAACATGTTCAACATCAAAATTGGGGAGTAGCTTGCAGAGATCCCCGAGATCACGATCAGTCAACATTCCTTCTCACGTGCATATAAACATTGCAATGAGTAATAACATCAAAATAATGTATAATCTTAAACAAGCTATGTAATAATTCATGTTTACCGTTGTTTCAATCTCATTGTTGTGTCTTGACTTTTGGGGGCTTCATGACAACTCTTCTTTGTATGTCCTCTCATACCACAGTTGCCACATGAGTACTTCATGCCATGCCGATTCACTCCATATTTCTTCCCTTGTAGCTCATCTTCCTCCTTCCTTCTAGCATGCTTAGATGGCCTTCCCGCCTTCTTTTGAACATTACACCATGAAACAATAGAATTTAAATTTGCTAACGGCCACTCCTTAGGTGTATTTATTGGATTCAACATGTGTTCATATGTCCTCATAAATACGTCCTTTTTATACCAATGTCCAACATAATCTTCAACCTGTTGCCTCCGATAAAAAATGCATGATGTTGCATGCACACAAGGAATACCTGTTAAATCACATCTCCTGCAGCTATAACTCTATGAATTCAAATCAATGGTCCATTTGTCTCCTCCCCATCCTTCAACTTCAAATTTATGGTGTCGATTCCATACTAAAATATAGTTGTGTGCATTTTTTTTGTTACCTTCCAAAGTGTGTTGTATGGGATGACATATATCTCCACTAAATATTGATGCTTTATCTCTTTGGGTGTGTAATCTTGTCATCATTAGCACTCTTATGGTCTCCAACATGGTTATTATAGGTTTATCCCTGGATTTTAGAATGACTTTGTTAAAAACCTTGCAATAATTATTTAGTAACATGTCACATTTAGGCCAAGTGCTAAAATGAGACCTAGCCTAATGTCTTTCATTTTTTCTTTGGCCCAATCATAAGCTTTCTTATCACTCATTTTCAACTTTTCCATCTCAGTGTTGAAATCTGAAAGTCTACTTGTCGATGCTGCCTTCCATACCAAGTCTTTTAAATGTAAGCCTCTATGCTTTTGTTTGAAATTGTTGTACATATGCCACAAACAAAACCTATGCTCAGCATTGGGGATTAGCTCATTAATTTCTTTAATTAACCTTTTTCGCTTATCTGAAATGAAAGACCATGTATATGTGTTTTTGATACACAAATCTTCTATAAGAAGACTAATAAACCATGTCCAGGTCTTTGTATTCTCCTTCAAAACAATGGCATATGCAATAAGGTACATGTTATTATTGTCATCAACGCCCACAATGTATAGTAAAACACCACCAGTAGATGTTTTCAAATGAGTCTCATCTAAACCTATAATAGGTCTACATCCTGCCATGAATCCCTTCTTCAATGCACCCCAACATACATATAGCCATTTTAAAATGCATGTTTGTGAAGTCAAATCATGCTTACATTTAACTTTGATTGTAGTATCAGGATTGATCCTATAAATTTCCTCAAAGTATTCTCAAAGTTTGTTATATTGCTCTAACTCTGTTCCACTGATTGCTTTAGAAGCATGCTTCTTTACTCTGTACATCTTCCATAAACTTAAAGATGTTTTGTTATCCTTTTGCATTATTTTCTGCATTGAACCAACGGGACATTCTGGGTTGCTCCTAACATTATACTCATACTTTGCAAGAAACATGGCGATACAATGTTGAGAATTTGATGCCCTATATCATGTATATTCTCCTTTGATCGTCTTCACTTGAAATATTTTTTCATACTTTGACATGAAGAAGCATACATTTATCAACACAATGACTTGTTACTATAATTTTGTCACTACAATTTTTAATGAACTTCAGTGGTTTACCATGCTTAATAGCATGCAACTTGCGACATCTCTAAATTAGAAGCACTATTAAAACACAACCCTACTTCAAACTCAAAATCAGAATTATTTTCATCTTCTTGATAAACCTTCATTGTGAACATCTCACTTTCTGTGACTGAGATGTAGAATGACTACCGAGCTCCCTTATATGTATTCCAACATTTGTTTTCACAGGTTTTTTTGCTATATTATTTCACCAACCAATTGAATTTCCCCATTGATATCATCATCATACAACACATCATCCACTTCAAATTCACTATCAATCAGGCCATCACTAAATGATGAATTCTCTTGGTCTGACCCCTCTTCTGTGTACGATGAATCAGTACTACTATCAACATCATCCCCTTGTTCAAAACAGTTTTCTTCAATCAAAATCTTGACTGTGACATTTCTTTAGAAACCCTAAAAATTTCAAAACATTTTTTGTTAAAAAATAGACTGTTTTATCTAAGCTGAATTAGATCACATTGCACATTGCAATATAAAAAATCTGAGACAAATCAAACCAAAGGTTATTCCTTCTATCAAAATGCCTAAACTGGATGCGGCCTTTCTGCGAGCAACAGTAACTCAGACGGAATGCAACCTTCGGTCAAGTAGCAGGAACACAAACACTCCGGCAATGTGCAGTGGCTTCTTCGGGCAATAGAAAATGGAAGAACTCTGCTGGCCTGTAAGAACTGAGACAGGATGTGAACTTTCGGCGAGAGCAGCAGTAACTCCAACACTCTAGCGAGGTGCAATGACTTCTTCAGGCTACAAAAAATTGAAGAAGTTGCTGACCTGCAAGAACTCTGATGGGATATGACCTTCCAGCGAGCAATAGGAAACTCCAACACTCCGGCGAGGTGCAGTGGCGTCTTGAGGCTTCTTTGGAATCGCGAGAGAAAAACACGATGGCTAGGGCTTGAGAGAAATAAGGCAAATAAGGAGGATATAAATATGTTATGACCAAATTGCCCTCCATCAAAGCACTGGAGGGTGAAAAGTGCGAAAAAAGTTTGAATTGGGGGTGCAAAGTGCCATATTAATGAATTGGGGGTGCAAAGTTCCAAAAGAGAGGGATTTCGGGGGTGCAATCTGCCAAAAAGCAAGATATTTATCCTAGTTAAAATTTGGACCTACAATTTGTAGGGCGTTTATATTAGGCCTCTGTAAGTCAAAGCCAACCAAATCGCAAAACCGAACCGAAGCAAACCAAATCATACGATTTGGTTTGGTTTTAGTAGGTCGCAGTTCGGTTACGGTTTTGATTTTTTGAAAAACCAAACGGTTCGATTCAATTTATGTGTTTTGCGTGGCAAACCGAGTCAAGTCAAACCGAATCGAAGCATTGTGTATAAAAATTTTTAATTTATTAATTAATTTGATTAAACCATATGGTTAATCATACAACAATTAATTACATTTCATATTTTCATTGAACTATACATTAAACCATACGCTTCATGGTTTTGACTTTTGCCCGTGTGTGATTTTTCGACGATCACCTGACAAGAAGCAGAGCAGCTGGGAAAAGCCGCTTCTCTCAATTTGCCATAGTCACGTTGCTTTCTTCCAGTCTTCCGCTGTTTCGTTCTTGAAATATTTTTACTTGAAAATTTATAAATCAATGTGTAAATTTCAGATTTCTCCTCGAAAAATTACATGAGCCTGTGCTGATTATTTAAATAAGGTTAATATACCTTAATGTTAGACAACACTTTCATGTTAGGTGATTGAGCCTCATTCATTGCACTATCTCTGATCTCTATCTATAAATTTTAAAATTTATCACAAAATTAGTCATATTTGATTGTGTCATGCATTTATCAAATGGATCTGAAGTTTTTGTTCATTGTAGAGAATCCAATAACTCTATTCGTATTTGGCTACCATATATACCATCACATAAAATATATCGATTCTCAAGTTCCCAATATG